>OY731401.1:32939006-33324412 GCA_963425845.1 Sphenostylis stenocarpa | reverse complement strand
TTCAAAATGCACAAAAAACCGAAGGAAGAAAAATGCACAAAAAAACTTAAACTGCAAAAAGAAAAACAACAAATTCAAAATATTGGGTTGCCTCCCAAGGTCGTTTGTTTAATGTCTTCAGCTCGACACCTATTTGCTTTAGGGCTCATGCAAGTGAGTGATCAAGGTGATATATACGCATTCTCCATCCCTTGACTGTCCTTGTGGGAATGAATTTATTATTTTCATTGCGAATAACCTTACGATTATCATAGATTGGATAAATCATACCTGCTTCAGGAGGTTTCAGTACCTCTCTTTGAACAACTTCCTTCATAGTCATATTGAGATGTCTTTGGAGTTGTGCAACAGGCTTGTAATCTTGTTTTTTAGTTGAGATGGGTAATTCCTTCAAAGTATCTATTCTGAGGCAATCTTTCTTGTCTTCCGATTGTTGTACAACTTCAAACAGATTAAAATTAACTTCATCATCTCCACTTCTAATTTTCAACTTGCCCATGTCAACATCTATAATTACTTTGGCAGTATTCATAAATGGTCTTCCTAGGATTAATGGGACTTCCTCATTTTCCTCCATGTCCATAATCACAAAATCAACAGGAAATATGAATTTGTCCACTCTAACTAAAACATCTTCTGCTACTCCATAAGGAATCTTTAGAGATCTGTCAGCTAGCTGCTGTGTCATTCTTGTAGGTTTTACTTCCAATTCTCCTATTCTTTTAAGCATAGACAAAGGCATTAGATTTATACTTGCACCCAAATCGAGTAATGTCTTACTTACTTGTAATGTCCCAATTGTGACTGATATAGTGAAACTACCAGGATCCTTGGACTTTTGAGGTAAAGATTTATGAATTATAGCACAACATCCTGCTTCTAGCTCCACTGTTTCTGTAGTAAATCTCCTTTTCTTAGTTAAAAACTCTTTCATGAATTTTGCATAAGTCGGCATCTGCTTCATAGCTTCCATAAGGGGGATATTAATCAGTAAATGCTTGAAAATATCCATGAATATTGCAAACTGTCTTTCTTTATCTTTCTTGGAAGGATGACGAGGATATGGTAAATCCTTTAATTGCGGTATTTGACTCTCATCTTTCTCCCTCTTTTCTCACTCTTTTTATTTTTTTCTTCTTTTTCAGTATTTTTTTCTTTTCCTATACTCTCACTTTTATTTTTCTCTTTTTCTCTTTCACACTGATCTTCTTTTTCTTTTAGGATTTCCCTCTCTCCATCTAGATTGTCACCAATACCTTCTCCTATAACCTTACCACTCCTTATAGTTATTGAATTGCATTGCTCCCTGGGGTTGGTTTGTGTGTTAGCTAAAAATTGTCCTCCTTGTTGCTGCTCAGATAATTGCTTAGCTAGTTGGCCTATCTGGATCTCTATATTTCTGAATGAAGCCTCAGTATTTTTCTGATTAGCCATAGTGCCTTGCATGAATTTTTCTAAAGTATCCTCCAATTTACTTATTCTGTCAGGCACTGAAGGATAATGTTGTTGCTGCTATTGATATGGAGATTGCTGATATGACTGTTGTTGAAATGCAGGTTGTCTAGTAGATGAGCTAACACCTTGGTTCCACCCAAAATTCTGATTCTGATTTTGATTCCCTCTCCATCCTTGTGCAAAATTATTCTGATAAATATTAGGATTAGGAAAATTGCCTTGTCTGCCTTGACTACTACCTTGGGCACCCATATAATTAGCTTCTTCTTGCTGAATGTTGCCTTGATAAGAGCATTGTTCATTTGAATGATCACCTCCACACAAATCACAACTCATCTGTTGATTAGGAATAGTTTGTACTGTGTGCATTTGTTGAGGTAATTTCTCTATTTTTTGGGTTAATGCTTCAATTTGTTGGGTCAAAATTTTATTTTGGGCTAAGAGAGCATCTGTGGTGTTAAGTTCAAGGAATCCCTTCCTTTGAATTGGATGTCTATCATATTGATCCTGTTGGTCTGTAAAAGCTAGTGGATCAATAATTCTTGTGGCATGCTCAATTTCTACATCCAACATGGATCCTCCTGCTACAGCCTCTAATAACATCTTTGCATCATGTCGCAACCCAGTATAGAAAATATTCAACTGAGAAACATCATCAAATCCATGATTTGGGCAACTTCTCAAAGTGATTTAAATTTCTCCCATGCTTCACAAAATTGTTCATCTGCTCCTTGTCTGAAATAAGTGATGTCAGATTTTGCTTTGATGTAGCAGGATGGTGGGAAAAATCTATTCAGAAACTTCTCTTCTACACTACTCCAATTAGTCAGACTCTGATTAGGATGTGCTTTCAACCACTCCTTTGCCCTACCTTCCAAAGAAAAAGGAAATAATATCAAATATGCAGATTCACGATTTGCTGCTCTAAATCCCATGGTACCAATCAACTCATAAAAAGTAGACAAATGAATATAAGGGTCTTCATGATCCAATCCAGTGAATTGATGAGCATTAATCAAGCTTAAGAAATCTGGATTCATCTGCAATGTATGATCATTCGGAATGACAATGCTGGAAAAATGTCTTGGACCTTGCTGCATAGCACAATTTCTAAGAGTTCTTCTAGGTGGATTTGCATTTGGATTCAGATTTGCTCCTTCTTCCATCATATCTTCTATAATTGGGTCTGGTAAATCAAATGTGGAAGAAGAGTTAGCAGATTCTCTTGTGGCTTGTTCTTGAGTTTCCCTTCTTCTTCTACCTTGGTTCCTCCGAGCTGTTTTTTTCAATTTCTGGATTAAATTCTAACCGCTCTGAAGATACCTGTCCTCTTAAACGCATAAATCAAAAGAGTAACTCAAGAAAATATTAGCACAAACTAAAAACTAAATGATAATAATAATAATAATAATTATTATTATTATTATAAAACAAAAACAGAAATAAAAATAAAATACTCAATAAGCTAAACAAAGAATTCTCAAAGAACACTGTTCCCCGGCAACGACGCCAAAAATACTTGTTGAATTATTGGCAAGCGTACCAAATTATCAATCATAGTATCGTATTTCGATAAAATAAAAGTCGATCCCATGAGGAACAATTTCAATGAAAATTCTCAATTATGCTTACTAAGTAGATTAAAACAGATTGGTTTTTTTAATAAGAGTTGAATTGAAATTAAATGACAAAGAATTGTAAATTGTTGAGAAAATATCAATTAAAGGTATTTAGGATTGACTTTTTTCCTTATCCCCCTTTTGTAATGGCTAAATCAATTAAGAACGTCAATTAACCTCACAATGTTGCTGCCACCTACTCAAATTATCCATGTTGATTCCTCACACATGAAATTCATAAGAAAACCTAATAATTGTTGATTCCTCACACAATTAAGAGATTTTCCAGCATTAGGTTTAGGGTGTTTAAGCAATTGATACATTCATTCCATTCCTGGCAATTAACGTAACAAATATTCTTACCGTGATCTAGGGTTCAAGATATATTTTCCAATCATACCTCAAACAATCAAGAATAAATCATTCCAAAGCATAAAGGATAAGAATAACAACATCAAAGCATAGATTAATATCTCAAAATATCACCATGATACAAAAGAGTTCAAAGGAAGTGCACCGAATCCTAAGAGAATGAAGTTAGCTACTCATGTTGGCCATTACAATGCTCCAATTGATGAAGAAGTGAAGAATTGATGAAGATTGAACAAAATCCTAACAGTAGTTGTGTCTCCTCCTCTCCAAGACTACTTGCTTTTCTCAAAACACAACTTATCTTTTTATAAGAGAATTTGGGTCGGGCCTCGCATCATTCATTCGCTTAAGCGTTCTTCTTTCTTTCAATTTTACTCCAATTATGCTGACAATTATGCTCCTTACTCTTGTATCAAGGTATTCTTCAATTCATCCTATATTGGGAGAAAAATATATTAGAATTAACATAAGTTAAGTGGTTTCATAACAATTCAAGGCATAATTATATCAACTTTTTACCACTTAACAGACATTTTTTTTCTTTGTAGTAGATATAACCCAGAGCTAAATAGCCAACCCTGCATTAATTATAGGACATCCATTTGAACTCCTTCTGAGCCAAAAATAATATTGTTTCTTAAACAGAACCCTTAAGCCTAAATACTATTTATCTACCTTCCTATATTTGAGAAAGGAAATGAGTATGAATGTCACTATTTTTCTTATTGTTGGGTATTGCTATTATTGTCCTATGGGTATTATTGGGGTGTATTGTTAAAAAAAAGTGTAAAGAAAAAAGCAAAGCTTAAAAATTGGCTAAGCCAAAAAGGATACATGCAAAAGCATAAGAAAAAAACAAGAGAGTATAAAAGTAGTTCAAGGGGGGAATAATAACTTGTGAGATTATTAACTCACTGTCATTATGTTAGGAACATAAGCATGAAGTTTGAAACCTAACTTGAGGAATTGTTAATCAAGAATCATTCATATGAGTTGAATTTCTCAAATATTTTTGTATATCCCAGAAAAACCAATAATTCTTTCTTAGCCCAGCTCCATTACAAGCCTCAAAAGATCTTTTGATTTAAGTCTTTTTAACAATTGTTGATTGCTTGAAGATGATTATCAATTGGATTATCTAAATGAAGTGATTGAATGAGATAAACACTTACCTGTGAGAATTAGAGATGAGTATATATAACTCTATTTGAGAGATCATGCTTCTCTAAGGATAGTTGAGGACTAATTATTCTTTGTTGGTTTCTATAACTTGAATGCTTATGTGTTCTATTTTCATTTGGAGTTGTGAGCATCACCTCTGAAATTTTTTATGTTGTGGTTCTGGAAGAGAATGTGATAATAGGCGATGGTTTTGTTTTGGAAAAACTACTTTGCTTGGGACAAGCAAGATTCTAGGTTGGGGGGAGTTGTTAAGTGGTAAAAAGTTGATATAATTATGCCTTGAATTGTTATGAAACCACTTAACTTATTTTAATTCTAATATATTTTTCTCCCAATATAGGATGAATTCGAGAATACCTTGATACAAGAGTAAAGAGTACAATTGTCAGCATAATTGGAGTAAAATTGAAAGAAAGAAGAACGCATAAGTGAATGAGTGATGCGAGGCTCGGCCCAAATTCTCTTATAAAAAGATAAGTTGTGTTTTGAGAAAAGGAAGCAGTCTTGGAGAAGAGGAGGCACGACTACTGTTAGGGTTTTGTCTAATCTTCATCAATTAGAGCATTGTAATGGCCAAAATGAGTGACTAACTTCATTCTCTTAGGATTCGGTGCACTTCCTTTGAACTCTTTTGTATCATGGTGATATTTTGAGATATTAATCTATGCTTTGGTGTTGTTATTATTATCCTTTATGCTTTGGAATGATTTATTCTTGATTGTTTGAGGTATGATTGGAAAATATATCTTGGACCCTAGATCACGGTAAGAATATTTGTTACGTTAATTTCCAGGAATGGAATGAATGTTTCAATTGCTTAACACCCTAACCGTAATGCTGGAAAATCTGTTAATTGTGTGAGGAATCAACATTTATTAGGTTTTCTTATGAATTTCATGTGTGAGGAATCAACATGGATGATTTGAGTAGGTAGCATCAACATTGTTAGGTTAATTGACATTCTTAATTGATATAGCCATTACAAAAGAGGGATAAGGAAAAAAGCCAATCCTAAGTACCTTTAATTGATATTTTCTCAACAATTTACAGTTCTTTGTCATTTAATTTCAATTCAACTCTTATTGGCAAAACCCAATCTGTTTAATATACTTAATAAGCATAATTGGGAATTTTCATTGAAACTGTTCCTCGTGAGATCGACTTTTATTTAATCGAAATACTATACTGCGATTGATAATTTTGGTACGCTTGTCAATAATTCAACAATAACCATGATGTTAAACAACCACTTTTCTTTAAATCCATGTTTTATATCTTTTGGATTACCTAATTCAAGTGCAAAAGGATATGGAAGATTTGAGGGTGTTCCTCGTGATTCTCCTCCCAACCCCCAATAATGTGGAAGTAAAAACGTTTGACATGGACCATCATTTCTTTCGTATTCGATACCGTTAAGAAGGTCATGAGTTTGTTCAATATAGTGTGACATGGTAACGTTTTCAATGTATTTTATAGCAAACCAGTGATGGAGGTAAGTTTCATACAAAGGTACAGAGTTACCATTTCCATCAACCACTTCAGCATCAAAACTCTTGATTCCAATATGACCTCTCGAAAAAGCAATATCTAAAAGTGTTTTCGTTGCAACTTTTCCTGGTCCAACTTCAAAACTTTCAGACAAAAAGATGGCTGACTTAATATGACTTTCGTATTCTAGACTAGCTGAGTATGTTGTTATCGAGAGAAATACTAATATTGTTAATGAAATCATGGTTATATTACTGATAATCTTCGTGTTAACCTGCACATAAACCATTCATTAGCTTAAAATATGTTTGTAAAACTTATCCATTTTGGAATATATTGTAGACGAATGGAGAAAAATATGTAAATTAAATAAGAGTGGAATAAAGAAGAAAGAAAAATATCATAACATTGACAATAAAAGTTGCAAAGTACGTAAGAAAAAGATAAAATTGTTACCATGATGAATATTTGCTCTTAAGTGATGGTGTGAAATCTTTGAAATCTTAAATGTTAAATTTGTGTGTATGTAAAGTTAATTTATGATGTTATATATAATGGATGGTTGGATGATTGAATATCTGTTGTAACTAAATGTGAAATCAATACACATGTGAATTATTTCTATTTGTGGGATGAATAAAGTATTTTTGAATTTACTCATGAATAATTTAAACCTAAATTCTAATACATTTACCTAATTGTGGTGCCATTCAAGGTAATAGGGAATTTCATACAACTAATTGTACGTGTAAAAAAATGATATGATAGTGCAATTTTCCTTTTTAAGGAAAATTGATATCATTATTTGTTTTAGTTAACTAACATATGTTTATATTGTTTGGATTTGTTTTAACATAAATAATGTTTTAAAAGAGAAAAATTCAAATGTAATAAGGAATTCATTTAAAAACATCCATAAGAAGTGGATTGTTTCTATTTGTCTAATATATTAGATATTTTTTAATTAATAATTTTAAAATAAATTAAAAAGTATTCGTTTAGTTTGAAACTATATTCAAGCTCGTATAATGAAATATTTAATTGTAGGGTATTTTTCAAAACTTAAATAATCATTAATGTAAAAAAAGTCATTCCCATACTATTTGGTTTAGCTAAAATAGAAATATATTAATTTAAAAATAAAATACAACAAATATTGCTGAAAATACTAAATTAAAATATTAAAATATGTGATTCTATGTGGGATTGTGGTTTTTTTTTTTACTTTAGTATATATCAATATTATTGAATAAAAATTGTTTCAAGCTTTTAAAACAATATATAATTATCTATACTTGATGAAACTTGTGGGAAGAATCTTGAAAAGACCTTGGAAGACTTCTTCGAAAGATTTGATGAAGTCAAAAGAAGATGTTGTGTTGCTGTAGTTCATTAGTGTGTCGGTACTATATAGGTATAAACATCTATCCTTTCCTCAAGCATGAGTTTCTTCCTTTTTTTCACGTATAAGTGCCTCAAGAATTTTAATTTGTTAAAAATTGTTTTACTAGGTTAATATGTTCTCCAACAAGGTTTTTAATTGATACATTTTTGAATTAATCGATTGAATTTACTTAAAATAAATAAAGAAATATTTGAGTCGCAGATTTAATTGATTAAGAAAGTTTTTAATCTTGTTCTTGACTTAGTTTTGAAAGTTGTGGTTTGCAAAATTAATTGATACATCCATGTTATCAGTTAAAACATCTCTGAAAAATATCCAGGATTCTTTTAAACGATTAAAATACGTTTTTATCAGTTAAAATGTGTCGAAAAAATTGACAGAACCATTTTAATTTATTAAAATGCTTTGTCATCAGTTAAATTCATTTAAACTTATTTATTTTAATCAATTAAGTCACGGATTAACCGATTAATTCTATGAGTCACTTCAAAATTTCTCTATATAAACAGATTAATACCACCTGCACTTCAAAACATACTTTTTGAGAAATCATTCAAGAAATCTTTTATAAGCTCTGTTCCAGGAGAGAAACACACTTTATACTTTACAATTCTTTTTTATATCATTCTTGAGGCTCTTTGCTAATACTCTTGAAGAAACTCATTCTGTGATTGGATTGTTGCTTTTGCATATTCACTTGATTAATATTGTTTCTCCAAGCATCTTAATCTTTCATTCTATTCGTTGTAATTTCGGTGTCCAGAATTGTGGACACTAGTTTAAGCAACTGTAATTGTCGTTGTTGTTAAAGGCTCAAGAACTTGATTATAATTCTTGGTATAGATTGTTAGTCTACTCTTAGTATTTGTAATCAATTGAATTTTGATTAGTGGGTGAACCGGTAAAAATTTTGTTCTTCTTGTTCTTCTTTCATTACATTCTCTTATTCAAGATTGTTGTTCTTAGATTGATTTCATTAAAACTTTATAAAATTGGTAATATGTAATTAAACGTTGCAAAAATCTTTGATTAGATAATTCACCCTCCCTCTTGATCTCAACATATATTTTTAACATCTACAACATTTGAAACTCACCTTAACAAATATCTAATTAATTCATTTCAAGTTCGTTTCAACAAATTATCCCTTTCGTATATTAAATTAGAATTATTTTTAAAATTAAATTCTATTTTCTAATAAATAATAGATGCACTCACAGTATAAAATTATTTTCAAAATCAAATTCTATTTTCTAATAAATAATAGATGCACTCACAGTATTAAAATAGGTATAGTTGTTAATTGTAAGTTGAGATATTTTAATTTTATTTCATCTTTAATAATAAAATATTTTAAAAGTCTATGAGAAAAAATATTTTAAAAACCATGTTAATATCTATAATTTTTAATTAACTAAAACCGCAAAACACTTTCTTGAATGCTATTTTTTTTATATAGTTTCTTAAAAAAAAAAAAGAGTCGCGTAGACTTTAAAATATTATATTGGAATGTTATAAATTTTAAGTTTTTTAAGAGAATTTTTATAATAAAAAGTTAGAAAAAATTTACCAATAATTTCATGAATTATATAAGAGAACATTTAAAATTACAAGACTATGAAAACTAATAAAAGATAATAAGATTGGGATAAAGAAAACAATAAAGCAATTACATTTTTTTCAATCTTTTAATAGATTTTATTTTCATGTTCTATATTAGCTTTTTCATGTATTAACATTTTATACTTTTTTTCCTAGGATTTTAATAATATGTACAAAATTATTGTATTAGTTTCCTACTAATAATAAAAATAAAATTCACTTACTGTTTTATTTGAAAATATATATGTTGGGAAGAAAATACAATTATAATTTTACATCAAATGTTTGAACGCTTCGTTGGTAGTTGTTCTGCCAAATAAACGTAGAAATGTCCCATAGTTCCGGTACGAAATTTGTTTTTGTATATGGATTCTAAAGTTAAAATTTCACCATCTTTAATCTTGATAGAACCAGGTTTTGGAGAGCAAACAGACATTCCAACTACATAACCTCTTTCATTTCCTAGTTCTTTTCCCGTTCAGTTTTTTGATGTTGAAGGACATAAAACCCTTCCATCCTATGTTAATCAAAAACATAAATTTATACAAGTCACATTAGAAAAGTTAACTTCTTACAAAATGTAAAATTACTTCGTAAATTTTATTACTTAAGAAAATCTGAAGCGTAGAAAGATTAATAAAAATTTATCTATCACAAATCCTATATATTATATATAGGAATGCCGACAAATATAAAATATTACCTGTCCATATACAGTTATATTGACGGCACCCGCATGCGCATGAGCAATGCCATATATAAGATAACCACCTTTTGTGATTGAAATCTTTGCTTTTTGGACATGAAAGGAGCTACCATCACTAATTCTTGGAATGACATATTCTGCCTATAACAAATTAAAAAAAATTATGTTACTCACTTTGTGGAAAAGTAATTAATAAGTCACTACTTTGGTTTGAAATTTAATTGATATTCGAAAGTCTACTTATCATCTATAAAATTATGTATCTTGAATAAATTATTTACCTGACACTCATGAATTGTTGTAGACCCGTTTGATCTCACACAATCAGTCGAATCAAGTATGTAAAACTTGAGTGGCACTTGGTGTTCATCCCAATCCACCCACCTTATTTTGTATCTTAGAAAAAGCTTTCTTGTTGGGCCATGGGAACTCTTTCTTAATTTACATTGAAAGTTATCTTTGCAACAAAATAATCCTCCTTTATAATCTATGGTCAATGGTAGTCCATTAACACCTGTTATGACATTGTAAAAGTCCTTCGGGAGATTGAAAAGGTTACATCTACATTCGGTGCAACCTTTTCTATTATGTGTGCCACGTGTATCAATGACCATGATGTTAAACAACCACTTTTCTATAAATCCATGTTTTATATCTTTTGGATTACCTAATTAAAGTGCAAAAGGATATGGAAGATTTGAGGGTGTTCCTCGTGATTCTCCTCCCAACCCCCAATAATGTGGAAGTAAAAACGTTTGACATGGACCATCATTTCTTTCGTATTCGATACCGTTACGAAGGTCATGAGTTTGTTCAATATAGTGTGACATGGTAATGTTTTCAATGTATTTTATAGCAAACCAATGATGGAGGCAAGTTTCATACAAAGGTACAGAATTGCCATTTTCATCAACCACTTCAGCATCAAAACTCTTGATTCCAATATGACCTCTTGGAAAAGTAATATATAAAAGTGTTTTCTTTGCAACTTTTCCTGGTCCAACTTCAAAACTTTCAGACAAAAAGATGGCTGACTTAATATGACTTTCGTATTCTAGACTAGCTGAGTATGCTGTTATTGTTGAATTATTGGCAAGTGTACCAAAATTATCAATCGCAGTATAGTATTTCGATTAAATAAAAGTCGATCCCACGAGGAACGGTTTCAATGTCCCAATTATGCTTACTAAGTGGATTAAAACATATTGAGTTTTGTAATAAGAGTTGAATTGAAATTAAATGACAAAGAACTGTAATTTGTTGAGAAAATATCAATTAAAGGTACTTAGGATTAACTTCCTTCCTTATCCCTCTTTTGTAATGGCTATGTCAATTAAGAACGTCAATTAACCTAACAATGTTGATGCCACCTACTCAATTCATCCATATTGATTCCTCACACATGAAATTCATAAGAAAACATAATAAATGTTGATTCCTCACACAATTAAGAGATTTCCCAGCATTAGGTTTAGGGTGTTAAGCAATTTACATTCATTCCATTCCTGGAAATTAACGTAACAAATATTCTTACCGTGATCTAGGGTTCAAGATATATTTTCCAATCATACCTCAAACAATCAAGAATAAATCATTCCAAAGCATAAAGGATAAGAATAACAACATCAAAGTATAGATTAATATTTCAAAATATCACCATGATACAAAAGAGTTCAAAGGAAGTGCACCGAATCCTAAGAGAATGAAGTTAGCCACTCATGTTGGCCATTACAATGCTATAATTGATGAAGAAGTGAAGAATTGATGAATATTAGACGAAATCTTAATAGTAGTCGTGCCTCCTCTTCTCCAAGACCGCCTCCTTTCTCAAAACACATATTATCTTTTTATAAGAGAATTTGGGTCGGGCCTCGCATCATTCATTCGCTTAAGCATTCTTCTTTCTTTCAATTTTTCTTCAATTACTTCACAACTATACTCCTTACTCTTGTATCAAGGTATTCTCTAATTCATCCTATATTGGGAGAAAAATATATTAGAATTAACATAAGTTAAGTGGTTTCATAACAATTCAAGGCATAATTATATCAACTTTTTACCACTTAACAACTCCCCCCAACCTAGAATCTTGCTTGTCCCAAGAAGAGTAACTTTTCCAAAACAAACCATCACCTATTATATCTTTCTCTTCCAGAAGCACAACATAAAAATTTTTAGAGGTGATGCTCACAACTCCAAATGAAAATAGAACACATAAGCATTCAAGTTATAGAAACCAACAAAGAATAATTAGTCCTCAACTATCCTTAGAGAAGCATGATCTCTAAAATAGAGTTATATATACTCATCTCTAATTCAGGTAAGTGTTTATCTCATTCAATCACTTCATTTAGACAATCCAATATTGATAATCATCTTAAAGCAATCAACAATTGTTAAATAAGACTTAAATCAAAAGGTCTTTTGAGGCTGGTAATGGGGCTGAGCTAAGAAAGAATTATTGGTTTTTATGGTATATACAAAAATATTTGAGAAATTCAACTCATATGAATGATTCTTGATTAACAATTCCTCAAGTCAGGTTTCAAACTTCATACTTTTGTCCCTAATACAATGACAGTGAGTTAAATAATCTCACAAGTTATTATTCCCCCCTTTTGACTTTTTTTCATGCTTTTGCATGTATCCTTTTTGGCTTTGCCATAATTTTTAAGCTTTGTTTTTCCCCTCCCTTTACACTTTTTTTTTTAAGAATAACACCCCAATAATACCTGTAGGACAACAATAGCAATACCCAACAATAGGAAAAATAGTGAAATTCATACTCATTTCCTTTCTCAAATATAGGAAGGTAGATAAATAATGTTTAGGCTTAAGGGTTCTGTTTAAGAAACAATATTATATTTGGCTCAAAAGGGATTCAAATGGATGTCCTATAATTAATGCAGGGTTGGCTATTTGGCTCTGGGTTATATCTACTACAAAGAAAAAATGTCTTTATCATTTTCAAGTCTTACTAACACGCAATCACATTAAACAATCAATCAATACCAGTTTGAAAGTGATGAAGATCTTATTGAATTACTTTGGCAAAGATCTTGTTGATTTGATGAAGTAAAAAATGAAGTCAAAGGCTACTTTGTGGCAGTCAAAGGTCACTTAGATAAAAGGGTAGTGGGATTAGTGAGTCTGCATCTCTGCTTAGGTATAATAATTTTTATCTCTCTGCTGCATGAGGTTTCTTCATTTAAAAGATTTTGCAAATGCCTCTTAAAAATGTTTAAACGGTTAAAAAAACAAAGTATTTTGTTAAAAGGTTTTTAATTAACTATTTTAACTAATAGTATATAAGCTTTATCAACTAAAATGTTCTTAACACTTTTGTAACGGGTTTTTAACCGATATGTTTTCGAAATAATCGATTGTTTTCATTAGAAGGATTTTTGAAAACCTTACGCCAATATTTTAACTAATATGGAATTGATATAATCGATTAAAATGACTTGGAATATTTTGAAAAGTGTTCTGGCAGAATTTTAATCGATACAAACTCGAAATAATCGATTGAAATAACTTGAAGTGTTTTGAAAGTTGTTCTGTCAATATTTTAATTGATACAAATGCGAAATAATCGATTAAAACAACTAAGAGGTTTTTCCAAAAAGTTTTAATCGATTAATACAAGCTTGCAATAAGTTAAAATAACTTAGAAAGTTTTATGAAATCTTTTGGCAGAATTATAATCGATTAAAATGCGTTTCAATCGATTAAAATAACTAAGTGAATTTTTTTCAAAACGTTTTAATCAATTAAAACAGATTGTTATCAGTTAAAATCACTTAGAAAAATTTATAAGAATGTTTTGCAGTATTTTAATCGATTGAAAGATCGAAACAATCGATTAAAACAGTTTGGAAGATTTTTTACAAAGAGTTTTAATTGATATAAACGGTGTTGTATCGATTAAAAGCAATCTGGAAAATAATCAAGAACTTTTTAACAGATTAAAAGAAGTTTTAACAGATTAAAACAAGACTTTTAACAGATTAAAAGATTATTTTAACAGATTAAATAAACCAACAGTTTTGAAAATCTTCTCTATAAACAGAGTTGCTTGAACTTTTTAAAATACATCTTTTAGCAATCAATCAAGCAATCATAAGTGCTACTTTCAAGAGAGAATCGCGCTAGTTTTGTGAAGTTCATAGAAGTTCTTTCTTGAGGCAAAATTTACATTCTTTTGGAGAAGAAACTCATACTACAGAGCTGCATAAATCTGGTTTGAGCGTTCTAGTTTCTTCTATTTGTTTCTTTACTTTCTTTATTGTATTGTGGGTGCCTGGAATTGTGGGCACTGGTTTCTGTAGCTGGAATTTGGCTGCAGGGTTGGTCAAGAACTGGAATTTGGTTCTTGGTGAAGGTTTAGGTGCAGGGACTGGAATTTTGGTTCTTGTGGTAGATTGAGTGTGAGATTAAAGTTGTAATTTGTAAACGTTCAATCTAGTGGAACCCAGCTGAAATTTGGCTGGAAACTGGACGTAATCCTGGGATTGGGTGAACCAGTATAAATCTTGGTTGTATCTTTCTAAACCTTTCTCTCCTTTAATTCTGTGACTGCATTTATTTTGATTGCTTGTTGTGTGTGATTCAAGAACTGGTCAGGATTCTTAATCTTTGAAATAGATAATCTGTAAATTGCGAAAATCTTTCAAAGATCAATTCACCCCCCCTCTTGATCTCAGCCTACATTTCTAACAATTGGTATCAAGAGCAAGGTTCTTGAGAATTATTCAAGTCTTTCGATCCAAATGGCTGGAAATAAATTTTCTGAGGGTGCTTGTATTGATAGACCTCCACTGTTTTGTGGTACAAATTACTCTTTTTGGAAGATTAGGATGAATATCTTTATTGAATCTGTTGGTATAAATGTTTGGAATATCATTGAACAAGGAACTTATGTTTTTAACAAAGATTGGTCTAGCTTAAATGACTGTGAAAAGAAACTAATCCAAGATGATTGTATTGCTAAGAATATCATCATATTTGCACTTAACAACAATGATTTTTTCAGGATAGCACATTGTCAAACTGCTGCACAAATGTGGAAAACCCTTGAAATGACCTATGAAGAAACAACAGAGATATGCTTGATGGTCAATTCGGATTCTCCAATGACCAGTGTAAGTTTTGATTCAACAACTACTATGAATTATAGTTCATTACAAGATGCTTTTTATGAAATGCATGCAGTAGCTAAGAAATTAGAAATTGAAAACAAAAGATTAAAAAGCATGAATAGTTTATTAGAAAACAAGATCACTCTTCTTGAAAAGAAAATAGTTGATGAAGAAACCAAGAATGAAAATCTGGAAATAGGTAATAACTCTGATTGCATGTGTAATGATAAAGATTGTAAAAATTGTCCTGAGTTACAAGAGAAATTAACATATTTAATAAAAACTGCATCTAAACTTACACAAGGAAAAACTAATCTTGATATGATACTTGATTCTCAAAAATTGGTTATTGATCGTGGTGGTATAGGCTTTACACCTCTTGTTGGAAAGAAAACTAGAGCATTTAAAAACTATTTTGCATATAGTAAATCTGTTTCGTCTCTATTTATTAAATGTTTTTACTGCATGATAAAAGGTCATTCTGTGAAATATTGTAGAATTAAGAAGTATGCTATTCCTAGATATAGAATGAAGTGGATTCCCAAAAATTCATTTCAAATAACCTGATTGGACCCAGTGATTATAAAAAGGGTACCAGAAATATGCTAAATCTGTTTTCCAGGATCAAAATCTGGAAGTCCCTTGGTGTTCAAAACAACAAATCTGATTCTGGTTTCATAAACTGAATGTTTTAATTGATATAAAACAGTTTTAATTGATTAAAATCACTTACAGAGAATACCAGAAAAGCAATCCGTACAATTTTAATCGATTGAAATACGAATCAATCGATTAAAATGTTCTCAGGAATTTAGTTTAGCTGTTTTAATCGATTAAAAAGGATTTATATCAGTTAAAATCATTATAAGGATAAATTTAACCGATTATTTCTCTATTAAATCGATTATTATTCTGAGATATTTTCTCCAGAACTTGATTAATCGATTGAATGTCAAATTAATCGATTAAAATTCTTCTTCCAGTACAGAATTAATTGATTATTTCGATTCTGTATCAGTTTGTACTGCAACTATACTAATTTCTCTTTCAGGCAAAGCAAACTGAAGATCTCTGGTACCTTGACAGCGGGTGTTCTAAACACATGACAGGTGATATTACAAAATTTCACAACTTAAAACTAAAGAATGGTGGGACTGTTGTCTATGGGGATAATAACAAAGGAAGAATCCTTGGAATAGGTGACATAAAATGCATAGAATCAGGTATTATTAACAATGTATTATATGTTGAGGGTTTAAAACATAATTTGATTAGTATTAGCCAGCTTTGTGATAAAGGACACAAAGTTGTCTTTGGTCAAGATCAATGTCAAATAATCAAATCAGATTCGAACAGTGCAATTGACATCGGTAAGAGGATCAACAATATTTACATGTTAGATACTAATTCTGCTAAAAATTGTTGCTTAATCTCTAAAGAGAATGATTCCTGGTTGTGGCATAGAAGGTTAGCTCATATTCATATGAATCATCTTAATAAACTGATTTCTAAAGATCTTGTAGTTGGCTTACCTAAACTTAAGTTTGTGAAAGACAAAGTATGTGATACATGTCAAAAGGGGAAACAAGTAAGGAATTCTTTTTCACAGAAAAATATTGTTTCAACTTCTAGACCTCTTGAACTTTTGCACATGGATCTCTTTGGTCCTTCTAGAACTATGAGTTTAGGAGGAAATCTATATGCACTGGTTATAGTAGATGATTACTCAAGATTTACCTGGACATTATTTTTAAAATTAAAATCTGATACTTTCCATTTGTTTAAGAAATTTGCGAAACAAATTCAAAATGAAAAAGGCTATTTCATCTCTTGTATTCAAAGTGATCATGGGGGAGAATTTTCAAACGAAAATTTCAATAAATTTTGTGATAAACATGGTATTAAGCATAATTTTTCTACTCCTAGAACTCCTCAACAGAATGGTGTAGTTGAAAGGAAAAATCGTTCTCTTGAAGAGTTAGCTAGGACAATGCTTAATGAGAAAGCATTACCAAAATATTTTTGGGCTAATGTCGTTAGTACTGCTTGCCATGTATTAAACCGTGTTTTAATCAGACCTTTTCTTAAGAAAACTCCCTATGAATTATACAAAGGTAAAAAGCCTAACATAAACTATTTTAGAGTATTTGGAAGTAAGGTTTTAGTTTTAAACAATGGAAAGGAAAATCTTGGAAAGTTTGATTCCAAATAAGATGAAGGTATCTTCTTGGGATATTCATTGAATAGCCATGCTTATAGAATCTTTAACAAAAGGCTAAATACTGTAGAAGAATCTGTTCATGTTGTATTTGATGAGACTAACCCAAGTATGCAGAATATTTCTGAGTATAGTACAGAAGATGATGTTTTAACTGATAAAATGTATCAGTTAAAACTGTCAGAATCAACAATTTTTCAAAAATAGACCGAAAATATTGAAGAATCTGAAGAGCAGTTGCCTAAAGAATGGAAGATTCCAAGAAATATTTCAATAGACAACATCATTGGTGAAATAAATTAGGGAGTTTCCACTAGAAGATCTTTAAATAAATTTTGCAATCACATGGCATTCGTATCACAAATTGAACCAAAAACCATATCTGATGCATTAAAGGATAATAACTGGATTAATGCTATGCGTGATGAATTAAATCAATTTACAAGAAATGAAGTATGGGAATTAATTCCAAAACCAGATAATGCAAATATTGTAGGAACAAAATGGGTGTTTAGAAATAAAATGGATGAAAATGGTATAATTACTAGAAACAAGGCCAGATTAGTTGCTAAAGGGTATAATCAACAAGAAGGAATTGATTTTGATGAAACATATGCTCCTGTTGCTAGATTAGAGGCTGTTAGACTTTTACTTGCTTATGCTTCAATGAAAAGTTTCAGGTTATATCAAATGGATATCAAAAGTGCTTTCTTAAATGGTTATTTGAATGAAGAAGTTTTTGTTACACAACCACCTAGTTTTGAAGATCATATTCATCCAGAATATGTTTATAGATTAAAGGAAGCTTTGTATGGTCTCAAACAAGCCCCAAGACAATGGTATGAAAGGTTAAGTAATTTTCTCATTTCAAAGGGCTATCAAAGAGGTTTGGTTGATAAAAATTTATTCTTAAAAAAATTAAATAATGATGTAATTCTAGTTCAAGTATACGTTGATGACATCATATTTGGATCCACTAATCAGTCTTTATGTAAAGATTTTATCAAAGATATGCAGGGAGAATTTGAGATGTCTATGATGGGGGAACTCAACTACTTTCTTGGATTACAAGTTAAACAACTTCAAGAAGGAAGTTTTCTTCATCAATCTAAATACTGCACAGAACTCTTAAAGAAATTTGAGATGGAACATTGCAAAGAAGCATCAACACCAATGTCCACAAATTGCTATCTTGATTCTGATGAAAAAGGAAAACCTGTTGATGAAACTAAATATAGAGGGCTTATTGGTTCTTTACTATATCTAACAGCAAGTAGACCTGACATTATGTTTAGTGTTTGTATGTGTGCCAGGTTTCAATCTACACCAAAAGAATCCCATCTTACTGCTGCAAAAAGAATCCTCAAATATCTCAAAGGAACTTTAAATGTTGGGTTATGGTATCCTGCTGAAGCCGAGTACATTGCAGCTGGAAGTTGTTGTGCTCAATCTCTTTGGATCAAACAACAGCTTGAGGATTATGGTTTAATTCTCAGAAAAATTCCTCTCTTATGTGATAATACTAGTGCCATTATGTTAACTAAAAACCCAATTCAACATTCTAGGACAAAACATATAGAAATTAGACATCATTTCATTAGAGATCATGTTTTGAAAGGTGATTGTGAAATTTTCTTTATAGAAACTGAAAAACAACTAACAGATATTTTTACAAAACCTTTTGCTCATGATCGTTTTTACAAAATTCGAACTGAATTAGGCATGTTAGATGCATCAAACATTACTTAGTTTTCAAAACTGGTTGTTTTAATCGATAAAAACAATCTTTAAATCGATTAAAAACACTTATACAACATTTTTCTTACTATTTTAATCGATTAAATGTCGATTTAATCGATTAAATCAACTTATGCTTCAAACTTTTGAAATTCATCACTGTTTTAATCGATTAAAACATTATTTTAATCGATTAAAACTAGTAACAAGATCATTTTAATCGATTTCGTCCTATTTTTAATCAATTATTACTCTGGAAAGAAAAATTAAAGGCTTTAGTTAATGGCTATTCTAGTAACATGCTACTAAAGCATGGTTCCCTTATCTTTACACGTGTTAATTGTATTCATTACAAACATGTTAATGAAGATAAGTTTGAATCAACTTTGATTGGTCTTTACATGAGTAAGGTATCTTGTTCAAATCTTTTACTGTTTGTCAAAAACTGATACATATCATGCATAGTTTTGTTCCTCTGTTCCCTATTTTTGATGAAGTCAAAAGGGGGAGAAATAATATTGATTTTCTTTATTTAGGGGGAGTAGCAATATAGGGAGAGAAATGGGAAAATGATTAATTTTTGAATACTAACTAATCTATATATTCAAGTGACTTCTTCTGCAGAGTTATTATTCAAAGAGGTGTTTGTGTGCATCAAATAGGGAGAGACTGAAAGTGATGAAGATCTTATTGAATTAATTTGGCAAAGATCTTGTTGATTTGATGAAGTAAAAAATGAAGTCAAAGGCTACTTTGTGGCAGTCAAAGGTCACTTAGATAAAAGGGTAGTGGGATTAGTAAGTCTGCATCTCTGCTTAGGTATAATCATTTTTATCTCTCTGCTGCATGAGGTTTCTTCATTTAAAAGATTTTGCAAATGCCTCTAAAAAATGTTTAAACGGTTAAAAAAACAAAGTATTTTGTTAAAAGGTTTTTAATTAACTATTTTAACTAATAATATATAAGCTTTATCAACTAAAATGTTCTTAACACTTTTGTAACAGGTTTTTAACTGATATGTTTTCGAAATAATCGATTGTTTTCATTAGAAGGATTTTTGAAAACCTTCGCCGAGTATTTTAACCGATATGGAATCGATATAATCGACTAAAATGACTTAGAATATTTTGAAAAGTGTTCTAACGAATTTTAATCGATACAAACTCGAAATAATAGATTGAAATAACTTGAAATGTTTTGAAAGTTGTTCTATCAGAATTTTAATCGATACAAATGCGAAATAATCGATTAAAACAACTAAGAGGTTTTTCCAGAATGTTTTAATCGATTAATACAAGCTTGCTATCAGTTAAAATAACTTAGAAAATTTTATGAAATCATTTGGCAGAATTATAATCGATTAAAATGTGTTTCAATCGATTAAAATAACTAAGTGAATTTTTTTCAAAGTGTTTTAATCGATTAAAACAGATTGTTATCGCTTAAAATCACTTAGAAAAATTTATAAGAATGTTTTGCAAGTATTTTAATCGATTGAAAGATCGAAACAATCGATTAAAACGTTTGGAAAATTTTTTACAAAGAGTTTTAATTGATATAAACGGTGTCGTATAAGTTAAAACAAATCTGGAAAATAATCAACAACTTTTTAACAGATTAAAAGAAGTTTTAACAGATTAAAACAAGACTTTTAACAGATTAAAAGATTATTTTAACAGATTAAATAAACCAGCAGTTTTGAAAATCTTCTATATAAACAGAGTTGCTTGAACTTTTTAAAATACATCTTTTAGCAATCAATCAAGCAATCATAAGTGCTACTTTTAAGAGAGAATCACGCTAGTTTTGTGAAGTTCATAGAAGTTCTTTCTTGAGGCAAAATTTGCATTCTTTTGGAGAAGAAACTCATACTACAGAGCTGCATAAATCTGGTTTGAGCGTTCTAGTTTCTTCTATTTGTTTCTTTACTTTCTTTACTGTATTGTGGGTGCCTAGAATTGTGGGCACTAGTTTCTGTAGCTGGAATTTGGTTGCAGGGTTGGTCAAGAACTGGAATTTGGTTCTTGGTGAAGGTTTAGGTGCAGGGACTGGAATTTTGGTTCTTGTGGTAGATTGAGTGTGAGATTAAAGTTGTAATTTGTAAACGTTCAATATAGTGGAACCCAGCTGGAATTTGGCTGGAAACTGGACATAGCCCTGAGATTGGGTGAACCAGTATAAATCTTGGTTGTATCTTTCTAAACCTTTCTCTCCTTTAATTCTGTGACTGCATTTATTTTGATTGCTAGCTGTGTGTGATTCAAGAACTGGTCAGAAATCTTAATCTTTGAAATAGATAATCTGTAAATTGCGAAAATCTTTCAAAGATCAATTCACCCCCCGTCTTGATCTCAGCCTACATTTCTAACACAGTTATCATCACAAAGTGTTGACACTCAATTTATCTATTTTTGGTTCTCTACTCACCTGGGTTTTGGCTAGCTTCTCCAATTCAGTTAATTCCTAATTCTCCTTATCAATTCCTTTTCACTAATGTCGACGTCGTCAGAAGAGGTGGTCGGAGCGACGCGATGGTTTCGACTTTCCATTTTTCACGTTTTTATGGGTGAGGTTACAATGCCTTTAGGTTGTTCGATAACCGGGCTGAACCTAAGGGCGAGGTTTTCAAAAGGGTGTTCTTAGATCGTCTGATAACCGGGTTGACCTAAGAACAAATTTGAGGGGGTTCTTATGGAGTCGCCACCGATGTTTTTACCAGAAACATCGAAAAAGGGGAGAAAAAGGCGTTGGTTTATAAGAAAAACCAATTTCGGTCGTTAAAACCAGAGTTGGGTAAGGAAGTTAGTTACGTGTAAAGGAGGTATTAGCTCCCTTACGACGCCCCTTCCGGGTTCCCTATGACAGGCCAGTTATTTTATAAATAAACTTTTGAAATGACACTTTACCCTTTTATTTGCAGAATTAAAATAATGACTACATGGCCCTAGTAGCTATTGCACAATTTAATATAGGTAAAAAAGACAATAAAAGAGAGGGAGAGAGTGAAGAAACCTTCTGAGCAAGCTTTGATTGATTCTTGTAAAAAATAAGGTGCGTTTTGGCAGCCCTTCGCTCTTACAACGTCGAATTCTCTCTTGAAAATGCTATAAAAACTCTCTTAAACACTTAGAAACTCTGGAAATTCTTCGGAAGGGTTCTAAGAGAAGAATTTTGAGAAATTGCAGGAGGAAAGGTGGAAGAGTTATGTGAAATGAAGGGGAGAGTGCCCCCTATTTATAAGGATTCGTGAAAGTGATGAAGATCTTATTGAATTACTTTGGCAAAGATCTTGTTGATTTGATGAAGTAAAAAATGAAGTCAAAGGCTACTTTGTGGCAGTCAAAGGTCACTTAGATAAAAGGGTAGTGGGATTAGTGAGTCTGCATCCTTACTTAGGTATAATAATTTTTATCTCTCTGCTGCATGAGGTTTCTTCATTTAAAATATTTTGCAAATGCCTCTAAAAAGCGTTTAAACGGTTAAAAACAAAGTATTTTGTTAAAAGGTTTTTAATTAACTATTTTAACTAATAGTATACAAGCTTTATCAACTAAAATGTTCTTACAACTTTTGCAACAAGTTTTTAACTGATATGTTTTCGAAATAATCGATTGTTTTCATTAGAAGGATTTTTGAAAACCTTCACGCCAGTATTTTAACTGATATAGAATTGATATAATCTATTAAAATGACTTAGAATATTTTGAAAAGTGTTCTGGCAGAATTTTAATCGATACAAACTCGAAATAATCGATTGAAATAACTTGAAGTGTTTTGAAAGTTGTTCTGTCAAAATTTTAATCGATACAAATGCGAAATAATCGATTAAAACAACTAAGAGGTTTTTCCAGAATGTTTTAATCGATTAAAACAAGGTTGCTATCAGCTTAAAATAACTTAGAAATTTTTATGAAATCTTTTGGCAGAATTATAATCGATTAAAATGCGTTTCAATCGATTAAAATAACTAAGTGAATTTTTTCAAAGTGTTTTAATCGATTAAAACAGATTGTTATCAGCTTAAAATCACTTAGAAAAGTTTATAAGAATATTTTGCAGTATTTTCATCGATTGAAAGATCGAAACAATCGATTAAAACAATTTGGAAGATTTTTTACAAAGAGTTTTAAATGATATAAACAAGTGTTGTATCAGTTAAAACAAATCTGGAAAATAATCAAGAACTTTTTAATAGATTAAAAGAAATTTTAACAGATTAAAACAAGCCTTTTAACAGATTAAAAGATTATTTTAACAGATTAAATGAACCAGCAGTTTTGAAAATCTTCTATATAAACAGAATTGCTTGAACCTTTTGAAATATATCTTTTAGAAATCAATCAAGCAATCATAAGTTCTACTTTCAAGAGAGAATCGCGCTAGTTTTTGTGACGTTCATAGAAGTTATTCTTGAGGCAAAATTGCATTCTTTTGGAGAAGAAACACATACTGCAAAGCTGCATAAATCTGGTTTGAGTGTTCTAAGTTTCTTCTATTTGTTTCTTTACTTTCTTTACTGTATTGTGGGTGCCTGGAAATGTGGGCACTGGTTTCTGTAGCTGGAATTTGGCTGCAGGGTTGGTCAAGAACTGGAATTTGGTTCTTGGTCAAGATTTGGGGTCTACAGCTGCCCCCCCCTTCACTTGACTAGCGGACTGTTGACCTGTTGTGCCAAGAAGATCGGCTGGAGGGTGAAGCAGTTAACCCTCTTGCATGGTTGTCCTTCGGATGCTTCGTCTTGCGGTGGCTGATCCTCTAGGGAAAAATGTGTTGTGCGCCTCTAGGATACTCCTTCTGACAGTAGCCGATCCCTTTGGTTAACACATGGTAGAACCTCAGGATACTCCTTCTGACGGTAGTCGATCCTTCGGTTGATGAGTATAAACTCCCCATCAGGCTGGTAGTTACAGTCCATTATGCGTAAGACTGGATGAGCATAAACCCCCCATCAGGCTTGTAGTTGCAGCCCACTGTGCGTCAGGCTAGATGAGCATAAACCCCCATCAGGCTGGTAGTTGCATCCCACTGTGCGTCAGACTGGATGAGTATAAACCCCCCATCAGGCTGGTAGTTGCAGCCCACTGTGCGTCGGGCTGGATGAGTATAAACCCTCCATCAGGCTGGTATAGTCCACTTCGTGGGACTGGTGGTGGTGGCATCTTACTGCTCAGTAGCTCATGCGCCGATGGTGAGATGCGTCCTCTTGTTGTTTGATATCTATTTTTGACTTTTCTGGAGTAGTCATCCGGTTTTTGCCGGGGATTATTTCGACTCTTTCGGTGGTCATCCAGCTTGTTAGTTGTTGGGGAATCTCTATCTTGCTCTTTCGATATACCGGGGTGTTTGTGAGTGCTTCCCGTTTTCAAATGCAAGCACAGAGCTAATTTCCTTACATGAATGCTCTTTTTTTTTGTTATTTGTTTGAAGTAGTTTTTTCGTTTTTTGATTTTGAGAAAGTTGTTTTTTTGTGCGACTATTTGTGTGGATGCCTAAAATGCAATTCTATTTTTTTGTTGAGGCATCTAGAAAGCGACTGGTATTCTTTTTTGTTGTTCTCGTATGAACTTTTTATTTTTGTTTTAGCCCTATTTTTTGCCTAGACCGCCCTTTGCGGGTTTTCGATCTAGCAGGATGCCTTAATTTTTGCCTAGGGTATCTTTGCGGGCTTTTTCCTTTTTATGAAGGCCTTAACTTTTTGCCTAGACTTCCTTTTGCAGGTTTTCGATGTAGCAGGCTGCCCTAATTTTTGCCTAAGAATGTCCTAGCAGGCATCTTTCTTTACTTTTTCCTTTTTTCTTTCTTATGCTTTCTTGTATTGATTCTTTATGCATGCTCATGTTTCGTTAATACAGAGGCATTTTCATAAGTTGCTCAAGAAAAGGAAGACAATTTTTATTGATATAAACAAGTGATTTACTTTTACAGAAGGATTTACAAAAGAATTTAGAAGAGTAGCTGGCCAAAGTTGGCTACACTGTATAAGCTGTAACAATCATGTACTGATTTCTGTCTCTCTGTTTCTCTTGGTTGCTTCAATTGAGATGCTCGAGTCTAGAGTGAAGATCATGTAAAGTTTGCCTGCTTTTGGGAAGGTATTACCTTAGTCGCTTTGCAGTTTTCGGCTAAAGTAATCATTGCTCTCTTTTTCATTTTTTTTACCTCTAATTTTTGCCTAGGACGTATCCTAGCGAGGAATATGAACCCTATCTTTTTCCCAAAATGCTCTTTGCGAGTTTTCATCCTGATGGGTCGTGAGCAATGTCTTCAAGCGTAGTATTTCTTTACCGCATATGAGTTGACTGGACGTCGAAACTCTTCCCCGTCCATGTTGGTGAGGATAAGGGCTCCTCCTGAGAATGCTCGCTTGACCACAAAGGGTCCTTCATAGTTTGCAGCCCACTTTCCAATTTTATCTTTTTGGGCTGGAAGCAATTTCTTTATTACCAGATCTCCTTCTCGGAAAGTGCGGGAATTGATTTTCTTGTCGTAGGCTTTCTTGATCTTCTTTTAATAAGTTTGTCCCCAACATATGGCGTCCAACTATTTTTCTTTAATTAGGTTAAGCTGGTCATATCGATTTTGGACCCATTCTGCTTCTGTTAGCTTCGCTTCCATAATAACTCGCAGGGAGGGTATTTCAACTTTTACTGCTAGTATGGCCTCCATGGCATATACGAGGGAAAACGGAGTGGTCCCTGTGGAGGTTCATACAGAAGTTCGGTATCCGTGCAAGGCAAAGGGTAACATTTTGTGCCAATCTTTGTATGTTACTACCATTTTTTGGATGATTTTCTTGATGTTCTTATTGGCTGCCTCTACTGCATTGTTCATCTTAGGTCGGTATGGAGAGGAATTATGGTGTTGAATTTTGAAATCTTGACATAATTCCTTCATCATCTTATTATTGAGGTTGGTCCCATTATCAGTAATGAGCCGATGAGGGATGCCATACCGACATAGAATATTTTTCTTGATTAAGGTGGTCACCACTTTTCTAGTCACGTGTGCGTATGATGCTGCCTCTACCCATTTGGTGAAATAGTCAATGGCCACCAAGATAAAACAATGACCATTAGATGCTTTGGGCTCGATGGGTCCAATGACGTCCATGCCCCACATAGAGAATGACCATGGTGTGCCCAGGGTGTTGAGAGGTGTGGGAGGAACGCGAATATTATCGGCATAGATTTGGCACTTGTGACATTTTTTAGCATATTGGTGACAATCGACTTCCATTGTGGACCAGAAATACCCTGTCCTTAAGATTTTCTTTGCCATGACAGGCCCAAGTGCGTGGGTCCCAAAAGCTCCTTTGTGAATTTCTTTTATCAAGGTTTGGGCTTCCTTATGATCCACACACCTTAACATAGTGGAATTGAAACTCTTTTTATAGAGGGTTTCTTCAATCAACGTGAACCCTACTGCCCTCTTACGAATGGTCCGTTTATCATTATCATTGATTCCTTCGGGGTATTCGCCCTTCATGAGGTATTGCTTGATGTCGTGATACCAGGGGTTTTGATCGTGCTCGCCATTCACTGTCATGCAAAAAGCTTGTTTGTCATGTAGTTTGATTTGAATGGTTGGCATCTCATGCTCTTGATCTAAAGAGAACATGGATGATAGAGTAGCGAGGGCGTCAGCAAATTGATTGTCCTCTCGAGGAATATACTTGAAGGTGGTGCTTTCCAGCCTCAAAACTAAATCACGAATGTGCTCTAGATATGGGATTAATTTAGAGTTTCGGGTTTCCCACTCCCCTTTAAGTTGATAGATAATAAGGGATGAATCGGCGAAGACTTTGAGCTTGGTAACCCCATGATCTAGAGCTACTTGGATTCCTAGTGCACACGCTTCGTATTTGGCCATGTTGTTAGTACAATCAAAATTCAACCTGGCCGTTACGGGGATATATTTCTTTTCAGGAGATATCAAAATAGCTCCTATCCTGTGTCCAAGCATATTTGAGGCTCCGTCGAAGAACATGGTCCATGCTTCTTCTTTGGTCTCTTCGTGTTCAATGTGCATGAAATGTTCATCGGGAAAGTCGTCCTGTAGGGACTGATACTCGTTTGTTGTTCCATGGGCTAGATAGTCCGCTAAGGGGCTACCTTTAATAGCTTTCTGGGTGACATGAACGATGTTGAACTCTAAGAGGAGTACTTGCCACTTAGCTATTCTTTCGGTCAGAATAGGCTTTTTGAAAAGGTACTTAATTTGGTTCATTTTGGAGACCAACCATTATAGACCCCAAATCTTGCCCCACCTCAAAATAAGAATAGAAGACCTCCTACTCGAAGATGGATGAAGCCTAAGAAGCCACTAGGAGAGACTATTAGGCACCATGTTAGGATATGAAGGATATTCTGTATAAAAATAAGGATTTCTGTATAAAAATAAGGATTTTCGCCTTCTCGCTTTTCAGGACCGCCATCTCGCCATTAATGCAAGTCGAGACGGCTGCCTCGTTTGGCGAGACGGTCGTCTCGCCACTTGCCAATGGCGAGACCCCCCTCCCGTTTGGCAAGAAGGCCTTCTCGTCTCTAGAAAAGTCGATACCGCCGTCTTTCCAAACGAGACGATCGTCTCGCCACTTTTGCAAGTCGAGACCATTGTCCCGAATGGTGAGACGGTCGTCCCGAATGGCAAGACGACCGTCCCGAATGGCGAGACGGCCATCTTGACCTTGTCAGACGAGATGACCGTCTCGACCTAACAGGCGCGAATCCCTATAAATAGTGAGCGTTCCCCCCCTCATTTCACACAGTTCTTCCACTTCCCCTTCTGCACTTTCTTCAAATTTTCTTCCTAGAATCCCTCCGAAGCATTTCCGGAGTTTCTGAGAGTCTTAGAGAGCTTTTCATAGCGTTTCGAGAGAGTTTTCGGCGTTGTAAGAGCGAAAGGGCTGCCAAAACGCACCCTACTTTGCAGAAAATTAATCAAAAGCTTGCCTCGGAGGTTTCTTCATTCTCTCCTTCTCTTTTACTGTCTTTATTTTTATGATTAAATTGCATAACACACATTAGGGTCATGTAGTCGTTATTTTAATTCCATAAATAAAAGGGTAAAAGCGTCTTTTCAAAAGTTTATTTATAAAAAAGTTGGCCTATCATAGGGAACCCAAAAGGGGCGTCGTAAAGGGAACTAATACTTCCCTTACACGTAACTAACTCCCTTACCTAACTCTGGTTTTAACAACCAAAGTTGGTTTTTTGAAAACCAACGCCTTTTTACCCCTTTTTCAATGTTTCCAGTAAAAACATCGGTGGCGACTCCATAAGAACCCCTTTAAATTAGTTCTTAGGTTAGCCCGGTTATCGGACAACCTAAGAACACCCTTTTGAAAACCTCGCCTCTAGGTTCAGTCCGGTTATCGGACAACCTAAAGACGTTGTAACCACACCCATAAAAATACGAAAAATGGAAAAGTCGGAACCATCGCGTCGCTTCGACCGCCCCTTTTTTACAGCGGCGACAGATGGCGACTCCACTGGGGAAGCCTAGAGAGTTGATCTCATTTAGTGATGGGCCGGTTTAATAAATAAACTAAGAAATTTCGCTTTTACCCTACCTTGTATTATAACATGTTTTAATTGGTTGGCTTTAATAACTGTTGTTTGTTTATTTTTCGCAATTGTTTGAAATGTAAACTGTACACAAACCTTTGCACACAACAGTTCCCTCTATACCCGGGGGCAAGTGAGAAATACATAGGGAGTGGGTGGCAGGTACGGTTCGCCGTAGTGATGGCACTGAGCCCACCGGTGTGATCGGAAACCACCACTCAAGGTGATAACCTTCCTCTTTTGGCACAAAGACTGACTATGGCCTTAGTGCTAAGCATGGTCGGAAGGCTGGAGAGTGGGGACCCTATAATGGGGGCACCTTGGGGGCATAAGCCTTGGTGAAAACAGTTAGAACCTACCCTCGCCAACACACTTTTCTGCAGGAAAACCCTACCTCGAAATTAAAACACCATCCTACTTGTTCGCGGATGAGTAAATTGTGTGTGCATTTGGTTGTTGCATTTGATTGCATAGAATAACCATACAACAGATAAAAAAAAAAAAGAAAAACCACAAAAATATTTTTGCAATAAACACCCTTATCTCGGACAGTCTGCCTTTTAGTTAGCCTGGTTTGAGGTTCTTTGTAAGCTAAGTAGTCACGCAGTCCGACAGAAGAGATAAAAGGTTATGAATAAACCAAATAAAATAATAATAATAATAATAATGAATAATATAATTTTGACAAAGTCGTATCATTCATATCGCATCATGTCATAAGTGGAAAAACCAAGAGAGAAAACAAATGCATAAGGAAGGTATACATACGCATCATTTTAATAAATTCCTAAAAAATGGGTCTTAGAAGCGATTTTTGGGAAAATTACTCGACTAAATCCCCTTTGGAGATTTGTAATTTGATTCTTCACATTTTTCTCTTCGTTTTGATATGTTGTGCGTCCAAATCGGACATCTCAGTCAAAAGTTATGCCACTTTGAACATGTACCACCCTTTTGTACTAGTGTATGCATAAATACATTCATTCTAGGGAGCACTAGATATCCCTAAGACAATGGCGAACGAGGTCCCGAGCACATTTGTGACCTTCACAACAAGGAAGGGACAAGTGTACTAAGGTGTGATGGTGACCCCATTATACTTGTCAAGTCTGGGGAAGAAACCATTACACCAAGGTGGGTATGATACCCCACAAAGTGTAAGCTTTAAGGAGGATACCTAAGTCATTGTCTTAAGGAATATCCATCTCATAAATCATTCATTTTAAACAATAAAAATATTTTTGCATTCTAGAAAGCGGCTGGTATTCTTCATGCCCTCATTCGCATACAAAAATCCCAAACACTATCATACATCATGTTAGAAAATAAAACATGATAATGTTTCAAAAAAACAAACACCTACATACATGCATCTACCAAACTTCATCCTCATAACATGCAGCTAATAATACACAGTTGAAGAAGTGGACATTCCTCAATACCATAAAAAGAGGATTAGGGCATTCGCATGCCATGCACGGGAAGTCAAAAAGAAATTAAATAAGAAATTCTAACCCGCCTATGGGTTCATTTAGGCTTCTCTGCCTTAAGAAAAAAATAATATACTTCAAAACATTGCATTGAGGAATGTACACTGTCTGGATGAAATAAATAAAATTATTTTTTTTCATCATCTCTTCAACTGTCTATTGCATTCATAAATTGCATTCATTCTCACTTTAATAATAATAAGATAATAAAAAGAAAGGATTAATTGATGTGCTTTCCATTAATCGGAATAAGATGAAGAGCAAACTTTTTGTCGTCAAGTTCTCTCCAACGGTTGATTCGCCTAAGGAGGATAATAAGCCTCAACTGTTGGTCATCCAAGTAAATAAAGGAGAGGGCGCAAGGATTCCGTTACCTTTGTTCATGCCTCAAACCAAATAAAACTGTACCGCGGAGAGATGCAAAGACATCGCCCATCAATGAGGATATCTCCAGTATCGCCGGTATTGGGGGGTATGACTAGAAGTAGAAGAATCTACTCCCCCAAGGAGCTACAAGACAATGCTCCTAAGAATAAAGGAAGAAATAAAAAGACCGAAGAAAAACATAACCCCAAAGAGGAAATTGACTAGAATTTGGACTCACGATGTTGAGGCAGTTCTTTCAACGCTCCGCCAAAGAGACAAACTCACGGTAGGCGACAAGCTGGTCACGGTTCGAGCTAAAGACAACATTCAGATCAACAAGTCGTCTGCCCTACCTTGAATGGATGCGGCTGAAGAGGACCTTTGAAATATCTTTTACCAATATGAAAAGACTTCCCTAACAATATGACGGTGACCCACATGATGAGGAAATATAGATGCCGCCCAAACCAAGGGCTCATTAGAAACTTTCAAGGAATAAGGGAGCCACCAGATTTTAAAGACAGTCCTTTAAAGCATTACTGTTAAGTGGTAAAAAGTTGATATAATTATGTCTTGAATTGTTATGAAACCACTTAACTTATGTTAATTCTAATATATTTTTCTCCCAATATAGGATGAATTCGAGAATACCTTGATACAAGAGTAAGGAGCATAATTGTCAGCATAATTGGAGTAAAATTGAAAGAAAGAAGAGCGCTTAAGCGAATGAATGATGCGAGACCCGACCCAAATTCTCTTATAAAAAGATAAGTTGTGTTTTGAGAAAAGAAGCAGTCTTGGAGGAGAGGAGACACGACTACTGTTAGGGTTTTGTCTAATCTTCATCAATTCTTCACTTCTTCATCAATTGGAGCATTGTAATGGCCAACATGAGTGGCTAACTTCATTCTCTTAGGATTCAGTGCACTTCCTTTGAACTCTTTTGTATCATGGTGAAATTTTGAGATCTTAATCTATGCTTTGATATTATTATTCTTATCCTTTATGCTTTGGAATGATCTATTCTTGATTGTTTGAGGTATGATTGGAAAATATATCTTGAACCCTAGATCACGGTAAGAATATTTGTTACGTTAATTGCCAGAAATGGAATGAATGTATCAATTGCTTAACACCCTAACCCTAATGCTGAAAAATCTGTTAATTTTGTGAGGAATCAACATTTATTAGTTTTTCTTATGAATTTCATGTGTGAGGAATCAACATGGATGATTTGAGTAGGTGGCATCAACATTGTTAGGTTAATTGACGTTCTTAATTGACATAACCATTACAAAAGAGGGATAAGGAAGGAAGTCAATCCTAAGTACCTTTAATTGATATTTTCTCAACAATTTACAGTTCTTTGTCATTTAATTTCAATTCAACTCTTATTTGCAAAACCCAATCTATTTTAATCTACTTAGTAAGCATAATTGGGAATTTTCATTGAAATTGTTCCTCGTGGGATCGACTTTTATTTTATCGAAATACTATACTGCGATTGATAATTTTGGTACGCTTGCCAATAATTCAACAAGTATTTCAGCGCCGTTGTCGGGAACAATGTTCTTTGAGAATTCTTTGTTTAGCTTATTGAGTATTTTATTTTTATTTTTGTTTTTATTATTATTATTATTATTATCATTATTATTATTATTATTATTATCATTATTATCATTATCATTATCATTATTATCATCATTATTATTATTATCATTATTATCATTATCATTATTATAATTATTATTATTATTATTATCATTATCATTATTATCATTATCATTATTACTATTACTATTACTATTATTATCATTATCATTATCACTATTACTATTACTATTACTATTACTATTATTATTATTATTATTATTATTATTATTATTATTATTATTTTAGTTTTTAGTTTGTGCTAATATTTGCTTGAGTTACTCTTTTGATTTATGCGTTTAAGAGGACATGTATATTCAGAGCAGTTAGAATTTAATCCAGAGATTGAAAAAAACAGCTCGGAGGAACCGGGGTAGAAGAAGAAGGGAAATTCAAGAACAAGCCACAAGAGAATCTGCTAATTCTTTTTCCACACTTGATTTACCAAACCCAATTATAGAAGATATGGCGGAAGAAGGAGCAAATTTGAATCCGAATCCAGATCCCAATATAAATCCAAATCAAAACCCAAATGCAAATCCACCTAGAAGAACTCTTAGAAATTGTGCTATGCAGCAAGGTCCAAGACATTTTTCCAGCATTGTCATTCCAGATGATCATACATTGCAGATGAATCCAGCTTTCTTAAGTTTGATTAGTGCTCATCAATTCACTGGATTGGATCATGAAGACCCTTATATTCATTTGTCTACTTTTTATGAGTTGATTGATACCATGGGATTTAGAGCAACAAATCTTGAATCTGCATATTTGATATTATTTCCTTTTTCTTTGGCAGGTAGGGCAAAGGAATGGCTGAAAACACATCCTAATCAGAGTTTGACTAATTGGAGTAGTGTAGAAGAAAAGTTTCTAAATAGATTTTTCCCACCATCCCGCTACATCAAAGCAAAATCTGACATCACTTCTTTCAGACAAGGAGCAGATGAACAATTTTGTGAAGCATGGGAGAAATTTAAATAATTGTTGAGAAGTTTCCCAAATCATGGATTTGATGACGTTTCTCAGTTGAATATTTTCTATACTGGCTTAGAGGCTGCAACAGGAGGATCTATGTTGGAGGTAGAAATTGATCATGCCACCAGAATTATTGATGCACTAGCCTTTACAGACCAACAGACCCAACATGATAGACATCCAATTCAAAGGAAGGGAGTTCTTGAACTTAACAGCTTAGATGCTATCTTATCCCAGAATAAACTTATAATGCAACAAATTGAAGCATTGAACCAGAAAATAGAGAAATTACCTCAACAAATGCACACAGTACAATCTATTCCTAATCAACAGATGAGTTGTGACGTGTTTGGAGGTGATCATGCAAATGAACAATGCTCTTTTCAAGGCAACATTCAACAAGAAGAAGCTAATTATATGGGTGCTCAAGGTAGTAGTCAAGGCAGACAAGGTAATTTTTCTAATCCTAATAATTATCAGAATAATTTTGCACAAGGATGGAGAGGGAATCAGAATCAGAATCAGAATTTTGGGTGGAAACAACGACAACCTACATTTCAACAACAGTCATATCAGCAACCCTCATATCAGCAGCAGCAACAACATTATCCTTCAGTGTCTGACAGAATAAGTAAATTGGAGGATATTGTAGAAAAATTCATACAAAGCACTATGGCTAATCAAAAAAATACTGAAGCTTCATTCAGAAATATAGAGACCCAGATAGGCCAACTGGCTAAGCAATTATCTGAGCAGCAACAAGGAGGACAGTTTTCAGCTAACACACAAACCAATCCAAAGGAGTAGTGCAATTCAATAACTACAAGGAGTGGAAAAGTTGTAGGTAAGGGTATTGGTGACAATATAGTTGTTGAAGAAGAAGTTTTGGTAAAAGAAGATGAAGAGCAATAAGAGGAGAATAATAAAGAAAGACATATTCCTAATAAGAAGAACGAAGAGAAGATAGAAAAAGGAGGGAGTCAAAAACCATTTGTAGAGAAGTTACCATATCCTAAGGTTCCCTCACAGATAGATAAAGAAAGACAATTCACTAGGTTTATGGATATTTTCAAGCAATTGAAAATTAATATATCATTTGTGGAAGCTATGGAGCAAATGCCAACATATGCCAAATTCATGAAAGAGCTCTTAACTAAGAAAAGAAGATTTACTGATAAAACAGTAGAGTTAGAGGCAGGATGCAATGCTATATTCCAAAAATCATTGCCTCAAAAGTCCAAGGACCTTGGAAGTTTCACTATACCAGTCACAATTGGTGAATTATCGGTGAAAAATCATTACTTGATTTAGGGGCCAGTATAAACCTCATGCCATTATCTATGCTCAAAAGAATAGGAAACTTGGAAGTAAAGCCTACAAGAATGACACTGCGGCTAGCTGACAGATCTCTAAAGATTCCTTATGGAGTAGCAGAAGATGTTTTAGTTAGAGTGGATAAATTCATATTTCCTGTGGATTTTGTGATTATGGACATGGAGGAAAATGAGGAAGTTCCATTGATCCTAGGAAGGCCATTTATGAAGACTGCCAAAGTAATTATAGATATTGACATGGGCAAGTTGAAAATTAGAAGTGGAGATGATGAAGTTAATTTTAATCTGTTTGAAGTTGTACAACAACCGGAAGACAAGAAAGATTGCCTCAGAATAGATACTTTGGAGGAATTACCTATCTCAACTGAAAAACAAAACTACAAGCCTATTGCACAACCCCAAAGACATCTCAATCTGACTATGAAGGAAGTTGTTCAAAGAAAGGTACTGAAACCTCCTGAAGCAGGTATGATTTATCCAATCTCTGACAATTGTAAGGTTATTCGCAATGAAAAGAATAAATTCGTTCCCACAAGGACAGTTAAGGGATGGAGAATGCGTATATATCACCTTGATCACTCACCTGCATGAGCCCTAAAGCAAATAGGCGTCGAGCTAAAGACGTTAAGCAAGCGCTCCTGGGAGGCAACCCAATGTTTTGAATTTGTTTTTTTCTTTTTGCAGTTTAAGTTTTTTTGTGCATTTTTCTTCCTTAGGTTCTTTCTTTGCAAGATTACTCCAGGTACACAGTGTACTTCTCCTCAAGATTTTGAAGCCTTACTTCAATGGCCTGGGGACAGTCCAACTTTTCTAGATGGGGTGAGAAAGTCTGCAGCTGAGGTTGAGGCACAAGATAAGGAGTACATGACAAGTGAAGAAAATGAGGGAAGAAACTTACTTTGCTTTTAATGTTTTTAATTCCTTTGTTTTTAATTTAATGTTTTTAATTGCTTTATTTTAAATTTTGAATTCCCTTGTTGTCCCATAATTTGTTTTAGAGCCATATATGAGATTATTGCTTATTGTCTAATTCAAATCTAGAACGTGAAAAATAATTTTGATTGTTTCCAATAACAAGTGATTTTGGGATATTGAGTATGATAGTGAAAAATAATTGATGAGGAAAATTAGGAATTAACTGAATTGGAGAAGCTAGCCAAAACCCAGGTGAGCAGAGTACCAAAAATAGATAAATTGAGTGTCAACACTTTGTGATGATAATTGATATTGGTTGATTCTTTGATGTGATTACATGTTAGCAAGACATGAAAATGATAAAGACATTTTTTCTTTGTAGTAGATATAACCCAGATCTAAATAACCAACCCTACATTAATTATAGAACATCCATTTGAACCCCTTCTGAGCCAAAAATAATATTGTTTCTTAAACAGAACCCTTAAGCTTAAACTGTTAGAAATGTAGGCTGAGATCAAGAGGGGGGTGAATTGATCTTTGAAAGATTTTCGCTATTAACAGATTATCTATTTCAAATCTGTTCTTGAATCACTCAGCAAGCAATCAAAAAATAAATGCAGCAACAGAATTAAAGAGGAGAAAGGTTTAGAAAGATATCACCAAGATTTATACTGGTTCACCCAATCCCATGGCTACGTCCAGTCTCCAGCCAAATTCCAGCTGGGTTCCACTAGATTGAATGTTTTACATATTACAACCTTAACCTTACACTCAATCTACCACAAGAACCTCAATTCCAGTTCCTGCACCTAACCTTTCACCAAGAATCAAATTCCAGTTCTTGACAACCTCTACAACCAAATTCCAGCTGCAGAGAAACCAGTGCCCACAATTCCAAGCACCAACAATACAGTAAAGAATGAAAAGAAATGAAAAGAAGAAACTAGAATGCTCAAACCAGTTTTATGCAATTCTACAGTATGTGTTTCTTCTTCAAAAGAATGCTATTTGCCTCAAGAAAGGATTTCAAAGAACTTCACAAAAGCTAGCGCGAATCTTTCTTGAAAGTAGTACTAAAGCTTTCTTGATTGATTGCTAAAAGATGTGTAAAAGATGTATATCGGATGTATATAAAAAAGTTCAAGCAACTCTGTTTATATAGAAGATTTTCAAAACTCGTTGGTTTATTTAATATGTTAAAATAATCTTTTAATCTGTTAAAAGTCTTGTTTTTATCTCGTTAAAACTTCTTTTAATCCATTAAAACGTTCTTGATTATTTTACTGATTTGTTTTAACTGATATGACAACGTTTATATCAATTAAAACTCTTTACAAAAAATCTTCTAATTTGATTTAATCGATTGTTTCGTGTTTCAATCGATTAAAATACTGCAAAACTTTCTTGTAAACTTTTCCAAGTGATTTTAACTGATAAAAATATGTTTTAATCGATTAAAACGCTGTGTATAAATTTCCTTAAGTTGTTTTAATCGATTGAAACGTGATTTAATCGATTAAAATAATTTTGATCGGTCATAACTCAATTCTGATTGATCATATCTGATTCTGATCGGTTATAAACGCATTCTGATCGGTCATATTGAACTCTAAGTGGTTTTAATCGATTGTTTTAAAGTTATATCGATTAAAATACTGCAGAACACTTCACTGAACATCTTAAGTGATTTTAATCGGTTATTTCAAAATTGTATCAGTTAAAATATTGACAAAAGGTTTTCAAAACTTCTTTTAATGAAAATAATCGGTTATTTCGAAATTATATCAGTTAAAAACTTGTTTATAAAAATGTGAAGAACTTTTTAGTTGATAGAACATATATGCTATTAGTTAAAAATAGTTAATTAAAAAGCTTTTATCAAAATACTTTGTTTTTAATTGTTTAAACGTTTTTAGAGGCATTTTGGAAAATCTTTTAAGTGAAGAAACCTCATGCAGCAGAAAAGATAAAAATGATTGTCGTCGCCGTCCGTTCCGACATCTAGGGACATCTCGAACGTTTATGCGAGCGGTCGCGAAAAGATGGTTTAGACTTGCGTTTTTATGTTAAAATATGTTCATTGCTTCCGAGGTGCTCAACAACTGAATTATCCTCTAATAAAAGCGAGGTTTTCGAAAAGGGGTTCTTATGGAGTCGCCACCAATGTTTTGACCATAAACATTGGAAAAGGATAAAAGGAGTTGATTTTAATAAAAACCAAACTTGGCCATTATAACCAGAGTTAGGTAAGGGAGTTAGTTACGTGTGGGGAAGGTGTTAGCACCCCACAACGCCCCTTTCGGGTTCCCTATGACGGATTAATTCATTAAGTGAAGATTATAAGAAATTACGCTATTACCCTATTTTATTCATACAATATTTAAATATGGCTATCTACATGATTGTGTACATAAAACAATAAATAAAGCAATAAAGGAGAAGAGAAATGAAAAGAACCTCCTTAGCAAGCTTTGTATTGCAAATCTTTTACAATGAGGATGCATTTTGGCAATCCCCCGCTCTACAAAGACCCTCCTCTCGAATACGAGATCGACTCGACTAAATTTTTAAAGAAGAATCGAATGCTGGAATACAATTCCTTAACTGATTGTTACCTTATTAAGGCAATCAGAGAGTTCATTCGAAGAAGGAAGAGAAAAGACAAGTACTGGGAGTTGTCTAGTGTGTCCAAAAGTGGCAAATGAGCCTCCTATTTATAGTTTTTCGCAGCCTGGCGATTTGGGGCCGCCATCTGGGTTGGGACGGCCGTCTGGGTTGGGACGACCGTCCCAATTGAATATTTTGCCTTTGGGTCCACCCCTTGAAGTGTGGAACGGGCAGTCTCACTTGGGACGACCGTCCCACTTGGCCAGGGTAGTTTGGGACGGCCGTCTCACATTTGGGACGGCTGTCTCAACCTGTTTTGGCCAGCCTTTGTGTTCTGGGACCCCCGAGAAGCTTTCCTTTCCTTATTCGGACGTCGGTTGATGCCAATAGATGCCCGTTGAAGCTTTATCTTCATATAGGAAGTCTTCTCGGCCTTTATTGAGATGTCAGGCGAGCTTTATTTTGTTATAGGAAGTCTCTTTAGCCTTTATTGTGAGGCCGGGCAAAATTAGGGGTCTACAGCTGCCCCCCCTTCACCTGCCTAGCTAATTTGTTGGTTTAATATGCCGAAAAAATTAGTTGGTAGGGGAAGGAGTTTAACCCTTTTGCCCGGTTATCCTTCAAATGCTTCTTTGCTGATCCTCCGGATGATAAATATTTTTGATAGGTATCAACCCCTATCTGGTTTGAGCCTTACTTTATAAGGCTCTGGTGAGTACTTACCCTCACCAGGTAAGTCTATATTTCATTAGACTCTTGTGGGTACCTACCCCCACTAGGTATGGACCTTGTCCTGCAATGTTTTGGTGAGTACCTACCCTCACCTAGTATGAGTCCGCATTTTGCTAAACTCTTGTGGGTACTTACTTCCGAGGTGCTCAACACTTGAACTATCCTCTAATAGAAGCAAGGTATTTGCAACCCGTTTTTTGTAATGCTCTGGTGAGTATTTTACTCCACCTGATGCATTCTGCTAAATTTTTTATGAGTACCTACCCTCATCCGGTATAAACCTTACTTTATAAGGTTCTGGTGGGTACCTACCCCCACCTGGTACGAATCTGCATTTTGCTAGATTCTGATGAGTACCTACCCTCATCCGGTATAAACCCTATTTTATAAGGCTTTGGTGGGTACCTACCCCCACCTGGTACGAATCTGCATTTTTGCTAGATTCTGATGAGTACCTACCCTCATCTGGTATAAACCTTATTTTATAAGGCTTTGGTGGGTACCTACCCCCACCTGGTACGAACCCTATTCTATAAGGCTCTTGTGGGTACCTACCCCCACCTGGTACGAACCCTATTCTATAAGGCTCTTGTGGGTACTTACCCCCACCTGGTACGAACCCTATTCTATAAGGCTCTTGTGGATTTTACACCCCCACCTGGTGCGAATCCTATTCTATAAGGCTCTTGTGGGTACCTACCCCCACCTGGTACGAACCCTATTCCATAAGGCTCTGGTGGGTACCTACCCCCACCTGGTATGAATCTGCATCTTGCTAGATTCGGATGAGTATCTTATCCTCATCAGGTATGAACCCTATTCTATAAGGCTCTCGGGATGCTCTTTTTGGCATACAATCTTTTGATTGATGAGTACAAACCCTCATCCGGTTTTTGGAGAAGTGTTGGCGGCTTACTATCTTTGATCATGCGCCTATTCCATGGGGAATGATTTGATTTTTCTTTTTTGATTTTTCAGTTTTAGTCATCCGGCTTTGCCGGGGATTTTTGTTTTTGGCTTTTCTTTTTAGCCATCCGGTCTTTGCCGGGGATTCTTTATTTTTGGCTTTTCTTTTTAGCCATCCAGTCTTGGCCGGGGATTCTTTGTTTTTGGCTTTTCAGTCATTCGGTCTTGGCCGGGGATTCTTTGTCGATTGCCTCTTTTTAGGCAGGAATCCTCTGGGGATTTGGGCTTTCTGTTGATTGTGCCTCTTGATTAGGCAGATGCTTCACTAATAATGAAGACTTTATGCTTTGGGCTTGTATTGCCTCTTGCATAGGTTGACTTCCCATTTCTTGGGGATATTAGTTCTTTTCTTGTCTTAGGCAGAAGCTTTGTTGGGAGTGAGGACTTTGCATCTCACTGGGAATATCCATATTGGGTATTTTAGGTGATTAACTCCCTGAGGGTATGAATTTGTAGTTTGCCTTTGCTGGTAGGCTTGCTGGGGATTTTTCTTTTTGGTGATCCATCAGGGATTTGATCATTTTCTGGAGATCTATTTTGAATTGCCCCCTAAGGAGGAATAGAGTTTTTGACTCTTTTGTTTTGAGCTGGCTTTGCCTATGCTCTTATTTCGCTGGGGGATGGGTTTTTTTACCCTTTTCTCACGATGTGATTTTATCTCTTTTTTCGTGATTTTGATATTTTGACTTCAAAATACGTGCGACTTTTTTGTTTCTTTTATGCACGCAGTCTTTTGATGAAGAGTTTTTCTTCTTTTCTTCTTTTTTCTTTTTTAACGACCCTGTGGAATTTATTGGCTTCCTGGGGATATGACGGAGTCCTGGCTCCTGGCTTTGTGAAGCTCTTTATTGAGCGGGGTGAAGATATTTTTCATTTTCCCTGTTTTGTAGACTTTTCTTGATATGCTCTACTTGGAGATTTTTATTTGGCCTTTTTTCGTTGTGGCCTCTATTGGGGAATGAAAGTTTTTTCTTTTTCTTTCTTTTTCATTGCCCCCTGGTGATATGGAGGATTTGACTCCATATTTTCTTTGATGGACTCTTGTGTAGTCCTTATTCTCCTTTGGGGAATAAAGTGGAGATCCTTGTATGAGTGTGCTTGATGACTCATGTAGTGGTGTCGCTGAGTCGTGAGGTAGTCTTTTTGTTTTGCCTCTGGAGTAGGCAAGGATCCTCTTGGGGATTATCAAGCCTTTCCGTTTGGCCTTTCTGTTTTGATGGCTTCCTTCTTCTTTTTTTTTTCTTTTTTTTAGATAGAAGGTTAGAGCTAGTTTCCTTGAAGTTCTTTGTTGGAATAGTCTTGATTTCGCCTTTCGCGATTTTGATTTTCATATGGAGACTGGATTCTGGCGCCTCCTGTTTTCAATCACAAGTATGGAGACTAGCCTCCTTATATGCATGTTTATTATTCTTATTTGAAGAAAATTATTTTTCTTGATTTTGACAAAGTCGTATTATGCAACTACTTTGTGTGTGGATGTCCTAAATGCAATCTATTTATATATATTTTTTATGTACTTAGAAAGTAACTGGCCTTCTCCCGTTGGCTCCTTATGAATACGCCGATGGGCTCCTCCTTTATGACCATGATGATGGGCTCATCTTTTACTCATCTTTTGGTTTTAACCCTATCTTTTGCCTAGACCACCCTTTACGGGTTTTCGATCTAGCGGGTTGCCTTAATTTTTGCCTAGAATATCTTAGGGGGCTTTTGCCTTATCTTTTGCCTAGACCGTTCTTTTGGGATTTCCGATCTAGCAGGCTACCCTGATTTTTACCTAAGAATATCCTAGCAGGCATTTGTTATTTTCTTATTATTTTTTTATGCTTCCCTTTTTTAGATGCATGTTTGATCTTTGATTAAAAGTCTTTGCGTATATTTATGATTTATCAATAAAGAGGCATTTCCATAATATTTGGTCAAGAGAAAGGAAATGAAAGGGAATTTTATTGACAAATGTGAAAAAGTTTATTTCTTTTATAGAAGGATTTCAAAAGGTATTTAGAAGAATGGATAGCTGGGGTTGGCTGTACTATTTAGGTTTATACAGTCATGTGTGTGACATCTGCCCCCCTGGTTCTCCTAATTGCTTTAGTTGAGATGCCTGAGCTCAGAGTGAAGACTATGCAGACCGCTTGCTTCTGGAAGAATGTTACTTTAGCCGCCTTTTCGGTTTTCGACTAAAGTAACCATTGCTCTTAGTTAGTTTTTTTTTATATACCTCTTCTTTTTGCCTAGGACGTATCCTAGCGAGGAATATGGACCCTATCTTTTGCCCAGGAATGTCCTTTGCGGATTTTCATTCCTGACGGGTCTTGAGCAATGTCTTCAAGCATAATACTTCTTCACCGCATCGGAATTGATTGGGTATCGAAGTTCCTCTCCATCCATATTAGTGAGGATAAGTGCCCCTCCTGAGAAAGCTCGTTTGACCACAAAGGGTCCTTCGTAATTTGCTGCCCATTTTCCGATTTTATCTTTCTGGGCTGGAAGCAGTTTCTTTATCACTAGATCCCCTTCTTGATAAGTATGAGGGTGGACCTTTTTATCATAAGCCTTTTTATCTTCTTTTGATAGGCTTGTCCATGGCATATAGCATTCAACCGCTTTTCATCGATAAGGTTTAATTGATCATATCGACTTTGAACCCATTCGGCTTCTGTTAATTTTGCTTCCATTATGATTCGCAAGGAAGGTATTTCAACCTCTATCGGCAATACGACCTCCATACCATATACCAGGGAGAATGGAGTAGCTCCTGTTGAAGTCCTTACAGACGTTCGATAACCATGAAGAGCAAAAGGCAACATTTCATGCCAATCCCTATTGGTTTTAACCATCTTTTGAACAATCCTCTTAATATTTTTATTGGCCGCTTCTACTGCTCCGTTCATTTTAGGCCGATAGGGAGAAGAATTATGGTGTTGAATTTTGAAGTCCTGGCATAGTTCTTCCATCATCTTATTATTTAGATTGGTTCTATTATCAGTAATAAGACGATATGGGATGCCATATCGACATATGATATTTTTCTTAACAAAGGTAACCACTACCTTTTTAGTCACATGTGCATAAGATGCAGCTTCTACCCACTTAGTGAAGTAGTCGATAGCTACCAAAATGAATCGATGGTCGTCTTAGGCTCAATAGGTCCGATAACATCCATGCCCCACATAGCAAATGGCCAAGGGATGGCCATAACGTTGAGAGGTACCGGTGGAACATGTACATTGTCTGCATGTACTTGGCACTTGTGACATTTTCTGGCATATTGATGACAGTCCTTTTCCATTGTGGACCAAAAATATCCTGCCTTGAGGATTTTCCTAGCCATGATATGCCCTGGTGCATGAGTTCCGAAAGTTCCTTCATGTATTTCTTTAATCAATGTCTGGGCTTCTTTAAGATTGACGCATCTTAGCAAAGTAGAATCAAAGTTCTTTTTATAAAGGGTTTCTCCTATCAGCGTAAACCCTATGGCCCTTTTCTGAATGATCCTTTTACCATTGTCACTGATTCCCTCGGGGTATTCACCCTTTGTCAAGTATCGCCTTATATCATGATACCAAGGGGTTTTATCTTTTTCATTGTCTATCATCATACAAAAGGCTTGTTTGTCGTGCCTTTTGACCTGGATGATGGGCATCTCATGTTCTTGTCCTAACGCGAACATGGATGATAATGTTGCCAGTGCATCTGCGATCTGGTTATCTTCCCGAGGTATGTATTCGAAACTGATGTTTTCCATTTTGGAAGTCATGCTATGGATGTGCTCCAGATAAGGGATTAATTTGGAATTTCTAGTTTCCCATTCTCCCTTGAGTTGGTAAATAACAAGGGATGAGTCACCGAATACTTTGAGTTTAGTCACCCCATGGTCCAAAGCTGCTTGAATACCTAAAGCACAGGCTTCGTATTCCGCCATATTGTTTGTGCAATCAAAGTTTAATATGGCTGTTACTGGGATATACTTCTTTTCGGGAGATATTAAAATAGCTTCGATCCCATGTCCCATTAAGTTCGAAGCTCCATCAAAAAACATGATCCACTCATCATTTTCAAGCTCTTCATGTTGGATGTGCATTACGTGCTCATCTGGAAAATCATCTTGGAGGGATTGATATTCGTCAGTTGGCCCATGTGCCAAATAGTCTGCTAAAGGACTACCTTTGATAGTTTTCTGAGTGACATGAATAATGTCAAATTCTGAGAGGAGTACTTGCCACCTGGCTATCCTTCCAGTCAAGACGGGTTTTTCAAACAGGTATTTGATTGGGTCCATTTTGGAAATCAACCAAGTTGTATGTCTGACCATATATTGTCGAAGGCGCTGAGTTGCCCACACCAATGCACAACATGTTTTTTCGAGTGGTGTATAACGGGTCTCATAGTTTAGAAATTTCTTACTGAGGTAATATATGGCTTGTTCTTTTTTACCCGTATCATCTTGTTGACCGAGCACACATCCCATGGACTCGTCGAGTACTAAAAGGTAAAGAATCAAGGGCTTTCCTTCCACAGGTGGTACCAATACTGGTGGATTGGTTAGGCACATTTTGATCTTTTTGAAAGCTTGTTGACATTCGTCGTTCCAAACTTTCGGTTGGTTTTTACGCAATAACTTGAAGATAGGCGTACACTTATCCGTTAATTGCGCGATGAACCGTGCGATGTAGTTTATTCGGCCTAAGAACCCTCTGACTTCTTTTTCTGTTCTTGGTGGGGGCATTTCTACGATTGCCTTTGTTTTATCAGGGTCTACCTCAATTCCTTTTTTACTGACAATAAACCCAAGGAGTTTTCCTGATCATACTCCGAATGTGCATTTAGCCGGATTGAGCTTGATCTGGTATTTCCGAAGCCGATTGAATAACTTCTTTAAGTATTGGAGGTGATCTATTTCGTTTTTGGACTTGGCAATCATGTCATCCACATATACTTCGATTTCTTTGTGGATCATATCATGAAATAATGTAACCATAGCCCTTTGATAAGTAGCCCCTGCATTCTTAAGTCCAAAAGGCATTACTCTATAACAGAATGTACCCCACGGCGTAATGAATGACGTTTTTTCTCTATCTTCAACAACCAATTTAATTTGGTTATACCCTGCATATCCATCCATGAAAGAATAGAGAGTATTTGTAGCGGTATGATCTACCAGCATATCAATATGTGGTAAAGGAAAATCATCTTTTGGACTTGCACGGTTTAAGTCCCTGTAATCTACGCATACTCTGATTTTTCCATTTTTCTTTATAACTGGCACGATGTTTGCCAACCATTTAGGGTATTTTGACACGACCAGAAAATTGGCATCCAATTGTTTTTCTACTTCTTCCTTAATTTTTAAGGACCATTCTGGTTTTACTCTTCTGAGTTTCTGCTTAACGGGCCGAAATCCTTCCTTTAGTGGTAATCTGTGCTCCACTATGCTTTTATCAATTCCAGGCATATCATGGTAGGACCATGCGAATACGTCCACATATTCTCTTAGTAATTGTATCAGCCTTTCCCTGATATCATCGTCAATTTGGGTCCCAATATTTACTTCTTTCTTATTATCTTCTTGTCCCAAATTGATGGCCTCAGTTTTCTCCTGATGGGGCTGTATTGATTGAGATTCTTTTTCCAACAGTCTTTGCATGTCCGGGGAAATGGTCCCCTCCTCACTGTCTGACTCAATCCATTCGCCTTCGGCTTTCGGATCTTCTAGAGAGTTTTCAATCACAGACATGACTGTATGGTTATGCTTTGTTTTAGATTTCTTTATTAAGTGTATGAGAAAGAAAAGAATGAAAGAGAATATGAATATTATGGAAAATGCCTTATTGTATTGACAAAAGAAAATATTTACAAAGCCCACTTTAACCAAAAATATCGTGATCATGGGCGGGGATCACGAAAAATACATCGGAAGCTTTTCAATATATTTTTTTTATTATATTTTTGTATTTATTTTTATTATTTTTTAGAGATGGCAAAATGATGAGCCCTAATATGCTGGTCTTCCTTATCCCGTCTTTTATTCGGGCTTTGATAAGGGCTGGTCATCCACTTTTGGAGTAGATGCGTCAAAGGTAATCCACCCCGCATCTATCAGATTCTGGACCTTGTGTTTTAGGGCCACACAGTTTTCAACGGAGTGTCCCTGAGCGCCTGAATGGTAATCACAATTTTCATTAGACTTGTACCATTCCGGATATGGTGGCTCTATTTTCTTCGGAGGGATGCGCACGAGGAGCTTTGCATCCAACAATTTTAAAAGCAGACTTCTATAGGAGGTTGGAATGGACGTGAATTTTCTCTCCGATCTGTGTGACTTGGTTTGCTGCAAGGAGGAAGAAGGAGTGGCAATGTTGATTGCATTCACGGCTCCTTCCTTCTTCTTTCCAAAGCTCTTTTTAACGTTTGGAGTAGAGGAATTGGAGGAAGTATTTTGTGCAATTCTTCCGCTTTTCAGACCTTGCTCTACTCTTTCTCCAATGATTACCACATCCGCAAAGAGTGTTGATGTGTTCCCTATCATTTTGTCATAATAGGGACCAGTTAGAGAATTGATGAACATGGATGTGGTTTCTTTGTCGGACAAAGGAGGTTCTACTTGTGCTGGCAATTCCCTCCATCTTTGGGCGTATGCCTTAAAGGATTCATCATTTTTATTGCTTAGCAATTGTAGATCTGCTCTTTCAGGGGTCAGATCAATATTGTATTTATAGCGACGAAGAAAAGCATCCGCCAGATGTCTCCATGTTTGGATTTGCCCTCCCTCCAGTTGCATATACCAGTTTAGGGCTGATTCAGCTAAGCTCTCCTAAAAGTAATGGATCAGGAGTTTTTCATTGTCAGCATATGCAACCATCTTACGGCAGTACATCGTAAGATGGCTTTTGGGGCAAGTTATTCCCATGTATTTTGGGAAGTCCGGAGTTTTGAATTTGTTAGGGAATTGGATGTTTTTAACGAGGCACATATCAGCCGCCTCTTTAACATCAAAGTTATGCCCCTCCATGGCTCTTAACCTCTCCTCAAGGGCAGTAATTTGTTGTTTCAATATTTCTGGTGCATGAATATGCACTGCCCTTGTATCAGATTGGGCTTGTTCACTGTTAGGCTCCTCTTCCTCTTCTTGATGAGAGGCTTGTCCGCTCTGAGGACCTTCTTTGTAGAGATTCTGCTGACGCATCATTTCCAACATTTGAGCCATTTGCTCTTTCAGCGTGTTAAGCTCAGTGGTGAGCTTTCGGTTTTGCTCCTCTAGCTGTTCCATCTTTTTAGCTTTCTGGGCGCGAGTGAGGACGGACGGAAGACTAGCCACTTTCTAAATGATTTTAACGATTTTTATTATAGCTTTTTATTTTGAATGATTAGTGTGAAATAGATATGCCTTAGACAATAGCTTTAGTATCTTTTCAAAAGCCTATGTTTTAAGGGTACCATACCCACCTTAAGGTGCTAACTTCCTTTTTTCAAAGGTTGCCAACATACCTTAGCGCACTTATTTCTTCTAGGAAGGTGATAAATGCACTTGGGTCTCTTTCACTATTGTCTAAGGATATCTAATAAATCCTAGAATGAGTGTGTTTATGAGAGATTTATTATGATGATGTTTATGCATACTTTTCTTAATGCATTTATTTTCTCTCTTGGTTTTACCACTTATTGGATGATGTGGTATGAATGATACGACTTTGCCAAGAATCTTTTTATTATAAAAGGCATTTTTATGGCTTTGAATTGTTTTTTTTTTAATTTTTTATGACCCTTTATCTCTTCTGTTGGTCAACGTGGCTACTTAGCTTACAAAGAACCTGAAACCAGGCTAGCTTAACTGAAGACTGTCCGAGATAAAGTTGGTTTATCTTATCATTTTTATGGTTTTTTAGGGTTTTTCCTATTTTTGTTTGTTGTATGATTACCCTATGCTAATGCATCAATACAAATGCATCAAACGAATGCACACACAATTCATTCACCCACGAGCAGAGCCACGCTTATTTAATCACGAGGTAGGGTTTTCCTGCAGAAGCGTGCTTGGTTTAGGTGGTTCTAAACTGTTCTCACCAAGGCCAAAGGTCCCCAAGGTGCCCCCATTATAGGGACCTCTCAATCTCTCAATCCTCGGGTCATGCACGGAACTTCGTGTCGACATCCTTAGACCAAAAGAAGAGAGTTATCACCTTGAGTTGGTGGTTTTCGACAACGGTTGTAGCCCCGTGTGCCAACAAGCCGGTCGTATCTGCCACCCACTCCCTATAGGTATTCACTCTTGCCCCCGAGTATAGAGGGACTGTTGTGTGCAAGGGTTTTTTGTGTGCAATTTATATTTCAGACAATTTTGCAGAAAATAATCATACAGTAGTTATTAAAGCCATACAGTAAAACATACGGAAAAGGGTAAAGGCGTAATTTCAAATCTTCACTTAGTTTGAATTTTATCCGTCACTAAATGGGATCAACTCTCTAGCTTCCCCAGTGGAGTCGCCATCTGTCGCCGTCGTCCGTTCCGATGTCTAGGGACATCTAGAACGTTTATGCAAGCGGTCACGAAAAGATGGTTTAGACTCACGTTTTTATGTTAAAATATGTTCATTGCTTCCGAGGTGCTCAACAATTGAATTATCCTCTAATAAAAGCGAGGTTTTCGAAAAGGGGTTCTTATGGAGTCGCCACCAATGTTTTGACCATAAACATTGGAAAAGGATAAAAGGCGTTGATTTTAATAAAAACCAAACTTGGCCATTATAACCAGAGTTAGGTAAGGGAGTTAGTTACGTGTGGGGAAGGTGTTAGCACCCCACAACGCCCCTTTCGGGTTCCCTATGATGGATTAATTCATTAAGTGAAGATTATAAGAAATTACGCTATTACCCTATTTTATTCATACAATATTTAAATATGGCTATCTACATGATTGCGTACATAAAACAATAAATAAAGCAATAAAGGAGAAGAGAAATGAAAAGAACCTCCGTAGCAAGCTTTGTATTGCAAATCTTTTACAATGAGGATGCGTTTTGGCAATCCCCCGCTCTACAAAGACCCTCCTCTCGAATATGAGATCGACTCGACTAAATTTTTAAAGAAGAATCGAATGTTGGAATACAATTCCTTAACTGATTGTTACCTTATTAAGGCAATCAGAGAGTTCATTCAAAGAAGGAAGAGAAAAGACAAGTACTGGGAGTTGTCTGGTGTGTCCAAAAGTGGCAAATGAGCCTCCTATTTATAGTTTTTCGCAGCCTGGCGATTTGGGACGGCCATCTGGGTTGGGACGGCCGTCTGGGTTGGGACGGCCGTCCCAATTGAATATTTTGCCTTTGGGTCCACCCCTTGAAGTGTGGGACGGGCAGTCTCACTTGGGACGGCCGTCCCACTTGGCCAGGGTAGTTTGGGACGGTCGTCTCACATTTGGGACGGCTGTCTCAACCTGTTTTGGCCAGCCTTTGTGTTCTGGGACCCCCGGGAAGCTTTCCTTTCCTTATTCGGACGTCGGTTGATGCCAATAGATGCCCGTTGAAGCTTTATCTTCATATAGGAAGTCTTCTCGGCCTTTATTGAGATGCCAGGCGAGCTTTATTTTCTTATAGGAAGTCTCTTTAGCCTTTATTGTGAGGCCGAGCAAAATTAGGGGTCTACAATGATTATACCTAAGCAGAGCTGCAGACACACTAATCCCTCTACTTTTTTATCTAAGTGACTTTTGACTGCCACAAAGTTGCCTTTGACTTCATTCTTGACTTCATCAAATCAACAAGATCTTTGCCAAGTATTCCAATAAGATATTCATCACTTTCAGTCTCCCCCTATTTGATGAAGACAAACATCACTTTGAATAACAACTCTGCAAAAGAAGTCACTTGATAATATAGATTAGTGAGTAACCAAAAAATGAATTATTTTCCTATTTCTCCCCCTAAATTGTTGCTCCCCCTAAAATAATAAAGCAACTATTTCTCCCCCTTTTGACTTCATCAAAAATAAGGAACAGAAGAAAAACAATGCATGGTATGTATCATGTCTTAGATTTCGGAAAAAAAATGGATACGATACTTTACTCATGTAAAGACAAATCAAAGTTGATTCACGCTTATCTTCATTAACACGTTTGTAATGAATACAATTAACACGTGTAAAGATAAGGGAACCACGCTTTAGTAGCATGTTACAAGAACAACCATTAACTAAAGCCTTTAATTTTTCTTTCCAGAATAAAAATCGATATTAAAAACAGGATAAAATCGATTAAAAAATTTCTTGTTAATGGTTTTAATTGATTGAAATAAAGGTTTAATCGATTAAACTAGTGAAAGAATTCAAAAGTTTGAAATATAAGTTCATTTAATCGATTAATTCGACATTTAATCGATTAAAATAGTAAGAAAAATGATGTATGAATTCTTTTAACCGATTTAAAAGATTTTTTTTTATTGATTAAAACAACCAGTTTTGAAAACTAAGTAATGTTTAATGCATCTAAAATGCCTAATTCCTCATGCTTAATCCAGTGTAAATTTTGTAAAACCGATCATTTAGAAAGATGTTTTACAATAATACCAACTACATCGATTAAATTTTAACCAATAGATCCATCAAAATTAGAATAAAATCTTATTTAGCTATTTCATCAGATGTAAACTAGTTTATATAGATTTTAATCGATTGATATGCATTTTAATCAATTATTTTGTTGTGAAAGTGTTTCCTTTAATCAATTAAATCCATTTTGTATCAGTTAAAAATATCAGGGATCTATGTTAAATTCTATCTAGGCTAGTTTGATTCAATTTAAAACCTACATTATATTAATCAAAGCTAGAAAGATTGTACTTGGTATATAACCAGTAAATATTACACACCAGAAATAGAAATTAGCATCAAAGGAAATAAAACATAAAAGAAAGATAAGAAGGGACCCGTTTTATCCACAAATTCAATCATCCCAGTTTCCTTGGTTCAGCTGCATATCTTCTAGCTTGGTGTAGATATCAGCAATCTGGTTTCCAAGGGATGCGAATTGATTGTTTGTTTGTTGGAAATTTTGATAAGTCATTTGCATATGCTTTCTCTGATTTTCCTTCATTGCAGCCATTTGAGAAAGCATTGTTCTTTCAAATTGAGATAAAGGAGTCCCACGGTCAGGCTGCTCCATGTAAGGAATGATTTCCATATTCTCATATGAAGTTTGACCATTGGTTGACTTAGGAACCTCTGCAGCAGCTGGAGAGGAAGGAATTTGGCCTTGTTCATCTTCATCTTCATCTTCTCCCTCACCCTCAGACATCCCAGCATCAATTTTAGAGATCCATTCATCATCAACTTTTATATACCCCATTTTTCTCAAGGTAGAGTCGTCAATTTCATTTGATGCCTTAGGGGTTTCTATGCTCTCCCCAGTAAGATCAACTTCAAAATATCTAAAGAAATTATTAATTAACATGGCATAAGGCAGTTTGAAATCTACCAACCTTTTTGCTTTTAACATGTGATCTTTAATCACATAAACCCAGTTTACCCGAATATTGTTAAAAATGCAGTACATGAGGGCAAGATCTCCCTCATTAAGAATAGCATGATTACTCCCTCTTGGAGTAAGCATCCAAGCCACAATAAAAGCAAGTAGTCTATGTTCAAGTGCAAGTTTTCCAGCATTTAAAATTCTTACCGAGTCATTTGGATCCTTAAGGTAAGACTGGAAAAACTGAATTTTGTTGAAATCAGGAATCTCAGAAATATTCCCCCTGGAAACTTTGACACCCCTATCCTTGAGGCCAGCAATTTGCTCCCAAACAGAAGGAGTAATTTCCATATTAACTCCCTTTACTTGGGATCTGATTGTTGAACCATTTACTGTTAAGTTGGAGTAAAAGACTCGAACCAGATCAGGTTGTATGTTCCCAGTAAACTCCATGAAGGTTTTTAGCTTTTGGCTTTTCAGCTTTCTTCTCAGACTAGTAAATCCCTCTTCATCAAGCCATTTAAATTTGATAAATTTTGGAATAACAATCTGTTTCTGACTAAACTCAGAAATGAAGGTGCTCATCTTTCTAATATCACCATCAAACCATGCTTCCAGATGACCACCGGGATTAGCAGCAGAGGAAGACTCCCCTTTTTGCTTCTTTCTTGACTTTGATCTTCTCAGCATTTTGTTGTATAGTTTAGAGAATGGTTTTTGAGTCGTGAGTACAAGAAAAGAAGAGAGAAGCAATTTGAACCAGAAAGTGAAGAATGAGAATCAATAAACTACAAGTGAGCAAAGGGAAGATTCACGGATGTCAATTTTTCGTGAATTGTAGTTAAATTTTGACAGAACCTGCAAAATCAGCTTTAATTGTATATGTCCCCTTGACTGAAGACAGAGGCACAGATTTTGGGACAATGGGTGGATCAGTTAAACTGTTCTTAGGAAGATGTTTGACTTGGTCAAAGAGTATTTAAAAGATTTATGCAGATTTTGATTACCACAAAAAAATTGGGATTTTGACTCTGATTTGCTTACCAAATTTCAATTGGATGTTGTAAAATTAATTTTCAGGAACAAATTAATCGATTAATCAACTAATTAACCTTATTAATTTGATCTTTAATACTAGGTTTTAAAAATGCTATAGTGAAATAATCGATTAATTCATAAAGGAATCGATTAATCTTGTACTGGATGAAATTAATAAAATGATAACAGAATTTGAATCGATTAAAACGAAAAGGAATGGATTAAATTTGACATCTTAGTGTTTTTCGTTGATATAAATCCTTTTTAATCGATTAATTCGCATTTCAATCGATTAAAACTGTATGGATAGATTTTCTAATATTCTCTGTAAGTTATTTTAATCGATTAATACTGTTTTATATCAATTAAAACGATCAGTTTATGAAACCAGAACTTGATTTGCTGTTTTGAACACCAAGGGACTTCCTGATTTTGTTCCTGCAAAACAAATTTAGCATGTTTCTGGTACCCTTTATAATTACTAGGTCCAATCAGGTTATTTGAAATGAATTATTTTTGGGAATCCACTTCATTCTACCTCTAGGAATATCATACTTCTTAATTCTACAATATTTCACTGAATGACCTCTTTTCATGCAGTAAAAACATTTAATCATAGAGTATGATTTCCTATTTACATTTGTTTTTCTGAATTTCATCCTAGATTTAAATCCTATGCCAGATTTGTCAAAAATCAGTTTTTGTGACCCAAGTAAAACATCAAGATTAGCTTGTCCTTGTGTAAACTTTGAAACAGTTTGTGATAAAAAATCAATCTTTTTTTGTAATTCTAAACAATTATTACAGGGTTTATTACATACACAATTAGAATTATCATGGATTAATTTTAAAAAATCAAGATCAGTTTCATCTTCAAGAATTTTCTTTTCAAGAGAATCTACTTTATTTACTAACCAATTATTCAATCCTTTTAGTCTATCATTTTCTTTTTGCAGTTTCTTAGCTTCTTCATGCATTTCATTAAATGCTTCTTGTAATGAATTATAATTCACTAAATTTGAAGAAGAGTTAGAACTTACACTGCTGGATTGAAGATTTTGATTTGCCATTAGACATAAGTTGGCTTCTTCATTATCAGAATTTTCTGTTGATGAAGTATCATTGTCATCCCATGCTATATAGGCTCTTCTTTTGACTTTTTCTTCTTTCTTGTCATTGTATTTGTTCTTTTCTGGGCACTCCATTCTAACATGACCCTGCTTACCACAGCCATAGCATTTATAGTTAGAAGAATCAGATTTTCTTTCATACCTTTTATGTTTTTCCTTGTCTTGAATCTTTTTCTTGAGAAATTTGTTGAACTTTCTGACAAGCAGTCCAAGATTTTCACTTTCCTCCTCTGATTCTTGACTTCTTTCTTCAACTTTGAGTGCTATACTTCTGCCTTTCTTCTCAGAGACTTCTTGCTCATTGAATCTGTTAATTTCCATTTCATGTTCTCTGAGTTTGCCAAACAAAGAAGTTGTTGTCATGACGGACAAGTCTTTTGATTCTGAGATTGCTGTGACCTTTGGCTGCCATGACCTGTCAAGACATTTCAAGACTTTAATATTTAATTCTTCTTTATCAAAAGTTTTACCTAGGCCCATTAGATGATTGATGATGTGGGTAAAGCGCTTCTGCACATCTGCAATACTTTCACCAGTTTGCATTTTGAACAGCTCATATTCTCTTATGAGAGTATGCTTTCTGGCTCTCTTTACATCAGTTGTCCCCTCATGAGTAACCTCAAGAACTTCCCACATTTCCTTGGCAGATTTGCATTGGGAGACCCTGAAAAACTCATCCATATTTAGTGCAGAAGTAATTATATTTTTAGCAGTGCAACCACTTTGAACTTTTTTCTTTTCTTCATCATTTAAACTGGACCATTCTTTTTCTGTAATTAATGGACCGTTAGCAATTACATCCCAAACATTCCTATCAATAGATTCAATAAATATCTTCATCCTAATTTTCCAAAATGGATAATCTGTTCCACAAAACAGTGGAGGTCTATTAATAGAAGCTCCCTCAGAAAACGGTAATTTGTTTTCAGCCATTAAAGATTTGATCGAAATACTTGAATAACTCTCAAGAACCTTGCTCTTGATACCAATTGTTAGAAATGTAGGCTAAGATCAAGAGGGGGGTGAATTGATCTTTGAAAGATTTTCGCAATTAACAGATTATCTATTTCAAAAATTAAGATTTCAGATCTGTTCTTGAATCACTCAGCAAGCAATCAAAAAATAAATGCAGCAACAGAATTAAAGAGGAGAAAGGTTTAGAAAGATATCACCAAGATTTATACTGGTTCACCCAATCCCAGGGCTACGTCCAGTCTCCAGCCAAATTCCAGCTAGGTTCCACTAGATTGAATGTTTTACAGATTACAACCTTAACCTTACACTCAATCTACCACAAGAACCTCAATTCCAGTTCCTGCCCCTAACCTTTCACCAAGAACCAAATTCCAGTTCTTGACAACCTCTACAACCAAATTCCAGCTGCAGAGAAACCAGTGCCCACAATTCCAGGCACCAACAATACAGTAAAGAATGAAAATAAACGAAAAGAAGAAACTAGAATGCTCAAACCAGTTTTATGCAATTCTGCAGTATGTGTTTCTTCTTCAAAAGAATGTTATTTGCCTCAAGAAAGGATTTCAAAGAACTTCACAAAAGCTAGCGCGAATCTTTCTTGAAAGTAGTACTAAAGCTTGCTTGATTTATTGCTAAAAGATGTGTAAAAGATGTATATCAGATGTATATAAAAAAGTTCAAGCAACTCTGTTTATATAGAAGATTTTCAAAGCTATCTGGTTTATTTAATATGTTAAAATAATCTTTTAATCTGTTAAAAGTCTTGTTTTAATCTGTTAAAACTTCTTTTAATCCATTAAAACGTTCTTGATTATTTTACTGATTTGTTTTAACTGATATGACAACGTTTATATCAATTAAAACTCTTGACAAAAAATCTTCTAATTTGATTTAATCGATTGTTTTGTGTTTCAATCGATTAAAATACTGCAAAACTTTCTTGTAAACTTTTCCAAGTGATTTTAACTGATAAAAATATGTTTTAATCGATTAAAACGCTGTGTAGAAATTTCCTTAAGTTTTTTTAATCGATTTAAACGTGATTTATTCGATTAAAATAATTCTGATCGGTCATAACTCAATTCTGATCGATCATATCTGATTCTGATCGGTTATAAACGCATTCTGATCGGTCATACTGAACTCTAAGTGGTTTTAATCGATTGTTTTAAAGTTATATCGATTAAAATACTACTAGAACACTTCTCTGAACATCTTAAGTGATTTTAATCGGTTATTTCGAAACTGTATCAGTTAAAATATTGACAGAAGGTTTTCAAAACTTCTTTTAATGAAAACAATCGGTTATTTCAAAATTATATCAGTTAAAAACTTGTTTATAAAAATGTGAAGAACTTTTTAGTTGATAGAACATATATGCTATTAGTTAAAAATAGTTAATTCAAAAGCTTTTATCAAAATACTTTGTTTTTAATTGTTTAAACGTTTTTAGAGGCATTTTGCAAAATCTTTTAAGTGAAGAAACCTCATGCAGCAGAAAAGATAAAAATGATTATACCTAAGCAGAGCTGTAGACACACTAATCCCTCTACTCTTTTATCTAAGTGACTTTTGACTGCCACAAAGTTGCCTTTGACTTCATTCTTGACTTCATCAAATCAACAAGATCTTTGCCAAGTATTCCAATAAGATCTTCATCACTTTCATAAACACTATTGATCTACCTTCCTATATTTGAGAAAGGAAATGAGTATGAATGTCACTATGTTTCTTATTGTTGGGTATTGCTATTGTTGTCCTACAGGTATTATTGGTGTGTTATTATTAAAAAAAATGTAAAGAAAAAGGAAAAGCAAAGCTTAAAAATTGGCAAAGCCAAAAAGGATACATGCAAAAGCATGAGAAAAAAAATATAAAAGTAGTTCAAGGGGCGAATAATAACTTGTGAGATTATTATTATCTCACTGTCATTGTGTTAGGGACAAAAGCATGAAGTTTGAAACCTGACTTGAGGAATTGTTAATCAAGATTCATTCATATGAGTTGAATTTCTCAAATATTTTTGTATATCCCAGAAAAAACAATAATTCTTTCTTAGCCCAGCCCCACTACAAGCCTCAAAAGACCTTTTGATTTAAGTCTTGTTTAACAAGCGTTGATTGATTGAAGATGATTATCAATATTGGATTGTCTAAATGAAGTGATTGAATAAGATAAACACTTACCTGTGAGAATTAGAGATGAGTATATATAACTCTATTTGAGAGATCATGCTTCTCTGAGGATAGTTGAGGACTAATTATTCTTTGTTGGTTTCTATAACTTGAATGCTTATGTGTTCTATTTTCATTTGGAGTTGTGAGCATCACCCCTGAAAATTTTTATGTTGTGGTTCTAGAAGAGAAAGAGATAATAGGTGATGATTTTGTTTTCGAAAAACTACTTTGCTTGGGACAAGCAAGATTCTAGGTTGGGGGGAGTTGTTAAGTGGTAAAAAGTTGATATAATTATGTCTTGAATTGTTATGAAACCACTTAACTTATGTTAATTCTAATATATTTTTCTCCCAATATAGGATGAATTCGAGAATACCTTGATACAAGAGTAAGGAGCATAATTGTCAACATAATTGGAGTAAAATTGAAAGAAAGAAGAGTGCTTAAGCGAATGAATGATGCGAGGCCTGACCCAAATTCTCTTATAAAAAGATAAGTTGTGTTTTGAGAAAAGAAGCAGTCTTGGAGGAGAGGAGGCACGACTACTGTTAGGGTTTTGTCTAATCTTCATCAATTCTTCACTTCTTCATCAATTGGAGCATTGTAATGGCCAACATGAGTGGCTAACTTCATTCTCTTAGGATTCAGTGCACTTCCTTTGAACTCTTTTGTATCATGGTGATATTTTGAGATCTTAATCTATGCTTTGATGTTATTATTCTTATCCTTTATGCTTTGGAATGATTTATTCTTGATTTTTTGAGGTATGATTGGAAAATATATCTTGAACCCTAGATCACGGTAAGAATATTTGTTACGTTAATTGCCAGGAATGGAATGAATGTATCAATTGCTTAACACCCTAACCCTAATGCTGGAAAATCTGTTAATTGTGTGAGGAATCAACATTTATTAGGTTTTCTTATGAATTTCATGTGTGAGGAATCAACATGCATGATTTGAGTAGGTGACATCAACATTGTTAGGTTAATTGACGTTCTTAATTGACATAACCATTACAAAAGAGGGATAAGGAAGGAAGTCAATCCGAAGTACCTTTAATTGATATTTTCTCAACAATTTACAGTTCTTTGTCATTTAATTTCAATTCAACTCTTATTTGCAAATCCCAATCTGTTTTAATCTACTTAGTAAGCATAATTGGGAATTTTCATTGAAATTGTTCCTCGTGAGATCAACTTTTATTTTATCGAAATACTATACTGCGATTGATAATTTTGGTACGCTTGCCAATAATTCAACAATTACCCTACAAAGGATCAAGCTACACAGAGAAAAGGGAAGTCTCCCCTCCACACCTTGAATCAGATTTTCCCAAATAGAGGGGTTCAAGCGTCAAAAGCAACTTTAGTCATTAGGTGTTCTCCTTCTGATTCTTAGGGTTTGTAAATCCAATGACTATTAGAGATTACTCCTCGGGGCTAGCCCGACCCCCGAGCATTGTAGGGCACATATTTCCCTATTCATTACAAAGAATGTCATTCTTACTATCTGCTTCTCTTCTTGCTATTCATATCGAAACCTCATTAATAACAATGTTTAAGCAAACATTTTCAAAATGCGTCAAAGTAATCAAACTGCGCCATTGACCAAAATAAAAGTCAAATCCATCACCACTGATTGACTAGAAGCACAAAATAAAGTTTTACCTCGTCATAACAAAGTCGTGTTTCGCCAATGTTGTGCAAAGAGAAAAGAAAATCGAAAGAAACCCATAGAATCCAAAGGCCAAAAAGAAAAGGCAAGATACCCGGTAGGAAACCCATTAAGGGGGCTACGCAAAAGTTATGGTAAACCCGCTAGGAGACCCAAACAACAATAAAGGGTAACCTAGGCAAAAGTTAGGGTTACAAAATAAAGTCCGCTAGGTTTCCCAAAGCAAGAAAAAAAAGAAACCTAGATTGAAAACCCAAGGGCGGACTAGGGAAGTCAATCAGTCATAGCAAGCGCCATAGAATAAGTTGCCACTCCATAAACAAAACGTTTTTTTTAAACTAGCCTAAACACTCTAACCAACCTTGGCTAGTCATGCTTACAAAAACCATTTTTTTGTCAAAATAAAACAATTCTAAAACACAAACCTTTTAATTAAATATCATCTTCCTTCTCTTCTTTTGACCCTTACCACTACGACATTCTAGTAATTAGTAGGGAAATGTGGAGATAGTAATCAATAGGAGGATTGACATCCCCAAGGAAAGGGAGGGGCGCACTGACATGGCAAGTCGCTCTACAATCAACACAATCATTCTTCGGTCACGACAAAGTCAAGATGGCGAAATCGGTACAACCTATCCTGTCAATGAAAGCACATAACATAAAAAACTCATCAGAAGTAAAAGCACATTTGATTAATCCTTTTGAAATATTAATTGAAGTAGCATTGTAGGATGCATATCGCGAACATTGCATGAATATGATAGGGTCCTATCTCTCAAAAAAAAAAAAAAAAGGAAAAATGAAAATAAAAAAGAATAATGTCCGCTAGGAGATTCTTAGGCAAATGTTAGGGTAGCCCGCTAGATCGAAAACCCGTAAAGGGCGGTCAAGGCAAAAGTTAGGGCATTCATAAAAAAGGAAAAAGTCCGCTAAGATATCCTAGGCAAAAATTAGAGCAGCTCGCTAGACCGAAAACCCCAAAAGGGCGGTTTAGGCAAAAGGTAGGGCTAAACCAAAAAATGAATAAAAGAGAGGGGCCCTTTATCATAATCAGGAAAGTTCAGCAGGAGAATGCCAGTTACTTCTCTAGATGCATCAAATAAAAGAATAGATTGTATTTAGGGCATCCACACACAAGTAATCGCACAAAACGACTTTGTCAAGATAAAAAATGAAAGAAATAAAAATTACTTAAGATAAAAAAAAATGAAAAGCATTCATGCATATAAGGAGACTAGCTCCATGATTGTGATTGAAAATAGGATCACCGAGACCAACTCTCCAAATAATGCCCTCAAGAAAACAGAGCAAGTTGTTAATCAAGCGACTCATTAGAATAAGAGCTTCCGAAAATCAAGAGCTCCAGCTACCATCCTTCTACCCAGAAAAAGAAGGCACATATAAGAAGTCTTCAAACATTGTTCTCCCTCAAGAAAGAAGAGCGATTTGTCATCATCAAATAAGCTCAGAAGAAATAAGAAGCTTCCAGAAGCCAAAGCTCCAGTCATCATTTTTCAACCCAATAAAAGAGGGCACAATCATCGGACATCATAAAAGAAAAGCCAACGGAAAGGCTTAGTTATCCCCAAGCGGATCCTTGCCTACTCCAAAGGCAACACAAAATTTACCCTGCGGCTCAACATCACCACCACATGAGTCATCAAGCACACTCACCCAAAGTCTCCGCCATATTTCCCAATGGAGAATAAAGGCTTCAAAAGCCCATCATCATCAATAGTCAAAAGAATCCAAACCATCAAGGGCTCAACAAAAAGAAAGAAGTGACAAGAAGGGAAAAGAAAAACCCTTTATCTTCAGCAGACAGAGAAGGCCGAATAAAATTCCCAAGTGAAGCTGCCCAGAAAAATCTACAAAAAGAATGAATAAAAAATTCTCATCCCTCCGTAGAATAAGAGCTTCACAAGTTTAGCTCGCATTAACATTAATCAAGGAGCCAAGACTCCATCCCCCAGGAAAAAATCAGATCCCCAAGAAGTCAACTAATTCCCTGGTAGATCACCAAAAAAAAAACCCTTCATCCCCAGTAGGATGCCCGAAAAGAAAAGGCCATGACAATGGAAGGCCAATAAACCCCCAAGAGGGAAATCCCCTGCAAGAAGAAAAAGTCTGTGTGCATAAAAGAAATTAAAAAGTAAAAAGGCACATGTGCCTACTCAGATGAAAGCATCTGCCTACTCAGAGGCATTACCAGAAACTCAATGGAGTATTTGCCTGCTCAAAGGCACCATCAAAATCAGCAAATTTTTCAATGGATATCTGCCTACTCAAGAGGCCTCACCAAGATCAACAAATCCCCAGAGGATTCCTGCCTACCTAAGAGGCACTCATCAAAAATCCCCGACAACCAGCAAAGTCGGATGACCACTACCAAAGGATCAAAACAAAGAATCCCCAGCAATCAACAAGTTGGATGAACCGAAAATCAAAGAATCCCCGGCACACCGGAAGACTTTACTAGAAAGGTCCAAAAACATTTACCAAAACAGAAATCACTCCCTATGGAGTCGGTGCAGCATAGCCAAAGGGTCAGCTACCGCAAGAAGGAGCATCCAGAGGCACTTAACCAGATGAGGGTTTGTACTCGTCAACCAAGGGGTTAGCTACCACATCAAAGGAGCATCCTAAGGTTTCCCAAATGGCGCATGAGCTAGAGCAGTAAGTCGCCACCACAGCCAAAGGATCAGCTACCGCAAGAAGGAGCATCCGGAGGCATTTCACTAGATGGGGGTGTGTACTCATCAGACCTTACAAAAGGGGGCTTACCAGACGAGGGTTCATGCTCGTCAAACACTAGATGGGGGTGTGTACTCATCAGGCCTTACAAAAGGGGGCATACCAGATAGGGGTTCATACTCGTCAAACCAGATGGGGGTTCATACTCATCAACCGAAAGGATCAGCTACCGTCAGAAGGAGCATCCAGGAGGCGCAGAACACATTTTTTCTCAGAAGATCAACCGCTGCAAAGACGGAACATCCGAAGGGCAACCGGGCAAGAGGGTCAACTCCTTCACCCTCCAGCCGACCTTCTTGGCACAACAGGCCAACAATCGGCTAGTCAGGGGAAGGGGGGCAGCTGTAGACCCCAAATCTTGCCTGACCTCAAAATAAGAACAGAAGACCTCCTACTCGAAGATGGATGAAGCCTAAGAAGCCACTAGGAGAGACTATTAGGCCCCATGTTAGGATAGGAAGGATTTTTTGTATAAAAATAAGGATTTTCGCCTTCAGAGGTCGAGACGGTCGTCTCGCTTTTCAGGATTGTCGTCTCGCCATTAATGCAAGTCGAGACGGCCGTCTCGCCACTTGCCAATGGCAAGATCCCCCTCCCGTTTGGCGAGAAGGCCTTCTCGTCTCTGGAAAAGTTGATACCTCCGTTTTGCCAAACGAGACGGCCATCTCACCACTTTTGCAAGTCGAGACCGCCGTCCCGAATGGCGAGACGGTCGTCTCGACCTGACAGGCGCGAATCCCTATAAATAGTGAGTGCTCCCCCCCTCATTTCACACAGTTCTTCCCCTTCCCCTTCTGCATTTTCTTCAAATTCTCTTCCTAGAATCCCTCCGAAGCATTTTTGGATTTTTTGAGAGTCTTAGAGAGCTTTTCATAGTGTTTCGAGAGAGTTTTCGGCGTTGTAAGAGCGAAAGGGCTACCAAAACGCACCCTAATTTTCAGAAAATTAATCAAAAGCTTGCCTCAGAGGTTTCTTCATTCTCTCCTTCTCTTTTACTATCTTTATTTTTATGATTAAATTACATAATAGACATTAGGGCCATGTAGTCGTTATTTTAATTCTGTAAATAAAAGGGTAAAAACGTCTTTTCAAAAGTTTATTTATAAAAAAGCTGGCCTATCATAGGGAACCCAAAAGGGGCGTCATAAAGGGAACTAATACTTCCCTTACACGTAACTAACTCCCATACCTAACTCTGGTTTTTACAACCAAAGTTGGTTTTTCGAGAACCAACACCTTTTTGCCCCTTTTTCGATGTTTCCGGTAAAAACATTGATGGCGACTCCAGAAGAACCCCTTTAAATTAGTTCTTAGGTTAGTCCGGTTATCGGACAACCTAAGAACACCTTTTTGAAAACCTTGCCTCTAGGTTCAGCCCGGTTATCAGACAACCTAAAGATGTTGTAACCACATCCATAAAAACGCAAAAAATGGAAAAGTTGGAACCATCACGTCGCTCTGACCGCCTCTTTTTGACGGCGGCGACAACCTTGTTGTGTGTCGAGCCATGTATTGTCGGAGACACTGAGTGACCCACACCAATGCACAATAGGTTTTTTCAAATGGTGTATAACGGGTCTCATAGTCTAGGAACTTTTTGTTGAGATAATATATGGCTCGCTCCTTTTTCCCTGTTTCGTCTTGTTGATCAAGCACACATTCCATGGATTCTTCGAGTATTGACAAATACAGGATCAGAGGTCTTCCTTCAACGGGTGGTACCAATACTGGTGGATTGGTTAAGCATATATTGATTTTATCGAACGCTTGTTGGCATTCTTCATTCCACACTGTTGGTTGATTTTTACGCAACAGTTTGAAGATGGGCATGCATTTATCCATTAACTGTGCAATGAAACGGGTGATATAGTTGATTCGACCCAGAAATCCTCTAACCTCCTTTTTCGTGCTTGGCGAGGGCATTTCCAAAATCGCCTTGGTTTTGTTAGGGTCCACCTCGATTCCTTTTTTGCTAACGATGAACCCCAAGAGTTTGCCTGACCGTACTCCGAAAGTGCACTTTGCCGAGTTCAATTTGAGTTGATACTTTTGAAGCCGATCAAATAACTTCTTGAGATATTGAATGTGGTCCATCTCGTTTCTGGACTTGGCAATCATGTCATCCACGTATACTTCTATTTCCTTGTGGATCATGTCGTGGAATAGTGTGACCATAGCCCTTTGATAGGTAGCCCCTGCATTCTTGAGTCCGAAAGGCATTACTCGATAGCAGAAGGTACCCCATGGTGTGATGAAAGAGGTTTTTTCTCTGTCCTCGACAGCCAATTTAATTTGATTGTACCCCGCATACCTTTCCATGAAGGAATAAAGCGTGTTGATAGCAGTATGGTCTACTAGTGTGTCTATATGTGGTAGGGGAAAGTCATCCTTTGGACTTGCTCGATTGAGGTCCCTATAATCCACGCATACCCTAACCTTACCGTTCCTTTTTATGACAGGCACTATGTTGGCCAACCAGTTAGGGTATTTGGACACTACTAGGAAATTGGCGTCTAGTTGTCTATGCACCTCTTCTTTAATCATCAAGGACCAATCTGGTTTAATTCTTTTGAGTTTTTGTTTCACAGGTCGGAATCCTTCTTTTAATGGCAGTCGATGCTCTACTATACTTGTATCGAGTCAGGGCATGTCATGATAGGACCAAGCGAACACATCCATATATTCTCTTAAAAGTTGTGTTAATCCCTCTCTTACGCTAATATCTATTTGGGTGCCGATATTTATCTTTTTCTTATCATCCCCTTCTCCCAAATTGATAGTTCCGTTTCTTCTTGATGTGGTTGTATAATGTGTGCTTCTTTTTCCAACATTCTTTGCATGTCTGGGGAAATGGTCCCCTGCTCACTGTCAGACTCGACCCATTCGCCTTCGTCTTCCGGGGTCCACAGAGATTCATCAATCACAGACATGATGTGTTTTAGGTTATGTTTTAGTCATAGATTTTATTATTCAATTATTTCTGAAAGAATAATAAATGGAAGAGGGAAAAGAATGAAAGAAATGAATATGACAAGAAAATTCCTCATGTATTAAGGAAAATGAAAGTGTATTTACAAGCCCTTTTAGTCAAAGTTGCCACGGCCACGGGTAGGGACCGTGGGAAATACAAGGAAAAGCTTAAAAAAGAAAGCTATAGGTTGGTCCTCCCAATCCTTTTCCCCTCTGCTACTCTGGTTTCGACAGAGGTTTGGCATCTACATCGGAGGCGGAGGCATCAAAAGTTATCCACCCAGCGTCGATTAATTCTTGGACTCGATACTTCAGGGTCAAGCAATTTTCTGTTGAGTGCCCGGGTGAACCCGAGTGGTAATCGCATTTCTCGTTTGGCTTATACCACTCAAGGTAGGGAGGCTCTATTTGCTTTTTGGGAGGGGCGCAGGTCAAGAGTTTTGCCTCCAATAGCTGAGGCAGCAATTTACCATAGGAATTTGAGATGGGAGCGAACTTCCTTTCTTTCTTGCGAGGCTGTCGAGCCGTTTGTGGAGTGGAAGAAGGAGTAGCGAAGTTAATTGCGAGCATAACTTCATCCTTCTTCTTGCCAGCGGGTTTTCTGAATGAGACGCCAGTGTGGGAAGACTGTGCTATCTTCCCGCTTCTCAGACCCTTCTCCACTCTTTCTCCTACAGTGACTATATTCGAAAAAAGATTGGAGGTACTGGCTATTGCTTTATCGTAATAAGCTCCAGTCAACGAATCTATGAACATATCCACCGTCTCCTTATCCGTCAGCGGAGGATCTATTTGGGTGACCATTTCCCTCCACCTTTGTGCATACGCTTTGAAGGATTCATCGTTCCTTTTGCTTAGGGTCCTAAGATCTGACCTATCGGGGGTCAGATCAATGTTGTATCGGTAGTGACGAAGGAAAGCGTTAGCTAGCTGCTTCAAGTTTTGGACCTGCCCTCTTTCCAACTGCATATACCAATTGAGAGCCGTGTCAGCTAAGCTCTCCTGCAAGCAGTGAATCAGGAGTTTTTTGTTCTCAGCATGCGCAACCATCTTACGACAGTACATCGTAAGATGGTTCTTGGGGCATGTCAGCCCGGCGTACTTGGGGAAGTCCGGGATCTTGAATTTTTGAGGGAAATGGATGTTCTTTACTAGCCACATATCCGCCACTTTTTTTACGTCAAAATTGTGCCCCTCCACCGCCTTCAATCTCTCCTCTAGGGCGAAGATTCGTTGTTTGGACACTTCTGGGGTGTGGTTGTGCATGGCCCGAGCGTCAGATTGGAGAGGTGCCTTTTGATCGAAGAGGAACTCCTCTTCTTCTTCCTCTTCATGGCGGGAGGCGTGCTCGGCTTGGGCTTTGCCTTTATTTTGGCCTTGGCGCATAGCCTCCATCAATTGTGTCATTTGATCCCGGAGGGTGTTAACCTCTGCGGTGAGCTTGCGATTTTGCTCTTCCAGATTTTCCATGGCCTTGGCTTTTTGTGCGCGGGTTCGAACGGGGAGAGGACCAGCCACTTTCCAAAATGCCCAAAAGAAGTTTATTAATGGATGTTGAGTGTGGGACTAGTATCTTTCAAGACAATGATTTAGGTATTATCCTTTAAGCTCATGCTTTGTGGAGTACCCTACCCACTTTGGTGTAATGGTTCCTTCCTTGTCATGGTTTTTGACAAGTATGGCGAAGATCACCATATACCTTAGTACATTTGTCCCTTCCTTACGGATGGTTACAAATGTGCTTGGGGCCTCTTTCATCTTTGTCTTAGAGATATCTAATGCCCCCTAGCATGGATGTGCTTTATGTATGAGAGATTTTGTTTAGATGATGCTAATGCGTTCTTTCCCTTTTTATTTTCTCTCTTGGTTTTTCCGCTTATGACATGATGCAACATGAATGATTTGACTTTGTCAAAGATCATTTTATTATTTGTTTTTGTATTTTTATTTTATTTTCTCTTTTATCTCTTCTCTTGGACTACGTGGCTACTTAGCTTACAAAGAACCTGAAACCAGGCTAGCTAAAAGGAAGATTGTCCGAGATAAAATGCTTTATTGCAAAAGAATAATTTTAGCATCCCTTATCTCTTCTGTCGGACTGCGTGGCTACTTAGCTTACAAAGAACCTGAAACCAGGCTAGCTAAAAGGCAGACTGTTCGACATAAGGGTGTTTATTGTAAAAAAAATATTCTTCTTATCTGTTGTTTGGTTATGCTATGCAATCAAATGCAACAAACAAATGTACACACAATTCACTCATCCACGATCAGGCGAAAAGTTGTTTCAATCACGAGGTAGGGTTTTCCTGCAGAAAAGTGTATTGGCAAAGGTAGGTTCTAACTACTCTCACCAAGGCTTAGGCCCCCAGGTGCCCCCATTATAGGGTCCCCACTCTCCAACCTTCCGACCATGCTTAGCACTAAGGCCATAGTCAGTCTTTGTGCCAAAAGAGGAAGGTTATCACCATGAGTGGTGGTTTCCGATCATACCAGTGGGCACATGGCCCTCACTACGGCAAACCGTACCTGCCACCCACTCCCTATGGATTTCTCACTTGCCCCCCAGGTATAGAGGTAACTGTTGTGTGCAAAGGTTTGTGTACAGTTTGTATTTCAAACAATAGCGTAAAATAAACAAACAGTAGTTATTAAAGCCAAACATGTAAACATGTTATAATACAAGGTAGGGTAAAAGTGAAATTTCTATGTTTATTTATTAAACTGGCCCATCACTAAATGGGATCAACTCTCTAGGCTTCCCCAGTGGAGTCGCCATCTGTCACAGCAGTCAAAAGAGGCGGTCGGAGCGACGCGATGGTTACAACTTTCTATTTTTCGCGTTTTTATGGGTGAGGTTACAACGCCTTTAGGTTTTCCGATAACTGGGCTGAACCTAAGGGCAAGGTTTTCAAAAGGGTGTTCTTAGATCATCCGATAATCGGGCTGACCTAAGAACAAATTTGACGGGGTTCTTATGGAGTCGTCACCGATGTTTTTTGTAACCCCCCTTACTGATTACATTTATTAATCCTAATTTATTATTTAAGTTAGTAATATTTTCAATATTCATAGAAGGTTAATAGAAAATATACCAAGTGAACAATTTATTTAGGTAAAGTTTTATATTAAATCAAGCAACAAGTTCTAGTACAAAGTTTTCAAAATATTACAAGTCATAAAGTTATACTTATATGTTATACAATTCCCATCCTAAGCTCTGGATTTTTGCATCCGACATCTATCTCTTGAATTATGTATTCCTGCATCATACGTCACCAACATCTCGGAATTGAAATATTTATGGGGTTAGACATTTAATTTTATCCACAACAAATAAAGCAAACATTTATACGATAAAATCAACCAATGAAACATCCCTTCTAATAAATATACAACCATATATAATTTAATTTAAAAATTAATTATGAGAAACAAATAAATAAATCATGGAATCATAATAGAGAATATCGTACAAATCATGAATAATTTACAATTTTATCATGCAATATGTTTATGATATGCACATGTGACTCCAAACGTAAAACTTTAAAATCATGCTTTTGACTCAAAATAAAAAATTTATTTTTGACTCGAGTGCTCCATGGAGACTCATTTGAGTGTCTAGTGGAACTAGAGCTTAACATCACCCTGTCCGGTGATTCGGCAATATCCCACTAAACGCGAATAAGTAGATAGTAGTCGGAATGTCGAGTGCACCCGGCAGGCTACCACGACACAAAATCAAATAAAGACTGGTCACTTATGGAATTGCCCATGCCCAAACACTCCCTAGACCAAAGGTCCATCCCCATAGACCAGAGGTCCTGTCTTACCTATTCTACTCCCCCATTTACTATCAGAGATTCTGGTAGCTCAATTTTCTTTTTTTAATAATTCATTCTTTGTCTCATTTGGCCAGCCATTTTCATAGTCATATTCCACTACCAGATGCTCTTGATAGTAAATTGACTCACGAAATATTTTTAAAATTATGGTTTGCACATCTTTATTACTACCAACTGTCCTTGGTAGCTACTTAAGAGAAATTTCCAAATACTTTTCTTTAAAAAACTTTTCTGTGACTTCCAGTAAAACATTTCATGCACTATGTTTATGTCTCGTATGAAACAAAACAATCTATCATCAATTAAGTACTTAAAAACATCTCCTTCATATATTCAAAATTTTAATTACAATTCATAGTTGTTTTAAGCAAGACAATTTTTTTATTAATAATTTATTTCATAGGGTTCAGTGTTTTGTCCATATCTTGAGTTCTAGACCTCATTTTTAAGATGATTCCAATTGTGTTGGAAAGATAAGATAATAATCTATAACTTTGATGAAGGCACTATCCTCAAATTCTAACGTTTATTGAGTCGTTTTCCTAGTAAACAAAGAGGGGTAATATACTGTTTGACTTTATCTCGATTATACCCTTAACCTTTTTCAAAATTCCATTTATGTCCCTAATATGTGAAATGACTATTTTACCCTTGATCTTTTGCAAAAATTCCCACCTAGTCCTTTCTTCTTCCTTCGCTCGCTCAAGCGAGTACACCGGTCGCTTGAGCGAGATGGAACCCGAGAGTCCCCTTTTGTTTGAAGGCTTCGTCGCTCAAGTGAGTACATCGGTCGCTTGAGCGAGGCATGACCCGAGAGTCCCCTTTGTTTGAAGCTTTCGTCGCTCAAGCGAGTACATCGGTCGCTTGAGCGAGACATGACCCTTAGTCGCTCAAGCGATGTAATTTTCGCTTGAGCGATAAAGAACCCGAGAATCCCAAATTTTCCAGGTGTCCTCGCTCAAGTGATATATTTTTCGCTTGAGCGAATTTTGCAGATTTTCATGCAGTTCGCCATTTTCGAAATCCAGGTTTCAAATTTCGTTCAGATTTCGTTCAATCACTCAAATTAGTTCCAAATCAAAATTAAACCATAAACATGTTCAATTTAAGTTAAAAACAACAATTTTATTATATAATTCATCCTTAATTGAAATAATTTCAACAATATTTCAAACTTTGCAATTGATGAATAGTAATCTCCAATTACAGACATTGGTATGAATAAAACTAAACGTCTAACCCATACCTGGCTCCTTCAAAATCTTATTATTCTTAATTTCTTATGCTCCCCTTTCCTCCTTTCTCTCGAATTCTTCTTCTCGAATTCTGGTGCCTCTCTGTTGGATTTGTAAATGACTGGAATTGTATGTTTTTGTGTAAGTAAGTTTTCAAATTTCTTCCTATTTATACACTTATCTTACCGACTTATAGTCCTTCTCGAATTTTCTTTAATTTTATTCTCCACCGCCTTATTTCACCGACTTAATTCAAAGGTTTTATTGACTTGATCTAAAACCACTGGTCCCCGAATACCATTTCTCTCTTTCGTGATTTTTTTTTCTAAATATTTATTTATTCATTTATTTAATTTTATTATTAAGAATTATTATTAAATTATTATTTGACACAATATTAACCTTGGATTTTATTTTATAATTTTCTTAAGACAAAATTACTATAAAAATCATGTTTTATTTTTATAATAACTCTACATAATATTTGGTACATATTTATAACTTACAAAATTTATTTATATAATTGATTGCAAAATTTAGGATATTACAATTCTCCCCTACTAAATAAAATTTCGTCCTCGAAATTTGTAATACATTCTATGTGAATAGATAAGGGTATTCAATTCTCATTTTCTCTTCCAGCTTCCCATGTAGCGTCGCCTCTAACATCATTCCAGATAACCTTAACTAGTGGAATATCTTTTCCTCTTAGATGCTTAATTCTTCTTTGTTCTATCTTAACAGGACTTGGTTCGAAGGTGAGGTTTTCCTTCACCTGTACTTGATCAAGTTCTAGGACATGTGTTGGATCTGAAATGTACTTTCTCAATTGTGACACATGGAATACATCATGAAGATTTGAGAGAAAAGGTGGTAAGGCTATCTCGGTATGCAACATTTCCAACCCGTTTTGTAATTTGATAAGGCCCAATATATTTAGGGGAAAGTTTCTTAGATTTAATAGCTCTGCCAATTCCCGTAATAGGTGTAACTTTCAAAAATACATGATCTCCTTCTTGAAATTCTAAAGGTTTCCTTCTCCTATCAAGCATAACTTTTCTGTCGACTTTGAGCAGTTCTCATCTTATCTTGAATTATTTTTACCTTATTCGTTGTTTGTTGGATTATATCTGGTCCTATTAATAAATTTTCACCATCCCGATACCAAACTAAAGGTGTCCTACACTTACGCCCATAAAGTGCTTCATAAGGGGCCATACCTATACTAGAGTGATAACTATTATTATATGTAAATTCTACTAAGGGTAAAATTTCATCCCAACTAGATTTTTCTTCTAATACACAAGCCCTTAAAAGATCTTCTAATGACTCGGATCGTTCTTTCGATCCGCCCATCGGTTTGAGGATGATAGGCTGAACTCGAGATGCAATTTACTTCCTAAAGCTTTTTGGAATTCTTTCCAAAATCTAGATACAAATCTGGATCTCTGTCTCACACTATACTAGTTGGTACACCATGTAGTCTAACAATTTCTTTGATATATAATAATGCTAATTTATCTAAAGAATACTTAATATTAATGGGAATGAAATGAGCAGTTTTTGTTAATCTATCCACAATCACCCAAATAGAATTGAAATTTTTAGAAGTTTTGGGTAAACCCATCACAAAATCCATGGATACACTATCCCATTTCCAAACTGGAATTTCTAATGGTTGTAACATGCCGGAGGGTTTTTGATGTTCTATTTTAATTTTCTCGACATGTTAAGCAACGGCAACATATTCTGCTACGTCCTTCTTCATTCCAGGCCACCAAAACATTTCTTTCAAATCCTTATACATTTTAGTAACTCCAGGATGTATACTTAATTTACTTTTATGTCCTTCTTCTAAAATTAAGTCCTTAATTTCTTTATTATCTGGCACACATACTCTATGTTTAAATCTTAATATATCATCCATTCCTAGATTAAAATCTCCAGCTTTATCGAGTCCCTATTAATTTTCTCTTTTCTAATATAAACTTATCATCTCCTTGTTTATCTCTTATTTTATATAGGAACTCATTATTAATAGAAATCATTCCTATTTGTATTCTATCATTTTCGCTAATAGTGTATAAATTTAAATCTCTAAATTGTTCTATCAATTCCATCTCTTTAATCATCATAGTTGAAACATGAACAGTTCTCCTACTTAAGGCATCCGCTACTACATTCGCTTTTCTTGGATGATAAAATAACTGGAAATCATAATCTTTTATAAATTCCATCCATCTTCTTTGTCTCATATTCAACTCTTTTTGATCAAATAAATATTTTAAACTCTTATGATCACTATATACATCAAATTTAGATCCATATAAATAATGTCTCCAAATTTTTAAAGCAAACACTATGGCTGCGAATTCCAAGTCATGGGTAGGATAATTCATTTCGTGCGGTCTTAATTGTCTAGAGGCATATGCCACCACTCTCTTATTTTGCATTAATACACAACCTAGTCCCTGATATGATGCATCTCAATATACTTCATATGGCTCTATAGGATCTGGCAATATCAATATTGGGAAGTTGTCAATTTGTGTTTTAACTCTTGGAAACTACTTTCACACCTCTCACTCCAAATGAAAGGTTGATTTTTCCTTGTTAGTTGTGTCAAAGGTCCAGCTATTTTTGAAAATCCTTCTATGAATCTTCGATAATATCCTGCCAAGCCTAAAAAGCTTCTAACCTCAGTCACATTTTTAGGTTGTTCCCATTGTAATACAGCTTCCACTTTTGAAGGATCAACACTTATGCCTTCTTTAGAAATTACATGACCTAGAAATTTTACTTTTTCCAACCAAAATTCACACTTGGACAATTTTGCATACAATTGTTTATCCTTTAAAATTTTTAATACCATTCTAAGATGATTTTTATGTTCTTCTTTGTCTTTTGAGTATATCAGTATATCATCAATAAATACTACTACAAATTTATCTAAGTAAGATCTGAACACTCTATTCATGTAATCCATAAAAATTGCAGGAGCATTAGTTACCCCGAAAGGCATAACTTGATATTCATAATGTCCATACCTAGTTCTGAATGCAGTTTTCGGGATATCTTCTTTTCTAACCCTTATTTGATGGTACCCTGGTCTCAGATCTATTTTAGAAAATATAGTAGCACCCCTAAGTTGGTCCATTAAGTCATCTATCCGAGGTAAGGGATATTTATTCTTTACTGTAACTTTATTTAATTGTCTATAATCTACACATAATCTTGAACTCCCATCTTTCTTTTTAACTAATAAAACAGGAGCTCCCCATGGTGATACACTAGGTCGAATAAACTGTTTTTCCAACAACTCTTCTAATTGTTTCTTAAGTTTAGCAAGTTCTAAGGGTGACATCCTATAAGGTTGCATTGAAATAGGTCTAGCTCCAGGAATTAATTCAATACTAAATTCTATTTCTCTTTCGGGAGGTAGACCGGGAATGTCATCTGGAAATACTTCTGGATACTCATTTACTACTGCTATAGAGTCTAAGGAAACCTTATTTTCCTTGCCTTCTATAGAGGATACCATGTATTTTTGAATTTCATGTTTAAATGAAATCTCTTTTGGTTTGGCAGGTTTAAATCTAGAAACATCAAGGTCAGGAAGAATTAAGGTCTTAGAGGCACAATCTATTAGTATATGGTTATGAGATAGCCAATCCATTCCTAGGATAACATCTAAGTTATGTAAGGGCAAACAAATAAGGTTTACAATAAAGTCTTTATTTTGAATGGTCAGTACACAGTTGAGACATATTCTAGAAGTAAGGGTTGGTTCAGCGGTGGGCACAGATACAAGCAAATCATAAGGCAAAGGTGTCACAACTAAGTTCAGATCCTTGACACATTCATTAGAAATAAATGAATGAGTGGCACCTGAATCAAATAGTACAGTTAAGGACTTACCTCCCATTTTACCTTCACCCTGTATAAGATCTTCAGATTTAGAGGCTTCTGCACCACTCAAGGTGAAGACTCTTCCACTAGTTACAGGTTTCTGGAATCCTATCCTTTGTTCTCTAGCTACTGATGTCTTGTTTTGAGGACAATCTCGAGCCAAATGTCCTGGTTTGCCACACATAAAGCACACTTGGCCTGGTAAGGAACAATCTTTGGTTAAATGTCCTTTCCCACATTTCCAGCATTTCAGAGTTGATTGCTGAAAGGGTCTATTACTTGCTTTACTAGATTCAACCCCTCTATATCCTTTGAACTGCTGAGGTACAGGTTTGCTATAGGGCTTTTGATATTGATTGGTTTTGCTCTTCTGTATTGGCCCTCCTCTAAACATACCACTTTTATTTCCAATGTCCTTGTTTCTATGAGTCCTGTCCATATCTTCTATCACTTTACATCTATCCATCAACTCCGGAAATGATTTAATGCCCAATGGAGTAACTCGCCCTTCGAATCTCATATCGGAGCCCTTCTTCAAATTTCTTGCATTTCCATTCTTCATCTGAAGTGAGTTGTAAATATCTGGAATATTTTGCCAAGGATTCAAATCTGGCAGTATATTCTGAAATTGTCATACTTCCTTGATAAAGTTTATTGAATTCCACCTCCTTTGCGTTCCTTGCACCTGGTGGGAAAATATTTCTCTAAAAACATGGTTTTAAATAATTCCCAAGTAACTTTTTCTCCTTTATTTTCCAACATTTTCAAACTTGCCTTCCACCATACCTTCGCATCACCTTGTAGTTGGAAACTAGCATGGGATACTTTCCGTTCATCCGGACATTCCATAGCTACAAAAATATCATCTAAGGTCTGAATCCACTCTTCAGACCTTCTCAGGATCATATTCTCCTTTAAAATATGGCGGATCATTTTTCTTGAAGTCGGCTAAAGTTGTTTTATCTACAGTGGCATGATGTTGGGGTAAAGCTGGCTGAGTCAATGCAGCAACCATTTCCCTTATGGCTTGTGCCACATCGACCATAGGATCACGTCGAGGTGGCATTTCGATCTACAGTTTATTTCACTAAGTTAACGTCTGGTGATAGAAACTATTCCTATCTTATATTTAAAATTTTTCTATACAAACAACATTTTCCTACTCAACTTATACTCACAAGCCCTAAAGATGCATAACCAGAGCTCTGATACCACTAATGTAACCCCCCTTACTGATTACATTTATTAATCCTAATTTATTATTTAAGTTAGTAATATTTTCAATATTCATAGAAGGTTAATAGAAAATATACCAAGTGAACAATTTATTTAGGTAAAGTTTTATATTAAATCAAGCAACAAGTTCTAGTACAAAGTTTTCAAAATATTACAAGTCATAAAGTTATACTTATATGTTATACAATTCCCATCCTAAGCTCTGGATTTTTGCATCTGACATCTATCTCTTGAATTATGTATTCCTGCATCATACGTCACCAACATCTCGGAATTGAAATATTTATGGGGTTAGACATTTAATTTTATCCACAACAAATAAAGCAAACATTTATACGATAAAATCAACCAATGAAACATCCCTTCTAATAAATATACAACCATATATAATTTAATTTAAAAATTAATTATGAGAAACAAATAAATAAATCATGGAATCATAATAGAGAATATCGTACAAATCATGAATAATTTACAATTTTATCATGCAATATGTTTATGATATGCACATGTGACTCCAAACGTAAAACTTTAAAATCATGCTTTTGACTCAAAATAAAAAATTTATTTTTGACTCAGTGCTCCATGGAGACTCATTTGAGTGTCTAGTGGAACTAGAGCTTAACATCACCCTGTCCGGTGATTCGGCAATATCCCACTAAACGCGAATAAGTAGACAGTAGTCGGAGTGTCAGTGCACCCGGCAGGCTACCACGACACAGAATCAAATAAAGACTGGTCACTTATGGAATTGCCCATGCCCAAACACTCCCTAGACCAAAGGTCCATCCCCATAGACCAGAGGTCCTGTCTTACCTATTCTACTCCCCCATTTACTATCAGAGATTCTGGTAGCTCAATTTTCTTTTTTTTTTAATAATTCATTCTTTGTCTCATTTGGCCAGCCATTTTCATAGTCATATTCCACTACCAGATGCTCTTGATAGTAAATTGACTCACAGAAATATTTTTAAAATTATGGTTTGCACATCTTTATTACTACCAACTGTCCTTGGTAGCTACTTAAGAGAAATTTCCAAATACTTTTCTTTAAAAAAACTTTTCTGTGACTTCCAGAAAACATTTCATGCACTATGTTTATGTCTCGTATGAAACAAAACAATCTATCATCAATTAAGTACTTAAAAACATCTCCTTCATATATTCAAAATTTTAATTACAATTCATAGTTGTTTTAAGCAAGACAATTTTTATTAATAATTTATTTCATAGGGTTCAGTGTTTTGTCCATATCTTGAGTTCTAGACCTCATTTTAAGATGATTCCAATTGTGTTGGAAAGATAAGATAATAATCTATAACTTTGATGAAGGCACTATCCTCAAATTCTAACGTTTATTGAGTCGTTTTCCTAGTAAACAAAGAGGGGTAATATACTGTTTGACTTTATCTCGATTATACCCTTAACCTTTTTCAAAATTCCATTTATGTCCCTAATATGTGAAATGACTATTTTACCCTTGATCTTTTGCAAAAATTCCCACCTAGTCCTTTCTTCTTCCTTCGCTCGCTCAAGCGAGTACACCGGTCGCTTGAGCGAGATGGAACCCGAGAGTCCCCTTTTGTTTGAAGGCTTCGTCGCTCAAGCGAGTACATCGGTCGCTTGAGCGAGGCATGACCCGAGAGTCCCCTTTGTTTGAAGCTTTCGTCGCTCAAGCGAGTACATCGGTCGCTTGAGCGAGACATGACCCTTAGTCGCTCAAGCGATGTAATTTTCGCTTGAGCGATAAAGAACCCGAGAATCCCAAATTTTCCAGGTGTCCTCGCTCAAGCGATATATTTTTCGCTTGAGCGAATTTTGCGAATTTTCATCCAGTTCGCCATTTTCGAAATCCAGGTTTCAAATTTCTCAGTTTCAATCACTCAAATTAGTTCCAAATCAAAATTAAACCATAAACATGTTCAATTTAAGTTAAAAACAACAATTTTATTATATAATTCATCCTTAATTGAAAGAATTTCAACAATATTTCAAACTTTGCAATTGATGAATAGTAATCTCCAATTACAGACATTGGTATGAATAAAACTAAACGTCTAACCCATACCTGGCTCCTTCAAAATCTTATTATTCTTAATATCTTATGCTCCCCTTTCCTCCTTTCTCTCGAATTCTTCTTCTCAGAATTCTGGTGCCTCTCTGTTGGATTTGTAAATGACGGGAATTGTATGTTTTTGTGTAAGTAAGTTTTCATATTTCTTCCTATTTATACACTTATCTTACCGACTTATAGTCCTTCTCGAATTTTCTTTAATTTTATTCTCCACCGCCTTATTTCACCGACTTAATTCAAAGGTTTTATTGACTTGATCTAAAACTACGGTCCTCGAATACCATTTCTCTCTTTTCGTGATTTTTTTTTCTAAATATTTATTTATTCATTTATTTAATTTTATTATTAAGAATTATTATTAAATTATTATTTGACACAATATTAACCTTGGATTTTATTTTATAATTTTCTTAAGACAAAATTACTATAAAAATCATGTTTTATTTTTATAATAACTCTACATAATATTCGGTACATATTTATAACTTACAAAATTTATTTATATAATTGATTGCAAAATTTAGGATATTACAATTCTCCCCTACTAAATAAAATTTCGTCCTCGAAATTTGTAATACATTCTATGTGAATAGATAAGGGTATTCAATTCTCATTTTCTCTTCCAGTTCCCATGTAGCGTCGCCTCTAACATCATTCCAGATAACCTTAACTAGTGGAATATCTTTTCCTCTTAGATGCTTAATTCTTCTTTGTTCTATCTTAACAGGACTTGGTTCGAAGGTGAGGTTTTCCTTCACCTGTACTTGATCAAGTTCTAGGACATGTGTTGGATCTGAAATGTACTTTCTCAATTGTGACACATGGAATACATCATGAAGATTTGAGAGAAAAGGTGGTAAGGCTATCTGGTATGCAACATTTCCAACCCGTTTTGTAATTTGATAAGGCCCAATATATTTAGGGGAAAGTTTCTTAGATTTAATAGCTCTGCCAATTCCCGTAATAGGTGTAACTTTCAAAAATACATGATCTCCTTCTTGAAATTCTAAAGGTTTCCTTCTCCTATCAGCATAACTTTTCTGTCGACTTTGAGCAGTTCTCATCTTATCTTGAATTATTTTTACCTTATTCGTTGTTTGTTGGATTATATCTGGTCCTATTAATAAATTTTCACCATCCTGATACCAAACTAAAGGTGTCCTACACTTACGCCCATAAAGTGCTTCATAAGGGGCCATACCTATACTAGAGTGATAACTATTATTATATGTAAATTCTACTAAGGGTAAAATTTCATCCCAACTAGATTTTTCTTCTAATACACAAGCCCTTAAAAGATCTTCTAATGATTGGATCGTTCTTTCAGTCCGCCCATCAGTTTGAGGATGATAGGCTGAACTGAGATGCAATTTACTTCCTAAAGCTTTTTGGAATTCTTTCCAAAATCTAGATACAAATCTGGGATCTCTGTCTGACACTATACTAGTTGGTACACCATGTAGTCTAACAATTTCTTTGATATATAATAATGCTAATTTATCTAAAGAATACTTAATATTAATGGGAATGAAATGAGCAGTTTTTGTTAATCTATCCACAATCACCCAAATAGAATTGAAATTTTTAGAAGTTTTGGGTAAACCCATCACAAAATCCATGGATACACTATCCCATTTCCAAACTGGAATTTCTAATGGTTGTAACATGCCAGAGGGTTTTTGATGTTCTATTTTAATTTTCTGACATGTTAAGCAACGGGCAACATATTCTCGCTACGTCCTTCTTCATTCCAGGCCACCAAAACATTTCTTTCAAATCCTTATACATTTTAGTAACTCCAGGATGTATACTTAATTTACTTTTATGTCCTTCTTCTAAAATTAAGTCCTTAATTTCTTTATTATCTGGCACACATACTCTATGTTTAAATCTTAATATATCATCCATTCCTAGATTAAAATCTCCAACTTTATCAGTCCCTATTAATTTTCTCTTTTCTAATATAAACTTATCATCTCCTTGTTTATCTCTTATTTTATATAGGAACTCATTATTAATAGAAATCATTCCTATTTGTATTCTATCATTTTCGCTAATAGTGTATAAATTTAAATCTCTAAATTGTTCTATCAATTCCATCTCTTTAATCATCATAGTTGAAACATGAACAGTTCTCCTACTTAAGGCATCCGCTACTACATTCGCTTTTCTTGGATGATAAAATAACTGGAAATCATAATCTTTTATAAATTCCATCCATCTTCTTTGTCTCATATTCAACTCTTTTTGATCAAATAAATATTTTAAACTCTTATGATCACTATATACATCAAATTTAGATCCATATAAATAATGTCTCCAAATTTTTAAAGCAAACACTATGGCTGCTAATTCCAAGTCATGGGTAGGATAATTCATTTCGTGCGGTCTTAATTGTCTAGAGGCATATGCCACCACTCTCTTATTTTGCATTAATACACAACCTAGTCCCCGATATGATGCATCTCAATATACTTCATATGGCTCTATAGGATCTCGCAATATCAATATTGGGGAAGTTGTCAATTTGTGTTTTAACTCTTGGAAACTACTTTCACACCTCTCACTCCAAATGAAAGGTTGATTTTTCCTTGTTAGTTGTGTCAAAGGTCCAGCTATTTTTGAAAATCCTTCTATGAATCTTCGATAATATCCTGCCAAGCCTAAAAAGCTTCTAACCTCGAGTCACATTTTTAGGTTGTTCCCATTGTAATACAGCTTCCACTTTTGAAGGATCAACACTTATGCCTTCTTTAGAAATTACATGACCTAGAAATTTTACTTTTTCCAACCAAAATTCACACTTGGACAATTTTGCATACAATTGTTTATCCTTTAAAATTTTTAATACCATTCTAAGATGATTTTTATGTTCTTCTTTGTCTTTTGAGTATATCGAGTATATCATCAATAAATACTACTACAAATTTATCTAAGTAAGATCTGAACACTCTATTCATGTAATCCATAAAAATTGCAGGAGCATTAGTTACCCCGAAAGGCATAACTTGATATTCATAATGTCCATACCTAGTTCTGAATGCAGTTTTCGGGATATCTTCTTTTCTAACCCTTATTTGATGGTACCCTGGTCTCAGATCTATTTTAGAAAATATAGTAGCACCCCTAAGTTGGTCCATTAAGTCATCTATCCGAGGTAAGGGATATTTATTCTTTACTGTAACTTTATTTAATTGTCTATAATCTACACATAATCTTGAACTCCCATCTTTCTTTTTAACTAATAAAACAGGAGCTCCCCATGGTGATACACTAGGTCGAATAAACTGTTTTTCCAACAACTCTTCTAATTGTTTCTTAAGTTTAGCAAGTTCTAAGGGTGACATCCTATAAGGTTGCATTGAAATAGGTCTAGCTCCAGGAATTAATTCAATACTAAATTCTATTTCTCTTTCGGGAGGTAGACCAGGAATGTCATCTGGAAATACTTCGGATACTCATTTACTACTGCTATAGAGTCTAAGGAAACCTTATTTTCCTTGCCTTCTATAGAGGATACCATGTATTTTTGAATTTCATGTTTAAATGAAATCTCTTTTGGTTTGGCGAGGTTTAAATCTAGAAACATCAAGGTCAGGAAGAATTAAGGTCTTAGAGGCACAATCTATTAGTATATGGTTATGAGATAGCCAATCCATTCCTAGGATAACATCTAAGTTATGTAAGGGCAAACAAATAAGGTTTACAATAAAGTCTTTATTTTGAATGGTCAGTACACAGTTGAGACATATTCTAGAAGTAAGGGTTGGTTCAGCGGTAGGCACAGACACAAGCAAATCATAAGGCAAAGGTGTCACAACTAAGTTCAGATCCTTGACACATTCATTAGAAATAAATGAATGAGTGGCACCTGAATCAAATAGTACAGTTAAGGACTTACCTCCCATTTTACCTTCACCCTGTATAAGATCTTCGATTTAGAGGCTTCTGCACCACTCAAGGTGAAGACTCTTCCACTAATTACAGGTTTCTGGAATCCTATCCTTTGTTCTCTAGCTACTGATGTCTTGTTTTGAGGACAATCTCGAGCCAAATGTCCTGGTTTGCCACACATAAAGCACACTTGGCCTGGTAAGGAACAATCTTTGGTTAAATGTCCTTTCCCACATTTCCAGGCATTTCGGAGTTGATTCGTTGAAAGGGTCTATTACTTGCTTTACTAGATTCAGCCCCTCTATATCCTTTGAACTCGCTGAGGTACAGGTTTGCTATAGGGCTTTTGATATTGATTGGTTTTGCTCTTCCGTATTGGCCCTCCTCTAAACATACCACTTTTATTTCCAATGTCCTTGTTTCTATGAGTCCTGTCCATATCTTCTATCACTTTACATCTATCCATCAACTCTGGAAATGATTTAATGCCCAATGGAGTAACTGCCCTTCGAATCTCATATCGGAGCCCTTCTTCAAATTTCTTGCATTTCCATTCTTCATCTGAAGTGAGTTGTAAATATCTGGAATATTTTGCCAAGGATTCAAATCGGCAGGTATATTCTGAAATTGTCATACTTCCTTGATAAAGTTTATTGAATTCCACCTCCTTTGCGTTCCTTGCACCTGGTGGGAAAATATTTCTCTAAAAACATGGTTTTAAATAATTCCCAAGTAACTTTTTCTCCTTTATTTTCCAACATTTTCAAACTTGCCTTCCACCATACCTTCGCATCACCTTGTAGTTGGAAACTAGCATGGGATACTTTCCGTTCATCCGGACATTCCATAGCTACAAAAATATCATCTAAGGTCTCGAATCCACTCTTCGACCTTCTCAGGATCATATTCTCCTTTAAAATATGGCGGATCATTTTTCTTGAAGTCGGCTAAAGTTGTTTTATCTACAGTGGCATGATGTTGGGGTAAAGGCTGGCTGAGTCAATGCAGCAACCATTTCCCTTATGGCTTGTGCCACATCGACCATAGGATCACGTCGAGGTGGCATTTCGATCTACGATTTATTTCACTAAGTTAACGTCTCGGTGATAGAAATTATTCCTATCTTATATTTAAAATTTTTCTATACAAACAACATTTTCCTACTCAACTTATACTCACAAGCCCTAAAGATGCATAACCAGAGCTTCGATACCACTAATGTAACCCCCTTACTGATTACATTTATTAATCCTAATTTATTATTTAAGTTAGTAATATTTTCAATATTCATAGAAGGTTAATAGAAAATATACCAAGTGAACAATTTATTTAGGTAAAGTTTTATATTAAATCAAGCAACAAGTTCTAGTACAAAGTTTTCAAAATATTACAAGTCATAAAGTTATACTTATATGTTATACAATTCCCATCCTAAGCTCTGGATTTTTGCATCTGACATCTATCTCTTGAATTATGTATTCCTGCATCATACGTCACCAACATCTGGAATTGAAATATTTATGGGGTTAGACATTTAATTTTATCCACAACAAATAAAGCAAACATTTATACGATAAAATCAACCAATGAAACATCCCTTCTAATAAATATACAACCATATATAATTTAATTTAAAAATTAATTATGAGAAACAAATAAATAAATCATGGAATCATAATAGAGAATATCGTACAAATCATGAATAATTTACAATTTTATCATGCAATATGTTTATGATATGCACATGTGACTCCAAACGTAAAACTTTAAAATCATGCTTTTGACTCAAAATAAAAAATTTATTTTTGACTCAGTGCTCCATGGAGACTCATTTGAGTGTCTAGTGGAACTAGAGCTTAACATCACCCTGTCCGGTGATTCGGCAATATCCCACTAAACGCGAATAAGTAGACAGTAGTCGGAGTGTCAGTGCACCCGGCAGGCTACCACGGCACAGAATCAAATAAAGACTGGTCACTTATGGAATTGCCCATGCCCAAACACTCCCTAGACCAAAGGTCCATCCCCATAGACCAGAGGTCCTGTCTTACCTATTCTACTCCCCCATTTACTATCAGAGATTCTGGTAGCTCAATTTTCTTTTTTTAATAATTCATTCTTTGTCTCATTTGGCCAGCCATTTTCATAGTCATATTCCACTACCAGATGCTCTTGATAGTAAATTGACTCACAGAAATATTTTTAAAATTATGGTTTGCACATCTTTATTACTACCAACTGTCCTTGGTAGCTACTTAAGAGAAATTTCCAAATACTTTTCTTTAAAAAAACTTTTCTGTGACTTCCAGAAAACATTTCATGCACTATGTTTATGTCTCGTATGAAACAAAACAATCTATCATCAATTAAGTACTTAAAAACATCTCCTTCATATATTCAAAATTTTAATTACAATTCATAGTTGTTTTAAGCAAGACAATTTTTATTAATAATTTATTTCATAGGGTTCAGTGTTTTGTCCATATCTTGAGTTCTAGACCTCATTTTAAGATGATTCCAATTGTGTTGGAAAGATAAGATAATAATCTATAACTTTGATGAAGGCACTATCCTCAAATTCTAACGTTTATTGAGTCGTTTTCCTAGTAAACAAAGAGGGGTAATATACTGTTTGACTTTATCTCGATTATACCCTTAACCTTTTTCAAAATTCCATTTATGTCCCTAATATGTGAAATGACTATTTTACCCTTGATCTTTTGCAAAAATTCCCACCTAGTCCTTTCTTCTTCCTTCGCTCGCTCAAGCGAGTACACCGGTCGCTTGAGCGAGATGGAACCCGAGAGTCCCCTTTTGTTTGAAGGCTTCGTCGCTCAAGCGAGTACATCGGTCGCTTGAGCGAGGCATGACCCGAGAGTCCCCTTTGTTTGAAGCTTTCGTCGCTCAAGCGAGTACACCGGTCGCTTGAGCGAGACATGACCCTTAGTCGCTCAAGCGATGTAATTTTCGCTTGAGCGATAAAGAACCCGAGAATCCCAAATTTTCCAGGTGTCCTCGCTCAAGCGATATATTTTTCGCTTGAGCGAATTTTGCAGATTTTCATCCAGTTCGCCATTTTCGAAATCCAGGTTTCAAATTTCTCAGTTTCAATCACTCAAATTAGTTCCAAATCAAAATTAAACCATAAACATGTTCAATTTAAGTTAAAAACAACAATTTTATTATATAATTCATCCTTAATTGAAAGAATTTCAACAATATTTCAAACTTTGCAATTGATGAATAGTAATCTCCAATTACAGACATTGGTATGAATAAAACTAAACGTCTAACCCATACCTGGCTCCTTCAAAATCTTATTATTCTTAATATCTTATGCTCCCCTTTCCTCCTTTCTCTCGAATTCTTCTTCTCAGAATTCTGGTGCCTCTCTGTTGGATTTGTAAATGACGGGAATTGTATGTTTTTGTGTAAGTAAGTTTTCATATTTCTTCCTATTTATACACTTATCTTACCGACTTATAGTCCTTCTCGAATTTTCTTTAATTTTATTCTCCACCGCCTTATTTCACCGACTTAATTCAAAGGTTTTATTGACTTGATCTAAAACTACGGTCCCCGAATACCATTTCTCTCTTTTCGTGATTTTTTTTTCTAAATATTTATTTATTCATTTATTTAATTTTATTATTAAGAATTATTATTAAATTATTATTTGACACAATATTAACCTTGGATTTTATTTTATAATTTTCTTAAGACAAAATTACTATAAAAATCATGTTTTATTTTTATAATAACTCTACATAATATTCGGTACATATTTATAACTTACAAAATTTATTTATATAATTGATTGCAAAATTTAGGATATTACAATTCTCCCCTACTAAATAAAATTTCGTCCTCGAAATTTGTAATACATTCTATGTGAATAGATAAGGGTATTCAATTCTCATTTTCTCTTCCAGTTCCCATGTAGCGTCGCCTCTAACATCATTCCGGATAACCTTAACTAGTGGAATATCTTTTCCTCTTAGATGCTTAATTCTTCTTTGTTCTATCTTAACAGGACTTGGTTCAAAGGTGAGGTTTTCCTTCACACTGTACTTGATCAAGTTCTAGGACATGTGTTGGATCTGAAATGTACTTTCTCAATTGTGACACATGGAATACATCATGAAGATTTGAGAGAAAAGGTGGTAAGGCTATCCGGTATGCAACATTTCCAACCCGTTTTGTAATTTGATAAGGCCCAATATATTTAGGGGAAAGTTTCTTAGATTTAATAGCTCTGCCAATTCCCGTAATAGGTGTAACTTTCAAAAATACATGATCTCCTTCTTGAAATTCTAAAGGTTTCCTTCTCCTATCAGCATAACTTTTCTGTCGACTTTGAGCAGTTCTCATCTTATCTTGAATTATTTTTACCTTATTCGTTGTTTGTTGGATTATATCTGGTCCTATTAATAAATTTTCACCATCCTGATACCAAACTAAAGGTGTCCTACACTTACGCCCATAAAGTGCTTCATAAGGGGCCATACCTATACTAGAGTGATAACTATTATTATATGTAAATTCTACTAAGGGTAAAATTTCATCCCAACTAGATTTTTCTTCTAATACACAAGCCCTTAAAAGATCTTCAAATGACTGGATCGTTCTTTCAGCCTGCCCATCAGTTTGAGGATGATAGGCTGAACTGAGATGCAATTTACTTCCTAAAGCTTTTTGGAATTCTTTCCAAAATCTAGATACAAATCTGGGATCTCTGTCTCACACTATACTAGTTGGTACACCATGTAGTCTAACAATTTATTTGATATATAATAATGCTAATTTATCTAAAGAATACTTAATATTAATGGGAATGAAATGAGCAGTTTTTGTTAATCTATCCACAATCACCCAAATAGAATTGAAATTTTTAGAAGTTTTGGGTAAACCCATCACAAAATCCATGGATACACTATCCCATTTCCAAACTGGAATTTCTAATGGTTGTAACATGCCAGAGGGTTTTTGATGTTCTATTTTAATTTTCTGACATGTTAAGCAACGGGCAACATATTCTGCTACGTCCTTCTTCATTCCAGGCCACCAAAACATTTCTTTCAAATCCTTATACATTTTAGTAACTCCAGGATGTATACTTAATTTACTTTTATGTCCTTCTTCTAAAATTAAGTCCTTAATTTCTTTATTATCTGGCACACATACTCTATGTTTAAATCTTAATATATCATCCATTCCTAGATTAAAATCTCCAGCTTTATCAGTCCCTATTAATTTTCTCTTTTCTAATATAAACTTATCATCTCCTTGTTTATCTCTTATTTTATATAGGAACTCATTATTAATAGAAATCATTCCTATTTGTATTCTATCATTTTCGCTAATAGTGTATAAATTTAAATCTCTAAATTGTTCTATCAATTCCATCTCTTTAATCATCATAGTTGAAACATGAACAGTTCTCCTACTTAAGGCATCCGCTACTACATTCGCTTTTCTTGGATGATAAAATAACTGGAAATCATAATCTTTTATAAATTCCATCCATCTTCTTTGTCTCATATTCAACTCTTTTTGATCAAATAAATATTTTAAACTCTTATGATCACTATATACATCAAATTTAGATCCATATAAATAATGTCTCCAAATTTTTAAAGCAAACACTATGGCTGCTAATTCCAAGTCATGGGTAGGATAATTCATTTCGTGCGGTCTTAATTGTCTAGAGGCATATGCCACCACTCTCTTATTTTGCATTAATACACAACCTAGTCCCTGATATGATGCATCTCAATATACTTCATATGGCTCTATAGGATCTGGCAATATCAATATTGGGAAGTTGTCAATTTGTGTTTTAACTCTTGGAAACTACTTTCACACCTCTCACTCCAAATGAAAGGTTGATTTTTCCTTGTTAGTTGTGTCAAAGGTCCAGCTATTTTTGAAAATCCTTCTATGAATCTTCGATAATATCCTGCCAAGCCTAAAAAGCTTCTAACCTCAGTCACATTTTTAGGTTGTTCCCATTGTAATACAGACTTCCACTTTTGAAGGATCAACACTTATGCCTTCTTTAGAAATTACATGACCTAGAAATTTTACTTTTTCCAACCAAAATTCACACTTGGACAATTTTGCATACAATTGTTTATCCTTTAAAATTTTTAATACCATTCTAAGATGATTTTTATGTTCTTCTTTGTCTTTTGAGTATATCAGTATATCATCAATAAATACTACTACAAATTTATCTAAGTAAGATCTGAACACTCTATTCATGTAATCCATAAAAATTGCAGGAGCATTAGTTACCCCGAAAGGCATAACTTGATATTCATAATGTCCATACCTAGTTCTGAATGCAGTTTTCGGGATATCTTCTTTTCTAACCCTTATTTGATGGTACCCTGGTCTCGAGATCTATTTTAGAAAATATAGTAGCACCCCTAAGTTGGTCCATTAAGTCATCTATCCGAGGTAAGGGATATTTATTCTTTACTTGTAACTTTATTTAATTGTCTATAATCTACACATAATCTTGAACTCCCATCTTTCTTTTTAACTAATAAAACAGGAGCTCCCCATGGTGATACACTAGGTCGAATAAACTGTTTTTCCAACAACTCTTCTAATTGTTTCTTAAGTTTAGCAAGTTCTAAGGGTGACATCCTATAAGGTTGCATTGAAATAGGTCTAGCTCCAGGAATTAATTCAATACTAAATTCTATTTCTCTTTCGGGAGGTAGGCCAGGAATGTCATCTGGAAATACTTCGGATACTCATTTACTATTGCTATAGAGTCTAAGGAAACCTTATTTTCCTTGCCTTCTATAGAGGATACCATGTATTTTTGAATTTCATGTTTAAATGAAATCTCTTTTGGTTTGGCAGGTTTAAATCTAGAAACATCAAGCTCAGGAAGAATTAAGGTCTTAGAGGCACAATCTATTAGTATATGGTTATGAGATAGCCAATCCATTCCTAGGATAACATCTAAGTTATGTAAGGGCAAACAAATAAGGTTTACAATAAAGTCTTTATTTTGAATGGTCGAGTACACAGTTGAGACATATTCTAGAAGTAAGGGTTGGTTCAGCGGTGGGCACGAGATACAAGCAAATCATAAGGCAAAGGTGTCACAACTAAGTTCAGATCCTTGACACATTCATTAGAAATAAATGAATGAGTGGCACCTGAATCAAATAGTACGAGTTAAGGACTTACCTCCCATTTTACCTTCACCCTGTATAAGATCTTCGATTTAGAGGCTTACGCACCACTCAAGGTGAAGACTCTTCCACTAATTACAGGTTTTCGGAATCCTATCCTTTGTTCTCTAGCTACTGATGTCTTGTTTTGAGGACAATCTCGAGCCAAATGTCCTGGTTTGCCACACATAAAGCACACTTGGCCTGGTAAGGAACAATCTTTGGTTAAATGTCCTTTCCCACATTTCCGAGCATTTCGAGTTGATTCGTTGAAAGGGTCTATTACTTGCTTTACTAGATTCAGCCCCTCTATATCCTTTGAACTGCTGAGGTACAGGTTTGCTATAGGGCTTTTGATATTGATTGGTTTTGCTCTTACGTATTGGCCCTCCTCTAAACATACCACTTTTATTTCCAATGTCCTTGTTTCTATGAGTCCTGTCCATATCTTCTATCACTTTACATCTATCCATCAACTCTGGAAATGATTTAATGCCCAATGGAGTAACTGCCCTTCGAATCTCATATCGGAGCCCTTCTTCAAATTTCTTGCATTTCCATTCTTCATCTGAAGTGAGTTGTAAATATCTGGAATATTTTGCCAAGGATTCAAATCTGGCAGTATATTCTGAAATTGTCATACTTCCTTGATAAAGTTTATTGAATTCCACCTCCTTTGCGTTCCTTGCACTGGTGGGAAAATATTTCTCTAAAAACATGGTTTTAAATAATTCCCAAGTAACTTTTTCTCCTTTATTTTCCAACATTTTCAAACTTGCCTTCCACCATACCTTCGCATCACCTTGTAGTTGGAAACTAGCATGGGATACTTTCCGTTCATCCGGACATTCCATAGCTACAAAAATATCATCTAAGGTCTGAATCCACTCTTCAGCCTTCTCAGGATCATATTCTCCTTTAAAATATGGCGGATCATTTTTCTTGAAGTCGGCTAAACTTGTTTTATCTACAGTGGCATGATGTTGGGGTAAAGCTGGCTGAGTCAATGCAGCAACCATTTCCCTTATGGCTTGTGCCACATCGACCATAGGATCACGTCGAGGTGGCATTTCGACCTACAGTTTATTTCACTAAGTTAACGTCTGGTGATAGAAATTATTCCTATCTTATATTTAAAATTTTTCTATACAAACAACATTTTCCTACTCAACTTGTACTCACAAGCCCTAAAGATGCATAACCAGAGCTCTGATACCACTAATGTAACCCCCCTTACTGATTACATTTATTAATCCTAATTTATTATTTAAGTTAGTAATATTTTCAATATTCATAGAAGGTTAATAGAAAATATACCAAGTGAACAATTTATTTAGGTAAAGTTTTATATTAAATCAAGCAACAAGTTCTAGTACAAAGTTTTCAAAATATTACAAGTCATAAAGTTATACTTATATGTTATACAATTCCCATCCTAAGCTCTGGATTTTTGCATCTGACATCTATCTCTTGAATTATGTATTCCTGCATCATACGTCACCAACATCTGGAATTGAAATATTTATGGGGTTAGACATTTAATTTTATCCACAACAAATAAAGCAAACATTTATACGATAAAATCAACCAATGAAACATCCCTTCTAATAAATATACAACCATATATAATTTAATTTAAAAATTAATTATGAGAAACAAATAAATAAATCATGGAATCATAATAGAGAATATCGTACAAATCATGAATAATTTACAATTTTATCATGCAATATGTTTATGATATGCACATGTGACTCCAAACGTAAAACTTTAAAATCATGCTTTTGACTCAAAATAAAAAATTTATTTTTGACTCAGTGCTCCATGGAGACTCATTTGAGTGTCTAGTGGAACTAGAGCTTAACATCACCCTGTCCGGTGATTCGGCAATATCCCACTAAACGCGAATAAGTAGACAGTAGTCGGAGTGTCGAGTGCACCGTGCAGGCTACCACGACACGAGAATCAAATAAAGACTGGTCACTTATGGAATTGCCCATGCCCAAACACTCCCTAGACCAAAGGTCCATCCCCATAGACCAGAGGTCCTGTCTTACCTATTCTACTCCCCCATTTACTATCGAGAGATTCCGGTAGCTCAATTTTCTTTTTTTAATAATTCATTCTTTGTCTCATTTGGCCAGCCATTTTCATAGTCATATTCCACTACCAGATGCTCTTGATAGTAAATTGACTCACAGAAATATTTTTAAAATTATGGTTTGCACATCTTTATTACTACCAACTGTCCTTGGTAGCTACTTAAGAGAAATTTCCAAATACTTTTCTTTAAAAAAACTTTTCTGTGACTTCCAGAAAACATTTCATGCACTATGTTTATGTCTCGTATGAAACAAAACAATCTATCATCAATTAAGTACTTAAAAACATCTCCTTCATATATTCAAAATTTTAATTACAATTCATAGTTGCTTTAAGCAAGACAATTTTTTTATTAATAATTTATTTCATAGGGTTCAGTGTTTTGTCCATATCTTGAGTTCTAGACCTCATTTTTAAGATGATTCCAATTGTGTTGGAAAGATAAGATAATAATCTATAACTTTGGTGAAGGCACTATCCTCAAATTCTAACGTTTATTGAGTCATTTTCCTAGTAAACAAAGAGGGGGTAATATACTGTTTGACTTTATCTCGATTATACCCTTAACCTTTTTCAAAATTCCATTTATGTCCCTAATATGTGAAATGACTATTTTACCCTTGATCTTTTGCAAAAATTCCCACCTAGTCCTTTCTTCTTCCTTCGCTCGCTCAAGCGAGTACACCGGTCGCTTGAGCGAGATGGAACCCGAGAGTCCCCTTTTGTTTGAAGGCTTCGTCGCTCAAGCGAGTACATCGGTCGCTTGAGCGAGGCATGACCCGAGAGTCCCCTTTGTTTGAAGCTTTCGTCGCTCAAGCGAGTACACCGGTCGCTTGAGCGAGACATGACCCTTAGTTGCTCAAGCGATGTAATTTTCGCTTGAGCGATAAAGAACCTGAGAATCCCAAATTTTCCAGGTGTCCTCGCTCAAGCGATATATTTTTCGCTTGAGCGAATTTTGCAGATTTTCATCCAGTTTGCCATTTTCGAAATCCAGGTTTCAAATTTCTCAGTTTCAATCACTCAAATTAGTTCCAAATCAAAATTAAACCATAAACATGTTCAATTTAAGTTAAAAACAACAATTTTATTATATAATTCATCCTTAATTGAAAGAATTTCAACAATATTTCAAACTTTGCAATTGATGAATAGTAATCTCCAATTACAGACATTGGTATGAATAAAACTAAACGTCTAACCCATACCTGGCTCCTTCAAAATCTTATTATTCTTAATTTCTTATGCTCCCCTTTCCTCCTTTCTCTCGAATTCTTCTTCTCAGAATTCTGGTGCCTTTCTGTTGGATTTGTAAATGACGGGAATTGTATGTTTTTGTGTAAGTACGTTTTCAAATTTCTTCCTATTTATACACTTATCTTACCGACTTATAGTCCTTCTCGAATTTTCTTTAATTTTATTCTCCACCGCCTTATTTCACCGACTTAATTCAAAGGTTTTATTGACTTGATCTAAAACTACGGTCCCTGTATACCATTTCTCTCTTTTCGTGATTTTTTTTTCTAAATATTTATTTATTCATTTATTTAATTTTATTATTAAGGATTATTATTAAATTATTATTTGACACAATATTAACCTTGGATTTTATTTTATAATTTTCTTAAGACAAAATTACTATAAAAATCATGTTTTATTTTTATAATAACTCTACATAATATTCGGTACATATTTATAACTTACAAAATTTATTTATATAATTGATTGCAAAATTTAGGATATTACATTTTTACCAAAAACATAGAAAAAAGGGGAGAAAAGGCGTTGGTTTCTTAGAAAAACCAACTTCGATCGTTAAAACCAGAGTTGGTAAGGGAGTTAGTTACATGTAAAGGAGGTATTAGTTCCCTTACAACGCCCCTTTCGGGTTTCCTATGACAGACTAGTTATTTTATAAATAAACTTTTGAAATGACACTTTTACCCTTTTATTTGCGGAATTAAAATAATGACTACATGGCCCTAGCAGCTATTGCACAATTTAATATAGGTAAAAAAGACAATAAAAGAGAGGGAGAGAGTGAAGAAACCTCCAGACCAAACTTTGATTGATTCTCGTAAAAAATAGGGTGCGTTTTGGCAGCCCTTCGCTCTTACAACATCGAATTCTCTCTTGAAAATGCTATAAAAACTCTCTTAAACACTCAGAAACTCCGGAAATGCTTCAAAGGGGTTCTAAGAGAAGAATTTTGAGAAATTGCAGGAGGAAAGGTGGAAGAGCTATGTGAAATGAAGGGGAGAGCGCCCTTTATTTATAAGGATTCGCGCCTGTCAGGTCGAGACCGCCGTCTTGCCTGGCAAGGTCGAGACGACGGTCTTGCCATTCGGGACGGCGGTCTCGACTTTGATAAGTGGTGAGACCACCATCTCGTTTGGCAAGACGACAGTATCGACTTGTCAAATGGTGAGAGGGCCGTCTCGCCAAACGGGAGGGGGGTGTCGCCAATGGCAAGTGGCGAGACGGCCGTCTCGCCAAACGAGATGGTTGTCTCGACTTGCCATTGGTCGAGACGGCGGTCCCAAAGAGCGAGACGGCGGTCTCGACCCCTGAAGGTGGAAATCCTTATTTTTTTGTACAGAAAAGCCTTCCTACTCTAATATGGGGCCTAATAGTCTCCCCTAATGGCTTTTTAGGCTTTGTCCATCTTCAAAAAGGAGGTCTTCTACTCTTTATTTTGAGGCCGGGCAAGATTTGGGGTCTACAACTATCATACTCATCATCCCAAAATCACTTGTTATTGGAAACAATCAAAATGATTTTTCACGTTCCAGATTTGAATTAGACAATAAGCAATAATCTCATATATGGCTCTAAAACAAATTATGGGACAACAAGGGAATTCAAAATTTAAAATAAAGCAATTTAAAACATTAAATTAAAAACAAAGGAATTAAAAACAAAGTAAGTTTCCTCCCTCATTTTCTTCACTTGTCATCTACTCCTTATCTTGTGCCTCAGCCTCAGCTGCAGACTTTCTCACCCCCTCCGGAAAAGTTGGACTGTCCCCAGGCCATTGAAGTAAGGCTTCAAAGTCTTGAGGAGAAGTTTACTGTGCACCCAGAGCAATCTTGCAAAGAAATAACCTAAGGAAGATAAATGCACAAAAAACTTAAACTGCAAAAAGAAAAAAAAACAAATTCAAAACATTAGGTTGCCTCCCAGGAGCGCTTGTTTAACGTCTTCAGCTCGACGCCTTTTTGTTTTAAGGATCATCTAAGTAGATAATGGGATGAAGCTCCTTCACTGCACCCCCAAATATGCCTTAATTCACTGCCCATTGACTGTCCAAGTTCTTCCTATTGCTGGATCCTCTAATTCTACAGCACCATAAGGCCTCACAGATCTTACTACAAATGGGCCTAACCATTTAGATTTCAGTTTCCCAGGAAAAATTCTTAGCCTTAAATTAAACAGTAAAACTGATTGGCCTGGATGAAATTCTCTTTTCAGAATCTTATTGTCATGATTGTTGAATTATTGGCAAGCGTACCAAAATTATCAATCGCAGTATAGTATTTCAATTAAATAAAAGTCGATCCCACGAGGAACAGTTTCAATGGAAATTCCCAATTATGCTTACTAAGCAGATTAAACAGATTGGGTTTTGCAAATAAGAGTTGAATTGAAATTAAATGACAAAGAACTGTAAATTTTTTAGAAAATATCAATTAAAGGTACTTAGGATTGGCTTCCTTCCTTATCTTTCTTTTGTAATTGCTAAATCAATTAAGAACGTCAATTAACCTAACAATGTTGATGCCACCTACTCAAATCATCCATGTTGATTCCTCACACATGAAATTCATAAGAAAACCTAATAAATGTTGATTCCTCACACAATTAAGAGATTTTCCAGCATTAGGTTTAGGGTGTTTAAGCAATTGATACATTCATTCCATTCCTAGCAATTAACGTAACAAATATTCTTATCGTGATCTAGGGTTCAAGATATATTTTCCAATCATACCTCAAACAAATAAATCATTCCAAAGCATAAAGGATAAGAATAAAAACATCAAAGAATAGATTAATATCTCAAAATATCACCATGATACAAAAAAGTTCAAAGGAAGTGCACCGAATCCTAAGAGAATGAAGTTAGTCACTCATGTTGGCCATTACAATGCTCCAATTTATGAAGAAGTGAAGAATTGATGAAGATTGGACAAAACCCTAATAGTAGTCGTGTCTCCTCCTCTCCAAGATTGCTTGCTTTTCTCAAAACACAACTTATCTTTTTATAAAAGAATTTGGGTCGGTCCTCGTATCATTCATTTGCTTAAGCGTTCTTCTTTCTTTCAATTTTACTCCAATTATGCTGACAATTATGCTCCTTACTCTTGTATCAAGGTATTCTCGAATTCATCCTTGTAGACCCCAAATCTTGCCCGGCCTCATAATAAAGACCAGAAGACCTCCTTTTCGAAGATGGATGAAGCCTAAAAAGCCATTAGGAGAGACTATTAGGCCCCATACTAGGATAGGAGGGATTTTTGGCATGAAAATAAGGGTTTTCGCCTTTTGGGGTCGAGACCGCCGTCTCGCCTTGCGCAAGTGGCGAGACCGCCGTCTCGCCATTCCTGCAAGGCGAGATGGCCGTCTCGACCTTGTCAGACGAGACGACCCGTCTCGACCTGACAGGCGCGAATCCCTATAAATAGGAGCACCATTCCCCTCATTTTCAACAGTTCTTGTTTTCTCTCTCTAGACTTTTCTTAAAATTCTCTTTCTAGAACCCCTCCGAAGCATTTCCAGAGTTTTTGAGAGTTTTCTAGAGTGTTTTTTGAGCGTTTTCAGCATTGTAAGGAGTAGAGGGCTGCCAAAAAGCACCCTAATTATCAAAGAATTAATAGAAAAGCTTGCCTCAGAGGTTTCTACTTTCTCTCTCTACCTTTTACTGCCTTATTTTAAATTATGCAATAGACATTAGGGCCATGTAGTCATAGTTTTAAATTCCGCAAAATAAAAGGGTAAAAGTGTATTTTCAACGGTTTATTTATTCAAAATAGCGGGCCTATCATAGGGAAACCGAAAGGGGCGTCGTAAGGGAACTAACACTTCCCTTACGCGTAACTAACTCCCTTACCCAACTCTAGTTCTAATGACCAAAGTTGGTTTTTTGAAAACCAACGCCTTTTTACTCCTTTTTCGATGTTTCTGGTAAAAACATCGGTGGTGACTCCAGATGAACCCTTCAAAATTTAGCTCTTGGATTAGCCCGGTCATCGGACAATCCAAGAGCACCTTTTCGAAAACCTCGCCTCTAGGTTCAGCCCGGTTATCAGACGACCTAAAGGCGTTGTAACCACACCAATAAAAACGCGAAAAATGGAAAGTTGGAACCATCGCATCGCTCTGACCGCCTCGTTTTGACGACAGCGACAGATGGCGACTCCACTAGGGAAGCCTAGAGAGTTGATCCCATTTAGTGATGGGCCAACTTAAAATAAATAAACCAAGAAAATTACGCTTTTACCCTACCTTGTATTATAACATGTTTTAATGTGGCTTTAATAACTGTTGTCTGTTTATACTTACGCAATTGTTTGAAATACAAACTGTACACAAACCCTTGCACACTACAGTTCCCTCTATACCCGGGGGCAAGTGAGAAATCCATAGGGAGTGGGTGGAAGGTACGATTCGCTGTAGTGATGGCCTTGTGCCCACCAGTGTGATCGGAAACCACCACTCAAGGTGATAACCTTCCTCTTTTGGCACAAAGACTGACTATGGCCTTAGTGCTAAGCATGGTCGGAAGGCTGGAGAGTGGGGACCCTATAATGGGGGCACCTTGGGGGCCTTAGCCTTGGTGAGAACAGTTAGAACCTACCTTTGCCAAAGCACTTTTCTGCAGGAAAACCCTACCTCGTGATTAAAAACAACTTCTCGCCTATTCGTGGATGATCGAATTGTGTGTGCATATGTTTGTTGCATTTGTCTGTTGCATAGCATAACCAAACAACAGAAAGAAAAATCACAAAAAATATTTTTGCAATAAACACCCTTATCTCGGATAGTCTGCCTTTTAGCTAGCCTGGTTTCAGGTTATTTGTAAGCTAAGTAGCCACGCCGTCCGACAGAAGAGATAAGGAACACTAACTATTCTTTCGCATAAAGCCACATTTTATCTCGGACAGTCTGCCTTTTAGCTAGCCTAGTTTCAGGTTCTTTGTAAGCTAAGTAGTCACGCAGTCCGACAGAAGAGATAAAAGGCTATAAAATAAAGACCAAATAAAAATAAAAATCAAAAATCCATTTTCAAAGGCGATAAATGGGACCTTGTTCAAAAATATTACACTCATCATATAGGTAGTTTATTTTTCAAAAAAAAAATATACGCAAATATCATACAAAACATGATAAATAGAAAATAACACTCACATTTATTCAAATAAGCATCATTTTCATAAAACATGCATTTTGGTTTTAGAAAATGGAGGGGACTAGTAGACAATTGAAGAAGGTGGATATTCCCCGATACCATACTGAGAAATTGGAACGGCTTTGCACGGTAATGCCACCAGAGGTCCGCTCCGACTTTGAGAAATCCTATGGACGGATTCTCGACCTGCTGAAGATCTGTGTCGACCCTATTTTCGTCAGGGTATTAGTTCACTTCTGGAACTCCGATCTGCGATGCTTCAAATTTCCACAGTTTGACATGGTGCCCACCTTAGAGGAGTATGAAATCATGTTGAAATGGCCCAAGTCAGTCGGGGTCCATATCCGCCACGGGGCGTATACTCCTGCAGCACAAGTCGCTGCCATCATCCAACTGCCTTTCCGGCATACTACCCTGATAGGAAAAGGGAACATCCAGGGTTGGAAAGTCTCAATGTTAGAAGACCATCTGTCCGACTTGGCTGAAAGGACAAAATGGGTCGCTTTTAACAAAACCCTGGCCTTAATCATATTTGGAACTATCTTGTTCCCTTTCCACCTCGACATAGTGGATCAAGCCGTCATTGACGCCTTCTTCGCCTGGGATGTGAACTCGAAGAGTCCCCTGCCTGCAATTCTTGCCGACACCTTGCTCTCGGTGGAATTTTGCCACCAGAAGCAAGGAAAAACACTTCGTTGCTGCTCTTCACTGCTCTTTGTGTGGGGCATTACACATTTTTACGCCTCTGGTCACATGGGGATGTTCCCCGACCCTTTGAGGAGCTTCTCCAAAATCCCTCTCCAGCGACGCTTAACTTCAGAGTGGAGGGACGAGTTGGAACAAAAGGACGCCAACAGTCTATCCTGGGCCTGCCCTTGGTTCCACCCTGGTCCAGTGCTCATCAGATGTGGAGACTATCCGAATGTACCCTCAATAGGACTCAGGGGTTGCATAGCCTACTCACCTAGAGTAGCTATGAGACAACTCATGAGGACTCAAACTACAATTTCTCGAGGGGAACTCGGAGGACTGTGTTTCTTCGGAAACCCATGCACAATCGCCAACTCACTAGCTATGAGAAAAGCATGGGAGAGACCAGTCTTTATGGGAGATAGAGAGCTAGGAAAAGCTCGAGTGGTTGTCTCCGGTGACTATGAGGTATGGAGGAAAAGAAGGGGGATGTCTTAACCATCCACCTCACTCGTTTCAAGCGCCAATAGTGAAGAGCTGCAAGCTCAAGTCGATGCCTTGACCCAGAGGATAGAAATCATGGGAGCCCAGATGAGGGTCCTTGAAGAAAGGGAGCAAGAATCTATCCTCACCATTGATGGTCTGCAAAGGCAATGCAAGAAAAAGGATCATGAAATAGAGCGCCTCAAGGACCAGTGCGCTGACTCTAATGAGCAAGCTATCCGAGCATCCAAAGTCGCTAGAACCAGCTCGGATAGCCAACTTCAGGAAATAACCGCCAAGTCAGCACGCCTTGAGGCCGAATCAGCAAAACAGGCTCAGACAATCAAGGAGTTGTTGCAAGAACTCACCAAGACTCGGTCAGAAATACGCCAAGAGCGAGAGGCCAATCGGAGACTCAACAAAAGTCTCACTGAGCTACGCTGCAAAGAAAGAGACGGGCTAGCTCAGTACGGCCAAGTACTACAAGAGAAGGACCGAGCCCTTGCAAAACTCGATGAACTACAAGCCTTGGTCGTTCATCAAGAGGCGAAGATTAAAGAGGCTCAAAAGTACAGTGAAGATATGAGCCAGGCGGTCCAGAAGCAAAGCGAAGCACTTGCTCGTCACGTCCAGGAAGCCGAAAGGGAATTACATAGAGATCAAGACCCGCCTATGGGTTTCTTTAGGCTTTTCCGTTTCTGTCAAAAGTTGCTTCGTAGTATGGAATATGGGAATGTACACCTTCTAACGAATAAATGAAATTTCTCTTTCTTCAACAATTGTCTACTTGCATGCATATCATTCATTTGCATACTTAAATTTCCCCTCCTTCATTTTTAATAAATAAGATAATAAAAAGGAAGGATTAACTGACACGTCTTCCAAATCAAATCAGAAGAATGGAGAGAAAGCCACTCCTAATCAAGCTTTCCCCAAACGGTCGATTCACCACAAGAGCAAAATAAGCCTTGACCGTTGGTCCTCAAGAATAAGGAAGAGGGGGCAAGGACGCCAGTGCGACTATTTATGCCACGTCCTTTCCCCTACGAATCAAATAAAGCTGTACCGTGGAGATACAGAGAATCTTCACCAATAAAAGAGGACATCACAAATATAGCCGGCATCGGGGGCATGACTAGAAGTGGAAGAATCTACTCCCCCAAGGACTCACAAGAAGATGTCCCCAAAAATAAAGGAAAAAAATAAAAAGACCGAAGAGAAAGAAAATAAGGAATCCAAGGAGGAAACAGAGGAATTACTCCAATTTATAAGGCAAAGTGAGTATTCCATTATAGACCAGCTCAATCGCACACCTGCAAAGATAACATTGTTATCTCTAATAATGAGCTCGGAACCGCATAGAAACGCCCTGCTGAAGGTCTTGAGCGAAGCGCATGTACCTCACTCTATATCCCAAGAAAAAGTTGAGAGGATCATCGGTCACATCATGGCAAGCGATCACCTTACCTTCACAGAGGAAGAACTCCCCCTCGAGGGATCTAACCATAACAAGCCCTTGCACATCTCAATCAAGTGCAAGGAATACCTCATCGCCAAAGTTCTTGTGGATAACGGGTCCTCCTTGAACGTGATGCCCAAGTGCACACTAGACAAGTTGACTATCCAAGGAACCCGTCTGCGCCCAAGCAACACTATCGTTCGAGCCTTCGACGGATCAAAACGAGAAGTAGTGGGGGAAGTTAATTTGCCAATCCAAGTTGGACCCACTATCTTCAACGTCGATTTCCATGTAATGGATATTACTCCAGCATACAGTTGTCTCCTCGGCAGGCCTTGGATTCATGACGCTAAGGCAGTACCTTCGACGCTCCACCAGAAAGTCAAGTTCATAGTGGATGACAAATTGGTCACGGTCCAAGCAGAAGATGATATCCTGATCAGTGGACTGTCCACCCAACCTTATGTGGATGTGGCTGAAGAAGCCCTTGAAACATCTTTTCAAGCGCTCAAAATTGCCAATATAGAGCTACTTCCCAAAAACACAAAGGTAGCCCGCATGATGTTGAAGCATGGTTACCATCCTGGCCAAGGACTGGGGGCAGATTCCCAAGGCATAAGGGAACCCCCAGAATTCAAAGACAATCCTTACAAACATGGCCTAGGATACGACCCTAAGGGCCGAACAGAAAAAGGAAAAGGGAAGTCTCCCTTCCGCACACTCAAGCAAATTTTCCGAAGCGGAGGGGTGCAAGCGTCAAGAGCTACCCTAGTTGTTAGGAAATCTTTTTCTTCATTTAAGGGATGTAAACCCCATGATTGTTAGAGATTATCCCCTGGGGCTAGCCCGACCCCCGGGCATTTTAGGGCACATATTCCCTTATTAATTAATAAAGAATACTTCTTACAATTTGTTTCTCTTCTTTCTATTTCTCACTAGACCTCACAATAACCTTGTCTAAGTAAACGAAAAAACAACAAAGAAAACAAAAAGAAAAGAAGAATAAAAAGCGCGTCCAAATAACCAAAATTCGCCATTGCCATTACAATCAAGCTAGTTGATTAGAAGCACCAAATAAGGCTTTACCTCACCATAAAGAAAGTCATGCTTCGCCAATATTGTGAACAAAAAATAAACACAAAAACAAGAAAAAGCCCATAGAAGCCAAAGGCCAAAAGAAAAAGGGCAAAATACCCAGTAGGAAACCCACTAAGGGGGCTACGCAAAAGATAGGGTCAACCCGGTAGGACACCCGAACAAAAATAAAGGGTAGCCTAGGCAAAAGTTAGGGTTACAAAATAAGATCCGCTAGGATTCCCCAAAAAAAAAACAAAAGAAGGAACCTAGACAAAAGATAGGGCCAAAACACAATATCCTAGTTCAAAAACCCGAAGGGCGATCTAGGGAAATCAAATAACCATAAGAAGCAGTGGAAATAAAACTAAAAGCGCAAGAACAAAAAAGGGGAAACGTTTGCTTAGACCAAAGCTTAAACACCTAAGCCTAACCCTAAGCCAACCATTCTTACAAAATCCTCTTTCAAAAATAAAAATCAACCTTCTAAAACACAAGCCAATGAATTTATCTCTTTACTTCTTTTCTCTTAACCCTCACAACAATATTCTAATAATTAATTTGGGAATATGGAGGCGTATAGTCAACAAGAGGATTGAAATCCCTAGAATGGAGAAAAAGGGACACTACATGACAAAGAATGCTCTACAAAAAAAGAAAAAAAGAAGAAAGGAAAAACAAGTTATCCTTCGGTCACAAAAAGTCCGGCATGGTACAGCCGAATACAAGAACGCAGATCAGAGGGCTTTCAACGCTACAAGACACGTCAGTGAAATCCTTCTAAAAATTAACTGAAATAGGCATTATAGGACATCAAACATAAAAACATTGCATGCATAAAAAATGTTTTTGAACCAGGTCCTATTTTACATTCAAAAAAAAAAAAACCCTAAAATTTGAGACGGTCGTCCGGATTTCCCAGACCGCCGTCTCGACGAACGAGACCGTCGTCTTGACTCGGCCAAAAACGAGACCGTCGTCCCGCTTGGCGAGACGACCGTCTCGCTTAAGGCCAAAGTCGAGACCGCCGTCTCGAAACTCCACACGGCCGTCTCGACTTCCCAGATGGCGGTCCCGAATCCAGTTTTTTCCCTATATATAGGGAGGGCGTTTGGAGGGTTCCTCACAACTCCTCTGCACCCCAGAACCTTCAACTCTCAGATCTCGCACTTCAAAGCACTTTCTGATCAAAATGTTCCGAGGAAGTCAATCTAGGAAGAGGAGAGGAGTTGCTGGCCCTAGCAGTTCCTCAGCACCGGTCCCCCAGGACCCCACTCAGCTTTCTCCGCCACACCAGGCTCGGCTTGAGCATATTCGGGGGTACACATGGCACCCCATGCTCAAATTGGACTTCGGCATCCTCGACGAATTCGGGTGGGAGGACGACGTTCGGGCCCACATCGACAGCGTTGGATGGGGTTTCCTACTGCAGGCACCACCCACCCATGTAACCTCAAGCGGTACTGGAGTTCTTGGCCTCCATCTCCTACGCCGAGACGCCTGCCATGGTCCCGGGCCTGTCACCGACGAAAATGGTGACGTACTTCATGGGTGGGATGTACCGGACCACCACCCTCAACGAATTCAATGTGAGCATTGGGTTCATCCGGCCCGAGGACGTGCTAACTCGGGAGTATCGGGAGGCCATCTGCGCGCAGCCCACCAACCTCACCGCCAGCGAAATGTGGGAGGAGCTCACCAGGGCGCCCACATTGCCCACACTGATGAAGGGCTCCGCACTCCCCCCGGCCCTCCGCATTTGCCACAAGCTGCTGGCGGGGACTACCCATGGGCGGAAGGAGAGTCAGAGTAAGGTAACCCTCCCTGATCTTTTCGCTCTCTACTGCATGAGCCAGAGGCGCCGCTGCAACCTTGGCTACTTCTTCCTGAGGGCCCTTAAGGACTTCGGGAGCAGACCAGTTGGAGCCGTCCTCATGGCTCCTCTTATCACTCCCCTGGCAGAGAAATGGGGGTGCGGTGGCCGGGAAGAACTGGCCGCCAGCTTACGACCCAAATCCATCAATGGGTCGATCTTGGTCAGCATGGGGATGCTGATGCGCCGCAGAACCCAGCTGGTCCTCCACCCATCGCTGGATTTTGCCTTGGACCTCGAGGACATCGTGGCGATGCACGATCTCCCCACACCTCTCGACTTCCAACAACAACAGCAATAGCAGTATCAGCATCAGCAATAGCAGCAATACACAGACGATTTCGCTGGCATGAATCGCAACATGAATGATCTCCGCCAGCAATTCGATCAGATGTCTGTGCGGCAAGAGCAGATGTCCCTAAGGCAGGAAGCCTTTGATACAAGACTGGAGACAATCTAGCAGTACCAGGAAGGGATGGGGCAAGACTGGGCAACATTCCAGCAAGAGTACTGCGATGAGATCTGGGACCAAGCGGAGTTCCGGAGACACATGTACCAGCAATTCCCTTCCTACGGATCGTCTCCAGATGATAGTCCATAGGGATAGTGCTCGTAGAATAGGGCTGCTGTAAAAAAATCTAATATAAATAAAAACTTTATTCCATGCATCTTTTCGCTATCTCTTCCAAAAAAGTCAGCGTAACAAAAAGCTAAGAGTAAAAAGACACACGCTCAGGAAAAAAGCCGAAATTCGAAATCGCGAGAAAAAAGAGATAAAACTGTGAAAAAAGGCAGGATTACAACAAGTCAATCACCTTAACCGATAATTCTCGACGACCGAGCAAAAGAGCCGAACAACAAACAAAGATCACCCGGCCAACCAGCAAGAGTTGGGTGATCACCACAAAAAAGATCAAAAATCCCCAACAATCAACAAGCTGGATGAGCACCAACAAAATCCCCGGCACAGACCGAACAAATCTCAGAAGACGAGAGAACACATCTCAACATCGGCGCATGAGCTAGAGCAGTAAGCCACCACCACAGCCAAAGGGTCAGCTACCACAAGAAGGAGCATCCGGAGGCACAAACACCAGACGGGGGTGTATACTCATCAAGCCTAACAAAAGGGGGCTTATCGGACGGGGGTTCATACTCGTCAAACACCAGATGGGGGTGTATACTCATCAGGCCTTACAAAAGGGGGCCTATCGGGCGAGGGTTCATACTCGTCAAACTAGATGGGGGTTCATACTCATCAGCCGAAAGGATCAGCTACCGCCAGAAGGAGCATCCCAGAAGTACACTTTTTCCCAGAAGATCAACCGCCACAAAGATGGAGCATCTGAAGGACAACCGGGCAAGAGGGTCAACTACTTTACCCTCCAGTCAATCTCCTTGGCACAACAGGCCAGCAGTCGACTAGCCGGGTAGAGGGGGGGCAGCTGTAGACCCCAAATCTTGCACGGCCTCATAATAAAGACCAGAAGACCTCCTTTTCGAAGATGGATGAAGCCTAAAAAGCCATTAGGAGAGACTATTAGGCCCCATACTAGGATAGGAGGGATTTTTGGCACGAAAATAAGTGTTTTTGCCTTTTGGGGTCGAGACCGCCGTCTCAGATTCGAGACCGCCGTCTCGCCTTACGCAAGTGGCGAGACCGCCGTCTCGCCATTCCTGCAAGGTGAGACGGCCCATCTCGACCTGACAGGCGCGAATCCCTATAAACAGGAGCGCCATTCCCCTCATTTTCAACAGTTCTTGCTTTCTCTCTCTAGACTTTTCTTCAAATTCTCTTTCTAGAACCCCTCCGAAGCATTTTCGGAGTTTCTGGGAGTTTTCTAGAGTGTTTTTTGAGTGTTTTCGGCATTGTAAGGAGCAGAGGGCTGCCAAAAAGCACCCTAATTCTCAAAGAATTAATAGAAAAGCTTGCCTCAGAGGTTTCTACTTTCTCTCTCTACCTTTTACTGCCTTATTTTAAATTACGCAATAGACATTAGGGCCATGTAGTCATAGTTTTAAATTCCGCAAAATAAAAGGGTAAAAGTGTATTTTCAACGGTTTATTTATTCAAAATAGCGGGCCTATCATAGGGAACCCGAAAGGGGCGTTGTAAGGGAACTAACACTTCCCTTACGCGTAACTAACTCCCTTACCCAACTCTGGTTCTAATGACCAAAGTTGGTTTTTCGAAAACCAATGCCTTTTTACTCCTTTTCCGATGTTTCCGGTAAAAACATCGGTGGCGACTCCAGATGAACCCTTCAAAATTTAGCTCTTGGATTAGCCCGGTCATCGGACAATCCAAGAGCACCTTTTTGAAAACATCGCCTCTAGGTTCAGCCCGGTTATTGGACGACCTAAAGGCGTAGTAACCACACCAATAAAAACGCAAAAAATGGAAAGTCGGAACCATCGCGTCGCTCCAACCGCCTCGTTTTGACGGCAGCGACAATCCTATATTGGGAGAAAAATATATTAGAATTAACATAAGTTAAGTGGTTTCATAACATTTCAAGGCATAATTATATCAACTTTTTACCACTTAACAACTCCCCCCAACCTAGAATCTTTCTTGTCCCAAGCAAAGTAGTTTTTCCAAAACAAAACCATCGCCTATTATCACTTTCTCTTCCAGAACCACAACATAAAAATTTTTAGAGGTGATGCTCTCAACTCCAAATGAAAATAGAATACATAAGCATTCAAGTTATAGAAACCAACAAAGAATAATTAGTCCTCAACTATCCTCAGAGAAGCATGATCTCTCAAATAGAGTTATATATACTCATCTCTAATTCTCACAGGTAAGTGTTTATCTCATTCAATCACTTCATTTAGACAATCCAATATTGATAATCATCTTCAAGCAATCAACAATTGTTAAACAAGACTTAAATCAAAAGGTCTTTTGAGGCTTGTAATGGGGCTGGGCTAAGAAATAATTATCGGTTTTTCTGGGATATACAAAAATATTTGAGAAATTCAACTCATATGAATGATTCTTGATTAACAATTCCTCAAGTCAGGTTTCAAACTTCATGCTTTTGTCCCTAACACAATCACAATGAGTTAATAATCTCACAAGTTATTACCCCCCTTTTGACTTCTTTTTTTTCCATGCTTTTGCATGTATCCTTTTTTTTTTGCTTTGCCAATTTTTAAGCTTTGCTTTTCCTTTTTGGCTAGCTTTTCCAATTCAGTTAATTCCTAATTCTCCTCATCAATTCCTTTTCACTATTATACTCATCATCCCAAAATCACTTGTTATTGGAAACAATCAAAATGATTTTTCACATTTCAGATTTGAATTAGACAATAAGCAATAATCTCATATATGGCTCTAAAACACATAATGGGACAGCAAGAGAATTCAAAATTTAAAATAAAGCAATTAAAAACATAAAATTAAAAACAAAGGAATTAAAAACATTAAAAATAAAGTAATTTTCCTCCCTTATTTTCTTCACTTGTCATGTACTCCTTATCTTGTGCCTCAGCCTCAGCTGCAGACTTTCTCACCCCCTCCGGAAAAGTTGGACTGTCCCCAGGCCATTGAAGTAAGACTTCAAAGTCTTGAGGAGAAGTGCACTGTGTACCTAGAGCAATCTTGCAAAGAAAGAACCTAAGGAAGAAAAATGCACAAAAAACTTAAACTACAAAAAGAAAAAAAAAACAAATTCAAAATATTGGGTTGCCTCCCAGGAGCACTTGTTTAACGTCTTCAGCTCGACGCCTATTTGCTTTAGGGCTCATGCAGGTGAGTGATCAAGGTGATATATATGCATTCTCCATCCCTTGACTGTCCTTGTGGGAATGAATTTATTCTTTTCATTGCGAATAACCTTACGACTATCAGAGATTGGATAAATCATACCTGCTTCAAGAGGTTTCAGTACCTCTCTTTGAACAACTTCCTTCATAGTCAGATTGAGATGTATTTAGGGTTGTGCAATAGGCTTGTAATCTTGCTTTTCAGTTGAGATGGGTAATTCCTCCAAAGTATCTATTCTAAGATAATCTTTCTTGTCTTCCGGTTGTTGTACAGCTTCAAACAAATTAAAATTAACTTCATCATCTCCACTTCTAATTTTCAACTTACCCATGTCAACATCTATATTTACTTTGGCAGCCTTCATAAATGGCCTTCCCAGGATCAATGGGACTTCCTCATTTTCCTCCAGATCCATAATCACAAAATCAACAGGAAATATGAATTTATCCACTCTAACTAAAACATCTTCTGCTACTCCATAAGGAATCTTTAGAGATCTGTCAGCTAGCTGCAATGTCATTCTTGTAGGCTTTACTTCCAAGTCTCCTATTCTTTTAAGCATAGACAAAGACATTAGATTTATACTAGCACCCAAATCAAGTAATGCCTTACCTACTTGTAATGTCCAAATTGTGACTGGTATAGTGAAACTGCCAGGATCCTTAGACTTTTGAGGTAATGATTTCTGAATTATAGCACGGCATCCTGCTTCTAGCTCCACTGTTTCTGCGGTAAATCTCCTTTTCTTAGTTAACAACTCTTTCATGAATTTCGAATAAGTCGGCATCTGCTCCATAGCTTCCATAAATGGAATATTGATCTGTAAATGCTTGAAAGTATCCATGAATCTTGCAAACTGTCTTTCTTTATCTATCTGTGAGGGAACCTTTGGATATGGTAACTTCTCTACAAATGGTTTTTGACTCCCTCCTTTTTCTATCTTTTGTTTTTTCTCTCCCTCTTCGTTCTTCTTATTAGGGATATGTCTTTCTTTATTATTCTCCTCTTCTTACTCTTCATCTTCTTTTACCAAAACTTCTTCTTCAACAACTATATTGTCACCAATCCCCTTACCTAAAACTTTTCCACTCCTTGTAGTTATTGAATTGCATTGCTCCTTGGGGTTGGTTTGTGTGTTAGCTAAAAACTGTCCTCCTTGCTGCTGCTCAGATAATTGCTTAGCCAGTTGACCTATCTGGGTCTCTATATTTCTGAATGAAGCCTTAGTATTTTTCTGATTAACCATAGTGCTTTGCATGAATTTTTCTACAATTGCCTCAGTATTTTTCTGATTAGCCATAGATCCTTGCATGAATTTTTCTAAAGTATCCTCCAATTTACTTATTCTGTCAGGCACTGAAGGATAATGTTGTTGATGTTGTTGATATGGATGTTGCTGATATGACTGTTGTTGAAATGTAGGTTGTCTAGTAGATGAGCTAACACCTTGGTTCCACCCAAAATTCTGATTCTGATTTTGATTCAGATTTTGATTCCCTCTCCATCCTTGTGCAAAATTATTCTGATAATTATTAGGATTAGGAAAATTACCTTGTCTGCCTTCACTACTACCTTGAGCCCCCATATAATTAGCTTCTTCTTGTTGAATGTTGCCTTGATAAGAGCATTGTTCATTTGCATGATCACCTCCACACACGTCACGACTCATCTGTTGATTAGGAATAGATTGTATTGTGTGTATTTGTTGAGGTAATTTCTCTATTTTCTGGTTCAATGCTTCAATTTGTTGCATTATAAGTTTATTTTGGGCTAAGATAGCATCTGAGCTGTTAAGTTCAAGAACTCCCTTCCTTTGAATTGGATGTCTATCATGTTGGGCCTGTTGGTCTGTAAAGGCTAGTGCATCAATAATTCTGGTGGCATGATCAATTTCTACATCCAACATGGATCCTCCTACTGCAGCCTCTAATAACATCTTTGCATCATGTCGCAACCCAATATAGAAAATATTCAACTAAGAAACATCATCAAATCCATGATTTAGGCAACTTCTCAACAGTGATTTAAATTTCTCCCATGCTTCACAAAATTGTTCATCTGCTCCTTGTCTGAAAGAAGTGATGTCAGATTTTGCTTTGATGTAACGGGATGGTGGGAAAAATCTATTCAGAAAATTCTCTTCTACACTACTCCAATTAGTCAGACTCTGATTAGGATGTGCTTTCAGCCACTCCTTTGCCCTACCTGCCAAAGAAAATGGAAATAATATCAAATATACAGATTCAAGATTTGCTGCTCTAAATCCCATGGTACCAATCAACTCATAAAAAGTAGACAAATGAATATAAGGGTCTTCATGATCCAATCCAGTGAATTGATGAGCACTAATCAAGCTTAAGAAAGCTGGATTCATCTGCAATGTATGATCATCTAGAATGACAATGCTGGAAAAATGTCTTGGACCTTGCTGCATAGCACAATTTCTAAGAGTTCTTCTAGGTGGATTTGCATTTGGGTTTTGATTTAGATTTATATTGGGATCTAGATTTGGATTCAGATTTGCTCCTTCTTCTGCCATATCTTCTATAATTGGGTCTGGTAAATCAAGTGTGGAAGAAGAATTAGCAGATTCTCTTGTGGCTTGTTCTTGAGTTTTCCTTCTTCTTCTACCCTGGTTCCTCCGAGCTGTTTGTTCAATCTCTGGATTAAATTCTAACTGCTCTGAAGATACCTGTCCTCTTAAACGCATAAATCAAAAGAGTAACTCAAGCAAATATTAGCACAAACTAAAAAATAAATAATAATAATAATAATAAAACTAAATAATAATAATAATAATAAAACAAAAACAGAAATAAAAATAAAATACTCAATAAGCTAAAAAAAGAATTCTCAAAGAACACCGTTCCCGGCAACGGCACTAGAAATACTTGTTGAATTATTGACAAGCGTACCAAAATTATCAATCGTAGTATAGTATTTCGATTAAATAAAAGTCGATCCCACAAGGAACGGTTTCAATGGAAATTCCCAATTATACTTACTAAGTAGATTAAATAGATTGGGTTTTGCAAATAAGAGTTGAATTGAAATTAAATGACACAAAACTATATATTGTTGAGAAAATATCAATTAAAGGTACTTAGGATTGACTTCCTTCCTTATCCCTCTTTTGTAATGGCTAAATCAATTAAGAACGTCAATTAACCTAACAATGTTGATGCCACCTACTCAAATCATCCATGTTGGTTCCTCACACATGAAATTCATAAGAAAACCTAATAAATGTTGATTCCTCACACAATTAAGAGATTTTCCAGCATTAGTTTTAGGGTGTTTAAGCAATTGATACATTCATTCCATTCCTAGCAATTAACGTAACAAATATTCTTACCGTGATCTAGGGTTCAAGCTATATTTTCCAATCATACCTTAAACAATCAAGAATAAATCATTCCAAAACATAAAGGATAAGAATAACAACATCAAAGCATAGATTAATATCTCAAAATATCACCATGATACAAAAGAGTTCAAAGGAAGTGCACTGAATCCTAAGAGAATGAAGTTAGTCACTCATGTTGGCCATTACAATGCTCCAATTGATGAAGAAGTGAAGAATTGATGAAGATTGGACAAAACCATAACAGTAGTCGTGTCTCCTCCTCTCCAAGACTGCTTGCTTTTCTCAAAACACAACTTATCTTTTTATAAGAGAATTTGGGTCGGGCCTCGCATCATTCATTCGCTTAAGCGTTCTTCTTTCTTTCAATTTTACTCCAATTATGCTGACAATTATGCTCCTTACTCTTGTATCAAGGTATTCTCAAATTCATCCTATATTGGGAGAAAAATATATTAGAATTAACATAAGTTAAGTGGTTTCATAACAATTCAAGGCATAATTATATCAACTTTTTACCACTTAACAATGATATGCCTTAACTTTCTCTTTGTATAACTTGGATTCTTCATATGCATTAAGTCTCATTTCTTCTAATTCATGCATTTGAATTTTTCTTTGCTCTGCTGAAACTTTTGGGTTAAAATTTAAAAATTTTAAAGCCCAATATGCTTTATGCTCCATTTCCATTGGAAGATGACATGATTTACCATAGACAAGTTGAAAAGGGGATAACCCAGTAGGAACCTTATATGCAGTCCTATAAGCCCAAAGCGCATCATCTAACTTTATTGACCAATCCTTTCTTGAAGATGAAATAGTCTTTTCTAATATCCTTTTGATTTCTCAGTTTGAAACTTCTGCTTGGCCATTAGTTTGTGGATGATAAGGTGATGCAACTTTATGTTTGACCCCAAAATGCTCTAAACATTTCTGAAGTTGAGTATTGCAGAAATGTGATCCTCCATCACTGATTAAAACTCTGGGAGTGCAAAATCTACAGAATATATTTTTCTTTAAAAAGTTTATCACAGTTTTGGCATCCGCTTTTACAGTAGCTACTGCTTCCACCCACTTTGACACATAATCTACTGCTACCAAGATGTACTCTTTAGAGAATGATAATGGAAAAGGTCCTGCAAAATCAATTCCCCAACAGTCAAATATTTCAACTTCCAACATAATATTCAAAGGCATCTCATTTCTTTTTGAAATACTCACTGTTTTCTGACAATCAATACATTGTTGTGCAAAACTGTGCGCATCTTTAAATAAGGAAGGCCAGAAAAAACCAGATTGGAAAACTTTTGCAATAGTTCTAACTCCATTAAAATGACCCCCATACGGAAAACTATGACAATGCCACAAAATATTCTTAGCTTCCTTGCTTGTCACACACCTTCTCAACAAATTATCACTTCCTATCTTGAAAAGGTAAGGATCATCCCATACAAAATAATGGGCATCCTTAAATAATTTCTTCTTTTGATGCCAAGTGTATTCTTTTGGGACAACTTTTGCAGCTTTGAAATTCGCCATGTTAGCAAACCAAGGCCTTTCTTGTACCATCATCAGTTTTTCATCTGGGAATTCCTCTTGCACTTCTAATTGATTGTTAGTTACTTTAGTATTAATTAATCTGGACAAATGATCAGCTACCAAATTTTCACAACCCTTTTTGTCCTTGATCACCAAATCAAATTCCTGCAACAATAAAATCCATCTAATTAGTCTGGGCTTAGAATCTATCTTGGTTAACAAATACTTAATTGTTGCATGATCAGTATATACAGTAATAGATGAACCAATTAAGTATGCTCTAAATTTTTCCAATGCGTAAACTATAGCTAGTAATTATTTTTCAGTAGTTGCATAATTAATTTGAGTTGTATTAAGAACTTTGCTAGCATAATGTATAGCATGAAAAATCTTAGATTTCCTTTGGCCTAAAACTGCTCCTATAGCATAATCACTTGCACCACACATTAATTCAAATTCTAATTTCCAATCAAGAGCAATTATCACAGGGGCTGAAATTAATTTTTGTTTTAACAATTCAAAAGCCTACAAACATTCTGCATCAAGTGTATTACTTCCATTACTCCCTTCTACTTGTATTAATTCCATTAGCATCAATTTAGGCCCTAGAAATGATTTTATAACTCAAAGAACCATAGTCTTGAATTTTAGAATTTTAGGCTATGAAGGAGGTGAGAATTTAGAGGTCTAATATGGTTGGAATTAAGGATTTAATTGGGGTATTTAATTGGCATGTAGGAGGCTACTTAGAGGTGCAAAAAGGAGACCCAAAGACTCGATAGATTATTTGATCAAGAGTTACTCTTCACCAAGTTACAACATAAGGTAAGGGGTAGGATAATTTTTATAATTCACTTTTGCTTGAAATAACATTGAGAAGAAGTCCCTTTACTTCTAAGTTAATTAGAAATTTATTTGGAATTATTTGAATGTTATTTTTATTTTTGATGAATTTTAAAGTTTTAAGATTATGTGAATTTTATGGTTTCTAAATGGAGCAACTTGAGTGTATGGAACCTTGTATGATTATAAGGCATCCATGAATGTTGTTTGAATCGATTGCTTAATCATTAGTAATTTTATATGATTTATTGATGAATTTAGATTGAGAATTATCCTATTTCTATGTTTAGTATTATGATAATTGTTTTAAATTGATTATTGAGATATATTGTATGTATATTATGAAGCATGATAAGTAGAAAATTATTATGGAATGTTTTTGTTAAGATGGATTAGCATGTAGAATTGCATTGTATAATTTGGTGGAATGGAGGAAAAGTGTGAGAAATGAACTATGTGAGAGAGAAAACTATTTTTTTAGATATATTAAATTGAATTTTATAATTTAATTATGAAGTGAATTTTTATATTTTTATTTAATTAATAAATATTTTTCAAAAGTATTGGAATAATTTTGATCTAGGAGAAAACAAGTAATTATAAGTGAAAATGAATTTTTAATTATTTTGAGGAAATTATTTGCAATTATTATTGTTATTTAAGAAAAATAAATTAAAATTGAGAAAATTATGATTTTGAGTGATAATGAATATGATGAGGTGGAAGGATGGTTTGGTGAAAAGTAGAAGTGTTCAGGGTTGTTTGTGTTTATTTTGCAGGTGTTAAATTTTTTTTGGGAATGTCCAATTTACAGAGGAGATTCTGTCAATTTTGTTTTAAGAAATAGCCTAGTATTATTTTGAAGAAGTTAAGATGTGATTTAAGTATAATGAGCTAAAACAAAGTTGAAAGAGTGTGAAGAAGTTATGATAAGTCATGCATCATGTTCATGAGTCAGAGATTGAGTGTATGAGGAGGATATGGAAAATCAGGGTCGGTTCCATGCTAACCTCGGGGATGATTGAGTGTGATCGAGCTCATATGTGGCTCAGGCTCGCTACCTAAGCTGTGAGACTCTCACTGCCAAGCTTGATTATCCTGACTAAAGCCCCAGGGTTTCTCATGATCAGTTGAGCTGGACAATTAATTATGAGTATACTACCGCGAGGCGATGAGATGTTCCAGTGAAACTCTTGATCCTTCTCGAAAAAAAAACAGAGAAAAAAACAGAAAGTGGTTTTGGGATCCCCATGGTCTTGCATACTAGGATGTGTCCTAGAAAAGATTAGTGCATACATTGCATTCATAATATCATATCATTTGTGTGCTGATTACTGGTATGTTTGTATGTGTAATTTCTAATTAACTCAATGTCATTTGCATGCTCTAAGTGAATATAAAGTTGTCTTACCCTTTCTATGCATGTATTGTTGTTATGAAATGTTTGCATAGGTGACGTTGAACACAACTCATCCCCGGTATCATCTCCAAGTAAAGTTTAAATACGATCACTACAAGTACTAAGTAGAGGACTTGATCGGACACCACTATAGTGCTACAAGAGATACTTCATTTTAGTGGACATACGAAATATATCTCCTCTTTAATTAGGTTGTATAGTTAGTTTGTCTGCTCTGGTCTTGTGAACCCTTATATAGCTGTATTTTGGGATGACTTTGTGTATATTTACTATCTAGTTATACTTGATACTTATGAATGATATGTATATTAATCACTAAGTGTATGTTCTAATTATTGTGTACCTTACTTCTACAAGAGTGTATTGGTAATCAAATACTAAGAGGAACCAATAATAATTAATAAATCATAATAAAGTGAATGTTGGTATTAAAGGTGTCACACATTGCACAATTTAAATGGCATTTTCCTATAAGCAAACACACCAAAAGGACAAGTAAAAGCAGTTTTTTCTTGGTCTTCTAGATCTACTGTTATCTTATTATACCCTGAATAACCATCCAAAAAATAATAATAAGTCTGTCCTGCTAACCTTTCTAACATTTGATCCATAAAAGGTAAAGGAAAATGATCTTTTCTAGTTGCCTGATTTAATTTTCTATAATTTATACACATTCTCCATCCTATAACAGTCCTAGTAGGTATTAATTCATTTTTATCATTATAAATTACAGTCATACCTCCTTTTTTCAGGACCACCTGAACTGGGCTAACCCAAGCACTATCAGAAATAGGATAGATCATACCTGCATCAAGTAGTTTCAATACTTTTTTCATTACCACCTCTTTCATAGTTGGATTAAGACGTCTTTGAGGTTGTGCAACAGGCTTGAAATCATTCTCCATATGAATCTTATGCATGCAATAAGAAGGACTGATTCCTTTGAGATCATTCTCCATATGAATCTTATGCATGCAACAGGCTTGAAATCATTCTCCACCCTATAGCCTTCTCATTCTCTTTCAAAACTGAGATCAATCTTTCTTCTTCAGAATTTGTTAAGGCATTGTTGATCACCACTGGCTTGCTGCCTTTATCTGCAAGAAAAACATATTTAAGTGGGGAGGTAATACCTTTAATTCCAGCTTCTGACTCTCAGTTTCATGTTCTTGCTGCAATGTCTCAGATTGTTGTTCTTTTGCAATAACTTCTTTTGCTGAATCAAGAAGTTTTACATAATTCTCAATTTCTTTTTCCTCCTCTTCATCAAATTCATCATTAATTCCTATCAAAGCTTTTTCTAATGGGCTTACTTTAACTAGTTGCTTTCTTGCTGCTTGAAAGATATCATCTACCACATCTATTTTAAGACAATGTTGATTATCTGTAGGATGCTTCATTGCTTCAAACACATTAAACTTAACTTCCTCATCTTCTACTTTGACTTTTAACTTGCCATCATCAACATCAATAATAACTTTGGTTGTCTTCATGAAAGGTCTTCCCAGTATAAGCGGAACTTCAATGTCTTCCTCCATATCCATCACAACAAAATCAACAGGAAACATGAATTTATCAACTCTGACCAAAAAATCCTCCGTCACACCATAAGGAAATTTTAGAGATCAATCAGCTAGTTGTAATGTCATTCTTGTAGACTTTACTTCCAAATATCCTATTCTTTTAAGCATAGACAAAGGCATCAGATTTATACTAGCACCCAAATCAAGTAACGCCTTACCTACTTGTAATGTCCCAATTGTGACTGGAATAGTGAAACTACCAGGATCCTTGGACTTTTGAGGTAAAGATTTCAGAATTATAGCGCTACATCCTGCTTCTAGCTCCACTATTTCTGTAGTAAATCTCCTTTTCTTAGTTAACAACTCTTTCATGAACTTTGCATAAGTCGGCATCTGCTCCATAGCTTCCATAAGTGGAATATTAATCTGTAAATGCTTGAAAATATCCATGAATCTTGCAAACTGTCTTTCTTTATCTTTCTTGGAAGGATGACGAGGATATGGTAAATCCTTTAGTTGCGGAATTTGACTCTCATATTTCTCCCTCTTTTTCTCACTCTTTTTATTTTTTTCTTCTTTTTCAGTATTTTTTTCTTTTTCTATACTCTCACTTTATTGTTTCTCTTTTTCTCTTTCACACTCATCTTCTTTTTCTTTTAGGATTTCCTTCTCTACATCCAGATTGTCACCAATACCTTCTCCTATAACCTTACCACTCCTTGTAGTTATTGACTTACACTGCTCCATTGGATTGGTTTGTGTGTTGGCTGAAAACTATCCTCCTTGCTGATCAGATAATTGTTTAGCCAGTAGACCTATCTGGGTCTCTATATTTCTGAATGAAGCTTCAGTATTTTTATGATTAGCCATAATATTTCTAAATGAAGCTTCAGTATTTTGCTGATTAGCAATAGTGCTTTGCATGAATTTTTCTACAATATCCTCTAATTTACTTATTCTGTCAGGCACTGGAGGATAATGTTGTTGCAGTTGTTAATATGGGGGTTGCTGATATGACTGTTGTTGAAATGCAGGTCATATAGTAGATGAGCTAACATCTTGTTTCCACCCAAAATTCTAATTATGATTCTGATTCCCTCTCCATCCTTGTGCAGCATTATTTTGATAATTATTAGGATGAGGAAAATTACCTTGTCTGCCTTGACTACTATCTTGGGCACCCATATAATTAGCTTCTTCTTGTTGAATGTTGCCTTGATAAGAGCATTGTTCATTTGCATGATCACCTCCACACACGTCACAACTCATCTGTTGATTAGGAATAGATTGTACTGTGTGCATTTGTTGAGGTAATTTCTCTATTTTCTGGTCCAATGCTTCAATTTGTTGGGTCAAAATTTTATTCTGGGCTAAGAGAGCATCTGTGGTGTTAAGTTCAAGGACTCCCTTCCTTTGAATTGTATGTCTATCATGTTGATCCTGTTGGTCTGTAAAAGCTAGTGCATCAATAATTCTGGTGGCATGATCAATTTCTACATCCAACATGGACACTCCTGCTGCAGCTTCTAATAGCATCTTTGCATCATGTCGTAACCCAGTATAGAAAATATTCAACTGAGAAACGTCATCAAATCCTTGATTTAGGCATCTTCTCAACAGTGACTTAAATTTCTCCCATGCTTCACCAAATTGTTCATCTGCTCCTTGTCTGAAAGAAGTGATGTCAGATTTTGCTTTCATGTAGGGGATGGTGGGAAAAATCTGTTCAGAAACTTCTCTTCTACATTACTCCAATTAGTCAAACTCTGATTAGGATGTGCTTTCAGCCACTCCTTTGCCCTACCTGCCAAAGAAAAAGGAAATAATCTCAAATATGCAGATTCAAGATTTGCTGCTCTAAATCCCATGATACCAATCAACTCATAAAAAGTAGACAAATGACTATAAGGGTCTTCATGATCCAATCCAGTGAATTGATGAGCACTAATCAAGCTTAAGAAAGTTGGATTCAACTACAATGTTTGATCATCCGGTATGGCAATGCTGGAAAAATGTCTTGGACCTTGCTGCATAACACAATTTCTAAGAGTTCTTCTAGGTGGATTTGAATTTGGATTTTGATTTGGATTTGGATTTGGATTCAGATTTGCTCCTTCTTCCGCCATATCTTCTATAATTGGGCCTGGTAAATCAAGTGTGGAAGAAGAATTAGCAGATTCTCTTGTGGCTTGTTCTTGAGTTTCCCTTCTTCTTCTACCCCGGTTCCTCCGAAGTCTGTTTTGCAATCTCTGGATTCAATTCTAATTGCTCTGAAGATACTTGTCCTCTTAAATGCATAAATCAAAAGAGCAACTCAAGCAAAGATTAGCACAAAACAAAGTTTAAGCAAAATAAAATTAAAAAATAAAGCAAAAAAAAAAGAAAATAAAATAAAATACTCATTAAACTAAACAAAGAATTCTCAAAGAACACCGTTTCGCAGCAACGACGCCGTAAATACTTGTTGAATTATTGACAAGCATACCAAAATTATCAATCATAGTATAGTATTTTGATTAAATAAAAGTCGATCCCACGAGGAACAGTTTCAATGGAAATTCTCAAATATGCTTACTAAGTGGATTAAAACAGATTGAGTTTTGCTATAAGAGTTGAATTGAAATTAAATGACAAAAAACTGTAAATTGTTGAGAAAATATCAATTAAAGGTACTTAGGATTGACTTCCTTCCTTATCCCTCTTTTGTAATGGCTATGTCAATTAAGAACGTCAATTAACCTAACAATGTTAATGTCACCTACTCAATTCATCCATGTTGATTTCTCACACATGAAATTCATAAGAAAACCTAATAAATGTTGATTCCTCACACAATTAAGAGATTTCCCAGCATTAGGTTTAGGGTATTAAGCAATTGATACATTCATTCCATTCTTGGCAATTAACGTAACAAATATTCTTACCGTGATCTGTTAGAATCGCGCAGCGGAATGTTCGCGTGGTCGGACAAAAACCAAGAGCGGGGGTGAATTGGTTTCTTAACAAAAATTAGGTTTTCAAAATTTTCCCCAAATTTTACCGATTAAAAACTGTGTAAATGTAAATAGAGAAGAGATAGAATCTTACACAGGAGATTTATACTGGTTCGGATCAAAAGACCCTACGTCCAGTTGCTAATCACTCAAATAGAGGATTAACGCTGTCACTATAATCACAGTTGTTACAAACAAATTACAATGGAAAAGATAAAGTAAAGAAAACACCTCTCTTGAAATCCACAAGAGATGAAGAACAACTTTTCCTAGAGACGGCACAACACACAATCCACTAAGAACTCCACTTAGTGATTCTTATCGCTTCTAGCCCACACCAGGTTCCAAAAGCCCCTTTTTCTTGCAACAAACAGTTCTCTGGCACTCACAACACTTAAATTTTGTATGAAAAAGGTTGTTCTTCTTTTCTGAGTGCCATAGAGAAGCTTAAGTAGAGAAATTAGAGTTTAGGAATTGGGATTTTCGAAACTAGGAGTCTTGGAATTAGGGTTTTCGAAAATAGGGTTGATTTGAAGTTAAAAATCAAAATCTGACTGAAATAATCGATTAAATGAAGTGTTAATCGATTATTACAGAGCCAAAATCAACAGAACCCCAAAACTCTTTGTTTTAATCGATTAAAAGACCTGTTAATCGATTAACAGGCCTGTTAATCGATTAACAGGTGTGTTAATCGATTAAACAGTGAGCAGATACAGAAAATGGTTTTTCTCACTATTTTAATCGATTATTTCACCATTTAAACGATTAAAGCCGAGGCACTTTGATAAATTTGAGCTTTTTGAAGCTTCTAAGGTGCAGACTAAGTACCCGCTATCTCAAACTCAAATATTACAGACTCAATCTAATCAAAACAGAGTTATTACACTATAATACAAGTCTTCAACTCTCTAAGTCTTGTGTTCTTGAATCATCATCAAAATCAACAAGCTTCATGTCCATCAAGTTCAACATCAAGTCCTTGAATGTTCAACAATCTCCCCCTTTTTGATGATGATCAAAATTATCTTTTTAAAGCCTTGTAATAACCTGTTTTATCTGTCGTACTAACAAACACATTAAACATACCAGATAATATTTAAAAACAATCATATTAGGCTTTAAATATTTCTCCCCCTATTTTGATTATAATCAAAAAATAATTCTGCTATTACACACATAAGAGCTCCCCCTCAAAATATGCATAACTTGGAGATAACTCCCCCTCAATCAAAACATTAAAAGAACACCACATTTTATTTCAGAAATAATCATTCATTACAATATAAGAAAATAATAACAAATTTAAAATTCTTCAATATCATCACTATGAAAGTGTGCATCAAATCTATTTTCTAAATGGCACACTTTATCATCTACATCAGATATACGACGAATTATTTCCTCATGTCGTACTCCAGAAAGAGTGAAGAATGCTTGCATCCTCTTATTCATATCAATTAACATGTCTTCCATGGATTGTCGGGCTTCATGATGAGTAGAGGAAGTTCCAACACTTTGGATTTGATCAGAGGGAAGCTCAGCAGCAGGAGGCATATCTTCATCAGAATCTTCATTATCGTCACCTTGGTTCGGAACGTCATCCTTTTGAACATAAATATCGTTGACACGCACCATTTGTAGTTGGATCAATGTGTTGTCTAGCATGCGATTCAAGTTATTCGTTTGTATTGTTTGTTCACCTTCAACATTTACTCCTTTGTATTCAAGAATGCGAGAGACAAGGAGGGCATATGGAATTTTGAAGGTGGGATGGCGTTTGGCTTTTAACATAGTCATGGTGACAAGAACGCCCCAATCTAAAGGCTCATTATTCATTATGGCATGAATAATACGAAGATCAATTGAAGAACATTGAGCATGATTCACAGCCTGGGGACAGAGGATCCAGACAAGTAGATGTAAAATCATGCGTTCCTCCTTGTTTAAAGGTCCAGCAAGAAGGAGACGCCCAATATCCATGGAGGGATTTCGAAGAAAAGAACGATAAGCTAAGATCCTGTCAAAATCATCTAACTCACCATACACGTTAATAGCATCTTCTCTAATAGGAAAGTGGGCGACGTTTTCCCAAATATCATCATCAAGAATAATTGTGACACCCTTTACTCTAGAGGTAGCAATTTGATCTCTAAATTTGAATCTAGAGTAGAATACCCTAACTATGTCAGGATAATACGTACCTTGCATTTGGATGAAAGGGAGTACTCCTTGAATTTCAAGGAGATTAGGAAAGTTGAATCCCCTATTGATGAACTGCTCACCAATAAGGAACTTAGGAGAAATAATACCACGTTCCTTCCAATAGGACAAAAATTCTTGTCGGCCGTCTGCATCAGAGATCCATCCTTCTACAGAATTAGGACGGGGATGAGATGAGGGTGCAGATCCTCTTCTGGTAGGGATCTTAGCAAGAGAAGATGAGGCCATTGAAGGATTGGAAGAATAACAAGAATATTTAAGAGAACAAGTTAAGTGAGAAGAAGGCAAGATTGCTAGAATAAGGCAAGAAAGCTTGATTTCAAAAGATAGAAGTGAGTAGAAGTGAAATGGAGGTCCCTATTTATAACCAAGCATGTCTAACGGTCATATGGAAGTGAATAAGGGTCAAGAGAGCCGTTGGCAACGGCTAGGAATCAAAACTTGCCAGGTTTAATCGATTAAAACTCAAATTAATCGATTAAACCAGTACCAGACCCAGTTAATCGATTAATTTGAGTTGTTAATCGATTAACAATGGTTTTAATCGATTAATGGACGAATTAATCGATTAATCCAGAGAGGAATGTCATGTTTTGGGTGTTTTGAAAGCAAATAATCGATTATAACTCCAATTAATAGATTATTCAAGAGAGATCATCAAATATTTGAGGTTTATACACATGATAACCTATGAGCATCCTACATAATGAATTATAACATTACAATCATCCAAAAACTGTTTAATTAAGAAGAATTTGAGCTATTTCTAATATCCCTAGGTCTCTTCTAAGAACATAAAATCTATCCTTGGGTAGAGGCTTAGTAAAAATGTCTGCCAATTGATGTTTTGTATCAACGTACTCCATTTTACAGTTTCCTTTGCTGATATGATCTCTCAAAAAGTGATGTCTAATCTCTATATGCTTAGTCCTAGAGTGCATTACTGGATTCTTAGTAAGATTGATTGCACTCGTATTATCACACATCAAAGGTATGTCATTCAGAAATATACTATAATCTTCTAGGTGTTGTTTCGTCCATAAAATTTGAGCACAACAATTACCAGCTGCAATATATTCAGCTTCAGTGGTAGATAAAGCAACACATGCCTGTTTCTTAGAATGCCAAGATACTAAGGATGAACCTAACAAATGACATGTCCCACTAGTACTTTTCCTATCAATTTTGCATCCACCATAATCAGCATCAGAATATCCTATTAAACTAGTACAAGCATCAGATGGATACCATAAACCAAAACCAGTAGTTCCTTTTAAATATTTTAAAATATGTTTTACTGCAATTAGATGAGATTCTTTTGGACAAGCCTGAAATCTAGCACACACACAGACAAAATGCATAATATCAGGTCTACTTGCAGTTAAGTATAACAGTGAACCTATCATACCTCTATACATAGATTGATTAACTTCCAAACCTGATTCATCCTTGTCTAAATAACATGAAGTTCCCATGGGTGTGTTAGCTTCCTTTGAGGTGTCCATTCCAAACTTTTTAAGGATCTCTTTGCAGTATTTGGTTTGAGAGATGAAAATGCCATCTTTAAGTTGCTTGATTTGTAGTCCAAGGAAGAATGTCAATTCTCCCATCATAGACATTTCAAAATCTCCCTGCATTATCTTAGCAAATTCTACACATAACGAATTATCAGTTGATCCAAAAATAATATCATCAACATATACCTGGACCAATAAGATATGTTCTTTAACTTTCTTTATAAACAGAGTAGAATCAATTTTTCCTCTAGAAAAATCATTTGATGTTAGGGAAATACTTAGCCTTTCATACCAAGATCTAGGAGCTTGTTTCAACCCATATAATGCTTTCTTTAATTTAAAAATATGATTAGGATAACTAAAATCTTGAAATTCAGGGGGTTGCTCCACATAAACTTCTTCTTTAATAAAACCATTCAAAAATGCACTCTTAACATCCATTTGATATAATTTAAATTTCATCAAAGATGCATAAGCAAGAAGTAAGCGTATAGCCTCTAACCTGGCAACAGGAGCATAAGTTTCATCATAATCTATACCTTCCTCCTGACAATAGCCTTTGGCAACAAGTCTGGCTTTATTCTTTGTTATGTTCCCATCTTCATCAAGTTTATTTCTAAACACCCATTTGGTTCCAATAACTTGATGTGATTCTTCCCTTGGGATTAATTCCCAGACTTGATTCCTTTCAAATTGGTTAAGTTCTTCTTGCATGGATATGCACCATTGGTCATCTTTAAGCGCTTCCTCAACATTTTTGGGTTCTATCTGTGACACAAAAGCTACAGACATGCAGAAATTAGTCATATTTCTAGTTCTTACCCCTTTTGTGATATCACCAATGATATTGTCCATTGAGAGTCCTCTAGGTGATTGCCATTCTTTTGCTAATTCAGGTGTTTGAGAAGACTCATTTTCTTCCAAATACAATTCATCAAGAGCCTCTCTTATATACTCATCATCACCTGCAAGTTCTTTATTTAACTCAAGAGGATTTCCCCCAAGGTCTACAATTTCATCAAAAGTAACATGAATAGATTCTTCAATATTTAAGGTTCTTCTATTAAACACCCTGTAAGCCTTGCTAGTTAATGAATAACCTAAGAAAATGCCCTTATCGGCTTTTGAGTCAAATTTTCTTAAGTTGTCCTTTCCATTATTTAACATAAAGCATTTACATCCAAATATTTTCAAATGAGCAACATTAGGCTTTCTATCATTTAACAATTCATAGGGAGTTGATTTTATAATTGGCCTAATAAGCATCCTATTCAAAACATACTAAATGATCAATTTTCTTTGAATAAATACAAGAGACAATCAATTCATTTAACTATAGGAACCCAAATGTATTTTCCTTTAGGAACACCAAAATGTTTGATTTTACATCTATTTGAAGTATGACCATTTTTCATACAATAAAAACATGCTTTAGATGTAACTTTTGAATATGATGCATTTCTAACATTAGATGATTTAGTTCCTTTTTCAACCCATACTCTTCTCTTTTTCATTTTAGACTTTTTCAAAGGAACTTGATGGTTTACTCTATTTTGAGCTATAACAACTTTATCCTTATTATTATTACTTAATTCCTTTTCGTCTTTATCAAGCAAATGATTAAGTATATCAATGTCATATTCATACTCTTTACAACATGCACATACTATATTCTTATCATCATTCTCATCTAAACATATAATTTTCGTTTCTAAGGATTCCTTTTCTTCTAAACATGTGATTTTCATTTTTATAGAGTCAATTTCCTTTTCTGATCTACTTAGATTTTTCTTTACAACTTTATATTCATTTTTCAAATTCTTAAAAGCACTAAACAATTCATTATATGCATTTTGAAGTTCATCATAGTTATTATCATCATCACTAGAAGATGAGTCGGAATCACTTACCTCAAAATCGGAAGATATGTTGTCATTTGCCATTAAGCAGATATTTGCTTCTACTTCCGAGTCACTTGATTCCGAAATTGAATCACTGTTATCCCAAGCAATATAGGCTTTCTTCTTGAAGAACTTTCTGCCTTTGATTTCATCGTTTTTCTTGTTTGGACATTCGGTCTTTACATGTCCTGCTTCACCACAACCATAACATTTTATATTTATGGAAGTACTTTCTCTTACCTTTCTCTTACCTTTGAATGGATGCCTTCCTTTTGCTTTCATGAATTTGGTGAACTTCTTTATCATAAGACTCAACTCTTCTTCTTCATTTTCTGAGTCTTCTTCTTCCTTTTTATTTTTACCTTTGGAAATTTCGGTTTTGAAGGCTAAGTTCTTCTTTTGATATTGTCCTTCTTCATCGTTTAGCCTTCCAAGCTCAAGCTCATGCTCTCTTAGCTTTCCAAAGAGCGCCGCCATTGACATTTTGGCAAGGTTTTGTGACTCCGAGATGGCCGTCACCTTAGGTTGCCATTTCCTATCCAAAGATTTTAAAATTTTAACATTTAATTCATCAACGTTAAAGATTTTACCTAATCCGGTGAGATGGTTCACAATATGAGTGAAACACTTTTGAACGTCAAATATCATTTCGCCTTGTTGCATCCGAAACATCTCGTATTCTTGGATTAAGGACTTTTTACGTGCTCTCTTAACGTCGTCAGTACCTTCGTGGGTCACTCTTAGCATTTCCTACATCTCCTGAGCACTTTTACAAACAGAAATCTTGTAAAATTCATCAAGGGTTAAAGCAGATGAAATTATATTTCTAGCCCTAACGTCAAATTGAGCTTTTTTGTTTTCCTCTGCAGTCCATCTAGAAAAAGGTTTGGGAACGTCAACACCGTTCTCAGTAACTTTAGGAACATATGGATCGTTTAAAATAACATCCCAAACGTGTAATATCCTAAATTTTGCAATCAATTATATAAATAAATTTTGTAAGTTATAAATATGTACCGAATATTATGTAGAGTTATTATAAAAATAAAACATGATTTTTATAGTAATTTTGTCTTAAGAAAATTATAAAATAAAATCCAAGGTTAATATTGTGTCAAATAATAATTTAATAATAATTCTTAATAATAAAATTAAATAAATGAATAAATAAATATTTAGAAAAAAAAATCACGAAAAGAGAGAAATGGTATTCAGGGACCGTAGTTTTAGATCAAGTCAATAAAACCTTTGAATTAAGTCGGTGAAATAAGGCGATGGAGAATAAAATTAAAGAAAATTCGAGAAGGACTATAAGTCGGTAAGATAAGTGTATAAATAGGAAGAAATTTGAAAACTTACTTACACAAAAACATATAATTCCCGTCATTTACAAATCCAACAGAGAGGCACCAGAATTCTGAGAAGAAGAATTCGAGAGAAAGGAGGAAAGGGGAGCATAAGAAATTAAGAATAATAAGATTTTGAAGAAGCCAGGTATGGGTTAGACGTTTAGTTTTATTCATACCAATGTCCGTAATTGGAGATTACTATTCATCAATTGCAAAGTTTGAAATATTGTTGAAATTCTTTCAATTAAGGATGAATTATATAATAAAATTGTTGTTTTTAACTTAAATTGAACATGTTTATGGTTTAATTTTGATTTGGAACTAATTTGAGTGATTGAAACTGAGAAATTTGAAACCTGGATTTCGAAAATGGCGAACCTGGATGAAAATCGCAAAATTCGCTCAAGCGAAAAATATATCGCTTGAGCGAGGACACCTGGAAAATTTGGGATTCTCGGGTTCTTTATCGCTCAAGCGAAAATTACATCGCTTGAGCGACTAAGGGTCATGTCTCGCTCAAGCGACCGGTGTACTCGCTTGAGCGACGAAAGCTTCAAACAAAGGGGACTCTCGGGTCATGCCTCGCTCAAGCGACCAATGTACTCGCTTGAGCGACGAAGCCTTCAAACAGAAGGGGACTCTCGGGTTCCATCTCGCTCAAGCAACCGGTGTACTCGCTTGAGCGAGCGAAGGAAGAAGAAAGGACTAGGTGGGAATTTTTGCAAAAGATCAAGGGTAAAATAGTCATTTCACATATTAGGGACATAAATGGAATTTTGAAAAAGGTTAAGGGTATAATCGAGAGAAAGTCAAACAATATATTACCCCCTCTTTGTTTACTAGGAAAACGACTCAATAAACGTTAGAATTTGAGGATAGTTCCTTCATCAAAGTTATAGATTATTATCTTATCTTTCCAACACAATTGGAATCATCTTAAAAATGAGGTCTAGAACTCAAGATATGGACAAAACACTGAACCCTATGAAATAAATTATTAATAAAAAAATTGTCTTGCTTAAAACAACTATGAATTGTAATTAAAATTTTGAATATATGAAGGAGATGTTTTTAAGTACTTAATTGATGATAGATTGTTTTGTTTCATACGAGACATAAACATAGTGCATGAAATGTTTTCTGGAAGTCACGAGAAAAGTTTTTTTAAAGAAAAGTATTTGGAAATTTCTCTTAAGTAGCTACCAAGGAAAGTTGGTAGTAATAAAGATGTGCAAACCATAATTTTAAAAATATTTTTGTGAGTCAATTTACTATCAAGAGCATCCGGTAGTGGAATATGACTATGAAAATGGTCGGCCAAATGAGACAAAGAATGAATTATTAAAAAAGAAAATTGAGCTACCGGAATCTCCGATAGTAAATGGGGGAGTAGAATAGGTAAGACAGGACCTCTCGGTCTATGGGGATGGACCTTTGGTCTAGGGAGTGTTTGGGCATGGGCAATTCCATAAGTGACCAATCTTTATTTGATTCTGTGTCGTGGTAGCCTGCCGGGTGCACTGACACTCCGACTACTGTCTACTTATTCGCGTTTAGTGGGATATTGCCGAATCACCGGACAGGGTGATGTTAAGCTCTAGTTCCACTAGACACTCAAATGAGTCTCCATGGAGCACCGAGTCAAAAATAAATTTTTTATTTTGAGTCAAAAGCATGATTTTAAAGTTTTACGTTTGGAGTCACATGTGCATATCATAAACATATTGCATGATAAAATTGTAAATTATTCATGATTTGTACGATATTCTCTATTATGATTCCATGATTTATTTATTTGTTTCTCATAATTAATTTTTAAATTAAATTATATATGGTTGTATATTTATTAGAAGGGATGTTTCATTGGTTGATTTTATCGTATAAATGTTTGCTTTATTTGTTGTGGATAAAATTAAATGTCTAACCCCATAAATATTTCAATTCCGGATGTTGGTGACGTATGATGCAGGAATAGATAATTCAAGAGATAGATGTCGGATGCAAAAATCTAGAGCTTAGGATGGGAATTGTATAACATATAAGTATAACTTTATGACTTGTAATATTTTGAAAACTTTGTACTAGAACTTGTTGCTTGATTTAATATAAAACTTTATCTAAATAAATTGTTCACTTGGTATATTTTCTATTAACCTTCTATGAATATTGAAAATATTACTAACTTAAATAATAAATTAGGATTAATAAATGTAATCAGTAAGGGGGGTTACAAAACGCCTCTATCAACAGACTCTAAAAGGATTTGCATTCTTACCTTCCAGAAAGGATAATTTTGACCCGCAAAAAGTGGGGGTCTGTTGATAAACGCACCTTCGGCAAAAGTTTGATTTTGTCCGGCCATTTTCGAAAAGTTTGAATGACTATCAAAGCAAGCTCTGATACCACCTGTTAGAATCGCGCAGCGAAATGTTCGCGTGGTCGGACAAAAACCAAGAGGGGAGGTGAATTGGTTTCTTAACAAAAACTAGGTTTTCAAAATTTTTCCCAAATTTTACCGATTAAAAACTGTGTAAATGTAAATAGAGAAGAGATAGAATCTTACACAGGAGATTTATACTGGTTCGGATCAAAAGACCCTATGTCCAGTTGCTAAGCACTCAAATAGAGGATTAACGCTGTCACTATAATCACAGTTGTTACAAACAAATTACAATGGAAAAGATAAAGTAAGGGAAACACCTCTCTTGAAATCCACAAGAGATGAAGAACAACTTTTCCTAGAGACGGCACAACACACAATCCAGTAAGAACTTCACTTAGTGATTCTTATTGCTTCTAGCCCACACCAGGTTCCAAAAGCCCCTTTTTCTTGCAACAAACAGTTCTCTGGCACTCACAACACTTAACTTTTGTATGAAAAAGGTTGTTCTTCTTTTCTGAGTGCCATAGAGAAGCTTAAGTAGAGAAATTAGGGTTTTGGAATTGGGATTTTTGAAACTAGGAGTCTTGGAATTAGGGTTTTCGAAAATAGGGTTGATTTGAAATTAAAAATCAAAATCTGACTGAAATAATCGATTAAATGAACTGTTAATCGATTATTACAGAGCCAAAATCAACAGAACCCCAAAACTCTCTATTTTAATCAATTAAAAGACCTGTTAATCGATTAACAGGCCTGTTAATCAATTAACAGGTGTGTTAATCGATTAAACTAGTGAGCAGATACAGAAAATGGTTTTTCTCACTGTTTTAATCGATTATTTCACCATTTAATCGATTAAAGCCGAGGCACTTTGATAAATTTGAGCTTTTTGAAGCTTCTAAGGTGCAGACTAAGTACCGGCTATCTCAAACTCAAATATTACAGACTCAATCTAATCAAAACAGAGTTATTACACTATAATACAAGTCTTCAACTCTCTAAGTCTTGTGTTCTTGAATCATCATCAAAATCAACAAGCTTCATGTCCATCAAGTTCAACATCAAGTCCTTGAATGTTCAACATGATCTAGGGTTCAAGATATATTTTCCAATCATACCTCAAACAATCAAGAATAAATCATTCCAAAGAATAAAGGATCAGAATAACAACATCAAAACATAGATTAATATCTCAAAATATCACCATGATACAAAAGAGTTCAAAGGAAGTGCACCGAATCTTGAGAGAATGAAGTTAGCCACTCATGTTGGCTATTACAATGCTCTAATTGATGAAGAAGTGAAGGATTGATGAAGATTAGACGAAACACTAATAGTAGTTGTGCCTCCTCTTCTCCAAGACCGCCTCCTTTCTCAAAACACATATTATCTTTTTATAAGAGAATTTGGGTCGGGCCTCGCATCATTCATTCGCTTAAGCGTTCTTCTTTCTTTCAATTTTTCTTCAATTACTTCACAATTATACTCCTTACTCTTGTATCAAGGTATTCTCGAATTCATCCTATATTGGGAGAAAAATATATTAGAATTAACATAAGTTAAGTGATTTCATAACAATTCAAGGCATAACTATATCAATTTTTTACCACTTAACAATTATCGAGAGAAATACTAATATTGTTAATGAAATCATGGTTATATTACTGATAATCTTCGTGTTAACCTGCACATAAACCATTCATTAGCTAAAAATATGTTTCTAAAACTTATCCATTTTGGAATATATTGTAGACAAATGGAGAAAAATATGTAAATTAAATAAGAGTGGAATAAAGAAGAAAGAAAAATATCATAACATTGACAATAAAAGTTGCAAAGTAAGTAAGAAAAAGATAAAATTGTTACCATGATGAATATTTGCTCTTAAGTGATGGTGTGAAATCTTTGAAATCTTAAATGTTAAATTTGTGTGCATGTAAAGTTAATTTATGATGTTATATATAATGGATGGTTGGATGATTGAATATCTGTTGTAACTAAATGTGAAATCAATACACATGTGAACTATTTCTATTTGTGGGAAGAATAAAGTATTTTTGAATTTACTGATGAATAATTTAAACCTAAATTATAATACATTTACCTAATTGTGTTGCCATTCAAGGAAATAAGGAATTTCATACAACTAATTGTACGTGTAAAAAATGATATGATAGTGCAATTTTCTTTTTAAAGGAAAATTGATATCATTATTTGTTTTAGTTACCTAACATATGATTTATATTGTTTGGATTTGTTTTAACATAAATAATGTTTGAAAAGAAAAAATTCAAATGTAATAAGGAATTCATTTAAAAACATCGATAAGAAGTGGATTGTTTCTATTTGTCTAATATATTAGATATTTTTTAATTAATAATTTTAAAATAAATTAAAAAGTATTGATTTAGTTTGAAACTATATTCAAGCTCGTATAATGAAATATTTAATTGTAGGGTATTTTTCAAAACTTAAATAATCATTAATGTAATAAAAGTCATTCCGAGACTATTTGGTTTAGCTAAAATAGAAATATATTAATTTGAAAATAAAATACAACAAATATTGCTGAAAATACTAAATTAAAATATTAAAATATGTGATTCTATGTGGGATTGTGTTTTTTTTTTTTTACTTTTGTATATATCAATATTATAGAATCAAAATTGTTTCGAGCTTTTAAAACAATCTATAATTATCTATACGCATCAAGCTTGTGGGTAGAATCTTGAAAAGACCCTGGAAGACTTGCACAAAGTTTTGATGAAGTCAAAAGAATATGTTGTGTTGTTGTAGTTCATTAGTGTGTCTGTATTATATAGGTATAAACGTCTATCATTTCCTCAAGCATGAGTTTCTTCCTTTTTTTCACGTATAAGATCCTCAACAATTTTATTCTATTAAAAATTGTTTTAATAGGTTAATATGTTCTCCAACAAGGTTTTTATTTGATATATTTTCGAATTAATCGATTGAATTTACTTAAAAAAAATAAAGAAATTTTTGAGTCGCAGATTTAATTGATTAAGAAAGTTTTTAATCTTGTTCTTGACTTAGTTTTGAAAGTTGTGGTTCGCAAAATTAACTGATACATGACCATGTTATCAGTTAAAACATCTCCGAAAAATATCCAGGATTCTTTTAAACGATTAAAACATGTTTTTATCAGTTAAAATGTGTCGGAAAAAATTGACAGAACCATTTTAATTTATTAAAATGTTTTGTCATCAGTTAAATTCATTTAAACTTATTTATTTTAATCAATTAAGTCACAAATTAACCAATTAATTCTATGAGTCACTTCAAAAATTCTCTATATAAACAGATTAATACCACCTGCACTTCAAAACATACTTTTTGAGAAATCATTCAAGTAATCTTTTAACCTCTGTTCCAGGAGAGAAACACACTTTATACTTTACAATTCTTTTTTATATCATTCTTGAGGCTCTTTGCTAATACTCTTGAAGAAACTCGTTCTGTGATTGGATTGTTGCTTTTGCATATTCACTTGATTGTTATTGTTTCTCCAAGCATCTTAATCTTTCATTCTATCCGTTGTAATTTCGGTGTCCAAAATTGTGGATAATGGTTTAAACAACTGGAATTGTGGTTGTTGTTAGAGGTTCAAGAACTTGATTATAGTTCTTGGTATAGATTGTTAGTCTACTCTTAGTATTTGTAATCAATTGAAATTTGATTAGTGGGTGAACCAATATAAATTTTGTTCTTGTTGTTCTTCTTTCGTTACATTCTCTTATTCCAGATTGTTGTTCTTAGATTGATTTCATTAAAACTTTAAAATTGGTAATCTAGTAAATGTTTTTTGTAGTAGTGTCTATAATTAAACGTTGCAAAAATCTTTGATTAGATCAATTCACCCTCCCTCTTGATCTCAACATATATTTTTAACATCTACAACATTTGAAACTCACCTTAACAAATATCTAATTAATTCATTTCAAGTTCATTTCAACAAATTATCCCTTTCGTATATTAAATTAGAATTATTTTTAAAATTAAATTCTATTTTCTAATAAATAATAGATGCACTCACACTATAGAATTATTTTCAAAATTAAATTCTATTTTCTAATAAATAATAGATGCACTTGTTAGAATCGCGCAGCGGAATGTTCGCGTGGTCGGACAAAAACCAAGAGGGGGGGTGAATTGGTTTCTTAATAAAAATTAGGTTTTCAAAATTTTCCCCAAATTTTACCGATTAAAAACTGTGTAAATGTAAATAGAGAAAGGGATAGAGTCTTACACAGGAAATTTATACTGGTTCGGATCAAAAGACCCTACGTCCAGTTGCTAATCACTCAACAGAGGATTAACGCTGTCACTATAAACAAATTGTTACAATACAAATTACAATGGAAGAGATAAAGTAAAAGATGACACCTCTCTTGAAACCCACAAGAGATGAAGAACAGCTTTCCCCAGAGACGGCACAACACACAATCCACTAAGAACTCCACTTAGTGATTCTTATCGCTTCTAGCCCACACCAGGTTCCGAAAGCCCCCTTTCCTTGCAACAAATAGTTCTCTGGCACTCACAACACTTAACTTTTGTATGGAAAGAGTTGTTCTTCTTTTCTGAGTGCCAAAGCAGAGTTTAAGTAGGGAAATTAGGGTTTAGGAATTGGGGATTTCGAAACTAGGGTTCTTGGTAATTGGATTTTCGAAAATAGGGTTTGTTTGATGTTTAAAATTAGAAACAGACGGAAATAATCGATTATTTGGAGTAATAATCGATTAAAACAGAGCCAAATATGTCAGAACCCAATCCTCTCTGGTTTAATCGATTATTTGATGAAAGAATCGATTATCGCATACGGAATCGTACGGAATAATCGATTATTTCTGTCGTTTAATCGATTAAAGCGGTGAGTTTTAGACAGAAAATGGTTTTCTCACTTGTTTTAATCGATTATATACTTATTTAATCAATTAAAGCCGAGCACTGAATGATAAATTTGAGCATTTTGAAGCATCTAAGTTATAGACTATGTACTGGCTATCTTAGACTCTAAAATTACAGACTCAATCAAGCTAAAACAGAGTTATTACAATACGGAAATCATCAATCTTCAATCTTCAATACTCTAAGTCTTTAAGCTCTTGGATCATCATCAAAATCAACATTCTTCATGATCATTATTTGCAACATCAAGTCCTTGAATGTTCAACGAGCACTCACAGTATTAAAATAGGTATAGTTGTTAATTGTAAGTTGTGATATTTTAATTTTATTTCATCTTTAATAATAAAATATTTTAAAAGTCTATGAGAAAAAATATTTTAAAAACCATGTTAATATCTATAATTTTTAATTAACTAAAACTGCAAAAAACTTTCTTGAATGTTATTTTTTTTATATAGTTTCTTAAAAAAAAGTCGCGTAGACTTTGAAATATTATATTGGAATGTTATAAATTTTAAGTTTTTTAAGAGAATTTTTATAATTATTCTTTTAATAGATTCTAATGAATTTATAGTATAAAAATCTAAAAAGTTAGAAAAAATTTACCAATAATTTCATGAATTATATAAGAAAACATTTAAAATTACAAGACTATGAAAACTGATAAAAGATAATAAGATTGGGATAAAGAAAACAATAAAGCAATTACATTTTTTTTTCAATCTTTTAATAGATTTTATTTTGATGTTCTATATTAGCTTTTTCATGTATTAACATTTTATACTTTTTCTTTTTCCTAGGATTTTAATAATATGTACAAAATTATTGTATTAGTTTCCTATACTAATAATAAAAATAAAATTCATCTACTGTTTTATTTGAAAATATATATGTTGGGAAGAAAATACAATTATAATTTTACATCAAATGTTTGAATGCTTCGTTGGTAGTTGTTCTGCCAAATAAACGTAGAAATGTCCCATAGCTCCGGTACGAAATTTGTTTTCGTATATGGATTCTAAAGTTAAAATTTCACCATCTTTAATCTTGATAGAACCAGGTTTTGGAGAGCAAACAGACGTTCCAACTACATAACCTCTTTCATTTCCTGGTTCTTTTCCCGTTCCGTATTTTGGTGTTGAAGTACATAAAACCCTTCCATCCTATGTTAATCAAAAACATAAATTTATACAAGTCACATTAGAAAAGTTAACTTCTTACAAAATGTAAAATTACTCCGTAAATTTTATTACTTAAGAAAATCTAAGCGTAGAAAGATTAATAAAAATTTATCTATCACAAATCCTATATATTATATATAGGAATGCCGACAAATATAAAATATTACCTGTCCATATACAGTTATATTGACAGCGCCCGCATGCGCATGTGCAATGCCATATATAAGATAACCACCTTTTGTCATTGGAATCTTTGCCTTTTGGACATGAAAGGAGCTACCATCACTAATTCTTGGAATGACATATTCTGCCTATAACAAATTAAAAAAAATTATGTTACTCACTTTGTGGAAAAGTAATTAATAAGTCACTACTTTGGTTTGAAATTTAATTGATATTCGAAAGTCTACTTATCATCTATGAAATTATGTATCTTGAATAAATTATTTACCTGACACTCATGAATTGTTGTAGACCCGTTTGATCTCACACGATCAGTCGAATCAAGTATGTAAAACTTGAGTGGCACTTGGTGTTCATCCCAATCCACCCACCTTATTTTGTATCTTAGAAAAAGCTTTCTTGTTGGGCCATGGAAACTCTTTCTTAATTTACATTGAAAGTTATCTTTGCAACAAAATAGTCCTCCTTTATAATCTAGGGGCAATGGTAGTCCATTAACGCCCGTTGTGACATTGTAAAAGTCCTTTGGGAGATTGAAAAGGTTACATCTACATTCGGTGCAACCTTTTCTATTATGTGTGCCACGTGTATCAATAACCATGACGTTAAACAACCACTTTTCTTTAAATCCATGTTTTATATCTTTTGGATTACCTAATTCAAGTGCAAAAGGATATGGAAGATTTGAGGGTGTTCCTCGTGATTCTCCTCCCAACCCCCAATAATGTGGAAGTAAAAACGTTTGACATGGACCATCATTTCTTTCGTATTCGATACCGTTACGAAGGTCATGAGTTTGTTCAATATAGTGTGACATGGTAACGTTTTCAATGTATTTTATAGCAAACCAATGATGGAGGTAAGTTTCATACAAAGGTACAGAGTTACCATTTTCATCAACCACTTCAGCATCAAAACTCTTGATTCCAATATGACCTCTCGGAAAAGCAATATCTAAAAGTGTTTTCGTTGCAACTTTTCCTGGTCCAACTTCAAAACTTTCAGACAAAAAGATGGCTGACTTAATATGACTTTCGTATTCTAGACTAGCTGAGTATGTTGTTATCGAGAGAAATACTAATATTGTTAATGAAATCATGGTTATATTACTGATAATCTTCGTGTTAACCTGCACATAAACCATTCATTAGCTAAAAATATGTTTGTAAAACTTATCCATTTTGGAATATATTGTAGACGAATGGAGAAAAATATGTAAATTAAATAAGAGTGGAATAAAGAAGAAAGAAAAATATCATAACATTGACAATAAAAGTTGCAAAGTACGTAAGAAAAAGATAAAATTGTTACCATGATGAATATTTGCTCTTAAGTGATGGTGTGAAATCTTTGAAATCTTAAATGTTAAATTTGTGTGTATGTAAAGTTAATTTATGATGTTATATATAATGGATGGTTGGATGATTGAATATCTGTTGTAACTAAATGTGAAATCAATACACATGTGAACTATTTCTATTTGTGGGATGAATTAAGTATTTTTGAATTTACTCATGAATAATTTAAACCTAAATTCTAATACATTTACCTAATTGTGTTGCCATTCAAGGTAATAAGGAATTTCATACAACTAATTGTACGTGTAAAAAAATGATATGATAGTGCAATTTTCTTTTTTAAGGAAAATTGATATCATTATTTGTTTTAGTTAACTAACATATGTTTATATGGTCTGGATTTGTTTTAACATAAATAATGTTTGAAAAGAGAAAAATTCAAATGTAATAAGGAATTCATTTAAAAACATTGATAAGAAGTGGATTGTTTCTATTTGTCTAATATATTAGATATTTTTTAATTAATAATTTTAAAATAAATTAAAAAGTATTGATTTAGTTTGAAACTATATCCAAGCTCGTATAATGAAATATTTAATTGTAGGGTATTTTTCAAAACTTAAATAATCATTAATGTAATAAAAGTCATTCCCGAGACTATTTGGTTTAGCTAAAATAGAAATATATTAATTTGAAAATAAAATACAACAAATATTGCTGAAAATACTAAATTAAAATATTAAAATATGTGATTCTATGTGGGATTGTGGTTTTTTTTTTTTTTTTTTACTTTAGTATATATCAATATTATTGAATAAAAATTGTTTCGAGCTTTTAAAACAATCTATAATTATCTATACTGATGAAGCTTGTGGGAAGAATCTTGAAAAGACCTTGGAAGACTTGCTGAAAGATTTGATGAAGTCAAAACAAGATGTTGTGTTGCAGTAGTTCATTAGTGTGTCTGTATTATATAGGTATAAACATCTATCATTTCCTTAAGCATGAGTTTCTTCCTTTTTTCACGTATAAGTGCCTCAAGAATTTTAATCTGTTAAAAATTGTTTTAATAGGTTAATATGTTCTCCAACAAGGTTTTTAATTGATACATTTTCGAATTAATCGATTGAATTTACTTAAAACAAATAAAGAAATTTTTGAGTCGCAGATTTAATTGATTAAGAAAGTTTTTAATCTTGTTCTTGACTTAGTTTTGAAAGCTATGGTTCGCAAAATTAACTGTTACATGACCATGTTATCAGTTAAAACATCTCTGAAAAATATCCAGGATTCTTTTAAACGATTAAAACACGTTTTTATCAGTTAAAACGTGTCGGAAAAAATTGACAGAACCATTTTAATTTATTAAAATGTTTTGTCATCAGTTAAATTCATTTAAACTTATTTATTATAATCAATTAAGTCACGAATTAACCGATTAATTCTATGAGTCACTTCAAAATTTCTCTATATAAACAGATTAATACCACCTGCACTTCAAAACATACTTTTTGAGAAATCATTCAAGCAATCTTTTAAGTTCTGTTCCAGGAGAGAAACACACTTTATACTTTACAATTCTTTTTTATATCATTCTTGAGGCTCTTTGCTAATACTCTTGAAGAAACTCGTTCTGCGATTGGATTGTTGCTTTTGCATATTCACTTGATTGTTATTGTTTCTCCAAGCATCTTAATCTTTCATTCTATCCGTTGTAATTTCGGTGTCCAGAATTGTGGACACTGGTTTAAGCAACTGGAATTGTGGTTGTTGTTAGAGGTTCAAGAACTTGATTATAGTTCTTGGTATAGATTGTTAGTCTACTCTTAGTATTTGTAATCAATTGAATTTTGATTAGTGGGTGAACCAGTATAAATTTTGTTCTTCTTGTTCTTCTTTCATTACATTCTCTTATTCAAGATTGTTGTTCTTAGATTGATTTCATTAAAACTTTAAAATTGGTAATCTGTAATTAAACGTTGCAAAAATATTTGATCAGATCAATTCACCCTCCCTCTCGATCTCAGCATATATTTTTAACATCTACAACATTTGAAACTTACCTTAACAAATATCTAATTAATTCATTTCAAGTTCGTTTCAACAAATTATCCCTTTCGTATATTAAATTAGAATTATTTTTAAAATTAAATTCTATTTTCTAATAAATAATAGATGCACTCACAGTATAGAATTATTTTCAAAATCAAATTCTATTTTCTAATAAATAATAGATGCACTCACAGTATTAAAATAGGTATAGTTGTTAATTGTAAGTTGTGATATTTTAATTTTATTTCATCTTTAATAATAAAATATTTTAAAAGTCTATGAGAAAAAATATTTTAAAAACCATGTTAATATCTATAATTTTTAATTAACTAAAACTGCAAAAAACTTTCTTGAATGTTATTTTTTTTATATAGTTTCTTAAAAAAAAGTCGCGTAGACTTTGAAATATTATATTGGAATGTTATAAATTTTAAGTTTTTTAAGAGAATTTTTATAATTATTCTTTTAATAGATTCTAATGAATTTATAGTATAAAAATCTAAAAAGTTAGAAAAAATTTACCAATAATTTCATGAATTATATAAGAAAACATTTAAAATTACAAGACTATGAAAACTGATAAAAGATAATAAGATTGGGATAAAGAAAACAATAAAGCAATTACATTTTTTTTCAATCTTTTAATAGATTTTATTTTGATGTTCTATATTAGCTTTTTCATGTATTAACATTTTATACTTTTTCTTTTTCCTAGGATTTTAATAATATGTACAAAATTATTGTATTAGTTTCCTATACTAATAATAAAAATAAAATTCATCTACTGTTTTATTTGAAAATATATATGTTGGGAAGAAAATACAATTATAATTTTACATCAAATGTTTGAATGCTTCGTTGGTAGTTGTTCTGCCAAATAAACGTAGAAATGTCCCATAGCTCCGGTACGAAATTTGTTTTCGTATATGGATTCTAAAGTTAAAATTTCACCATCTTTAATCTTGATAGAACCAGGTTTTGGAGAGCAAACAGACGTTCCAACTACATAACCTCTTTCATTTCCTGGTTCTTTTCCCGTTCCGTATTTTGGTGTTGAAGTACATAAAACCCTTCCATCCTATGTTAATCAAAAACATAAATTTATACAAGTCACATTAGAAAAGTTAACTTCTTACAAAATGTAAAATTACTCCGTAAATTTTATTACTTAAGAAAATCTGAAGCGTAGAAAGATTAATAAAAATTTATCTATCACAAATCCTATATATTATATATAGGAATGCCGACAAATATAAAATATTACCTGTCCATATACAGTTATATTGACAGCGCCCGCATGCGCATGTGCAATGCCATATATAAGATAACCACCTTTTGTCATTGGAATCTTTGCCTTTTGGACATGAAAGGAGCTACCATCACTAATTCTTGGAATGACATATTCTGCCTATAACAAATTAAAAAAAATTATGTTACTCACTTTGTGGAAAAGTAATTAATAAGTCACTACTTTGGTTTGAAATTTAATTGATATTCGAAAGTCTACTTATCATCTATGAAATTATGTATCTTGAATAAATTATTTACCTGACACTCATGAATTGTTGTAGACCCGTTTGATCTCACACGATCAGTCGAATCAAGTATGTAAAACTTGAGTGGCACTTGGTGTTCATCCCAATCCACCCACCTTATTTTGTATCTTAGAAAAAGCTTTCTTGTTGGGCCATGGAAACTCTTTCTTAATTTACATTGAAAGTTATCTTTGCAACAAAATAGTCCTCCTTTATAATCTAGGGGCAATGGTAGTCCATTAACGCCCGTTGTGACATTGTAAAAGTCCTTTGGGAGATTGAAAAGGTTACATCTACATTCGGTGCAACCTTTTCTATTATGTGTGCCACGTGTATCAATAACCATGACGTTAAACAACCACTTTTCTTTAAATCCATGTTTTATATCTTTTGGATTACCTAATTCAAGTGCAAAAGGATATGGAAGATTTGAGGGTGTTCCTCGTGATTCTCCTCCCAACCCCCAATAATGTGGAAGTAAAAACGTTTGACATGGACCATCATTTCTTTCGTATTCGATACCGTTACGAAGGTCATGAGTTTGTTCAATATAGTGTGACATGGTAACGTTTTCAATGTATTTTATAGCAAACCAATGATGGAGGTAAGTTTCATACAAAGGTACAGAGTTACCATTTTCATCAACCACTTCAGCATCAAAACTCTTGATTCCAATATGACCTCTCGGAAAAGCAATATCTAAAAGTGTTTTCGTTGCAACTTTTCCTGGTCCAACTTCAAAACTTTCAGACAAAAAGATGGCTGACTTAATATGACTTTCGTATTCTAGACTAGCTGAGTATGTTGTTATCGAGAGAAATACTAATATTGTTAATGAAATCATGGTTATATTACTGATAATCTTCGTGTTAACCTGCACATAAACCATTCATTAGCTAAAAATATGTTTGTAAAACTTATCCATTTTGGAATATATTGTAGACGAATGGAGAAAAATATGTAAATTAAATAAGAGTGGAATAAAGAAGAAAGAAAAATATCATAACATTGACAATAAAAGTTGCAAAGTACGTAAGAAAAAGATAAAATTGTTACCATGATGAATATTTGCTCTTAAGTGATGGTGTGAAATCTTTGAAATCTTAAATGTTAAATTTGTGTGTATGTAAAGTTAATTTATGATGTTATATATAATGGATGGTTGGATGATTGAATATCTGTTGTAACTAAATGTGAAATCAATACACATGTGAACTATTTCTATTTGTGGGATGAATTAAGTATTTTTGAATTTACTCATGAATAATTTAAACCTAAATTCTAATACATTTACCTAATTGTGTTGCCATTCAAGGTAATAAGGAATTTCATACAACTAATTGTACGTGTAAAAAAATGATATGATAGTGCAATTTTCTTTTTAAGGAAAATTGATATCATTATTTGTTTTAGTTAACTAACATATGTTTATATGGTCTGGATTTGTTTTAACATAAATAATGTTTGAAAAGAGAAAAATTCAAATGTAATAAGGAATTCATTTAAAAACATTGATAAGAAGTGGATTGTTTCTATTTGTCTAATATATTAGATATTTTTTAATTAATAATTTTAAAATAAATTAAAAAGTATTGATTTAGTTTGAAACTATATCCAAGCTCGTATAATGAAATATTTAATTGTAGGGTATTTTTCAAAACTTAAATAATCATTAATGTAATAAAAGTCATTCCCAGACTATTTGGTTTAGCTAAAATAGAAATATATTAATTTGAAAATAAAATACAACAAATATTGCTGAAAATACTAAATTAAAATATTAAAATATGTGATTCTATGTGGGATTGTGGTTTTTTTTTTTTTTTTACTTTAGTATATATCAATATTATTGAATAAAAATTGTTTCGAGCTTTTAAAACAATCTATAATTATCTATACTGATGAAGCTTGTGGGAAGAATCTTGAAAAGACCTTGGAAGACTTGCTGAAAGATTTGATGAAGTCAAAACAAGATGTTGTGTTGCAGTAGTTCATTAGTGTGTCTGTATTATATAGGTATAAACATCTATCATTTCCTTAAGCATGAGTTTCTTCCTTTTTTCACGTATAAGTGCCTCAAGAATTTTAATCTGTTAAAAATTGTTTTAATAGGTTAATATGTTCTCCAACAAGGTTTTTAATTGATACATTTTCGAATTAATCGATTGAATTTACTTAAAACAAATAAAGAAATTTTTGAGTCGCAGATTTAATTGATTAAGAAAGTTTTTAATCTTGTTCTTGACTTAGTTTTGAAAGCTATGGTTCGCAAAATTAACTGTTACATGACCATGTTATCAGTTAAAACATCTCTGAAAAATATCCAGGATTCTTTTAAACGATTAAAACACGTTTTTATCAGTTAAAACGTGTCGGAAAAAATTGACAGAACCATTTTAATTTATTAAAATGTTTTGTCATCAGTTAAATTCATTTAAACTTATTTATTATAATCAATTAAGTCACGAATTAACCGATTAATTCTATGAGTCACTTCAAAATTTCTCTATATAAACAGATTAATACCACCTGCACTTCAAAACATACTTTTTGAGAAATCATTCAAGCAATCTTTTAAGTTCTGTTCCAGGAGAGAAACACACTTTATACTTTACAATTCTTTTTTATATCATTCTTGAGGCTCTTTGCTAATACTCTTGAAGAAACTCGTTCTGCGATTGGATTGTTGCTTTTGCATATTCACTTGATTGTTATTGTTTCTCCAAGCATCTTAATCTTTCATTCTATCCGTTGTAATTTCGGTGTCCAGAATTGTGGACACTGGTTTAAGCAACTGGAATTGTGGTTGTTGTTAGAGGTTCAAGAACTTGATTATAGTTCTTGGTATAGATTGTTAGTCTACTCTTAGTATTTGTAATCAATTGAATTTTGATTAGTGGGTGAACCAGTATAAATTTTGTTCTTCTTGTTCTTCTTTCATTACATTCTCTTATTCAAGATTGTTGTTCTTAGATTGATTTCATTAAAACTTTAAAATTGGTAATCTGTAATTAAACGTTGCAAAAATATTTGATCAGATCAATTCACCCTCCCTCTTGATCTCAGCATATATTTTTAACATCTACAACATTTGAAACTTACCTTAACAAATATCTAATTAATTCATTTCAAGTTCGTTTCAACAAATTATCCCTTTCGTATATTAAATTAGAATTATTTTTAAAATTAAATTCTATTTTCTAATAAATAATAGATGCACTCACAGTATAGAATTATTTTCAAAATCAAATTCTATTTTCTAATAAATAATAGATGCACTCACAGTATTAAAATAGGTATAGTTGTTAATTGTAAGTTGTGATATTTTAATTTTATTTCATCTTTAATAATACAATATTTTAAAAGTCTATGAGAAAAAATATTTTAAAAACCATGTTAATATCTATAATTTTTAATTAACTAAAACCGCAAAACACTTTCTTGAATGTTATTTTTTTATATAGTTCCTTAAAAAAAGAGTCGCGTAGACTTTAAAATTTTATATTGGAATGTTATTGTTAAGTGGTAAAAAGTTGATATAATTATACCTTGAATTGTTATGAAACTACTTAACTGATGCTAATTCTAATTTATTTTTCTCCCAATATAGGATGAATTCAAGAATACATTGATACAAGAGTAATGAGCATAATTGACAGCAGAATTGGAGTAAAACTAGAAGAAAGAAGAAGATTTCCAGCATGGAAGTTGTGACACCTTTAATACCAACATTCACTTTATTATGATTTATTAATTATTATTGGTTCCTCTTAGTATTTGATTACCAATACACTCTTGTAGAAGTAAAGTACACAATAATTAGAACATACACTTAGTAATTAATATACATATCATTCATAAGTGTCAAGTATAACTAGATGGTAAATATACATAAAGTCATCCCAAAATACACCTAACAAGGGTTCACAATACCAAAGCAAACAAACTAACTAGACAAACTAATTATACAACCTAACTAAAGAGGAGATATATTTTGTACGTCCACTAAAATGAAGTATCTCTTGTAGCACTGTAGTGGTGTCCGATCAAGTCTTCTACTTAGTACTTGCAGTGATCGTATTTAAACTTTACTTGGAGATGATACCGGGGATGAGTTGTGTTCAACGTCACCTATGCAAACATTTCATAATAACAATACATGCACAGAAAGGGTAAGACAACTTTATATTCACTTAGAGCATGCAAATAACATTGGGTTAATTAGAAATTACATATACAAACATACTAGTAATCAGCACACAAATGATATGATATTATGAATGCAATGTATTCACTAATCTTTTCTAGGACACATCCTAGTATGCAAGACCATGGGGATCCCAAAACCACTTTCTCTTTTATTTTCTTTTTTCTTTTCGAGAAGGATCAGGAGTTTCACTGGAACCTCTCACCGCCTTGCGGTAGTATACTCATAATTACTTGTCCAGACTCAACCGATCATGAGAAACCCCGGGGCTTCAGTCAGGATAATCAAGCTTGGTAGTGAGAGTCTCACAACTTAGGTAGCGAGCCTCGAGCCACATATGAGCTCGATCACACTCAATCATCCCCGAGGTTAGCATGGAACCGACCCCGATTTTCCATATCCTCCTCATACACTCAATCTCTCGACTCATGAACATGATGCATGACTTATCATAACTTCTTCACACTCTTTCAAATTTGTTTCACCTCATTATACTTAAATCACATCTTAACTTCTTCAAAATAATACTAGGTTATTTCTTAAGAAAAATCGACGAGTTTTCCCCGTAAATCGGACATTCCCAAAATTTTTAACACTTGTAAAATAACCAAAAACAGCCCAGAACACTTCTACTTTTCACCAAACCATCCTTCCACCTCATCATATTCATCATCACTCAAAATCATAATTTTCTCAGTTTTAATTTATTTTTCTTAAATAATAATAATAATTGCAAATAATTTCCTCAAAATTATTAAAAATTCATTTTCACTTACAATTACTTGTTTTCTCCTAGATCAAAATTATTCCAATACTTTTGAAAAATATTTATTAATTAAATAAAAATATAAAAATTCACTTCATAATTAAATTATAAAATTCAATTCAATATATATAAAAAAATAGTTTTCTTTCTCACATAGTTCATTTCTCACACCTTTCCTCCATTCCACCAAATTATACAATGCAATTCTATATGTTAATCCATCTTAACAAAAACATTGCACAATAATTTTCTACTTATCATGCTTCATAACATACATACAATATATCTCAATAATCAATTTAAAGCAATGATCAGAATACTAAACATAGAAATAGGCTAATTCTCAATCTAAATTCATCAATAAATCATATAAAATTACTAATGATTAAGCAATCGATTCAAACAACATTCATGGATGCCTTATAATCATACAAGGTTCCATACACTCAAGTTGCTCCATTTAGAAGCCATAAATTTCACATAATCTTAAAACTTTAAAAATTCATCAAAAATAGAAATGACATTCAAATAATTCCAAATAAATTTCTAATTAACTTAGAAGTAAGGGACTTCTTCTCAATGCTATTTCAAGCAAAAATGAATTATAAAAGTTATCCTACCCCTTACCTTATGTTGTAACTTGGTGAAGAGTAACTCTTGATCAAATAATCTATCAAGTCTTTGGGTCTCCTCTTTGCACCTCTAAGTAGTCTCCTACATGCCAATTAAATACCCCAATTAAATCCTTAATTCCAACCATATTAGACCTCTAAAATCTCACCTCCTTCATAGCCTAAAATTCTAAAATTCAAGACTATGGTTCTTTGAGTTATAAAATCATTTCTAGGGCCTAAATTGATGCTAATGGAATTAATACAAGTAGAAGAGAGTAATGGAAGTAATACACTTAGAGTAGGAAGAATCCTAATAACAAATATGGACAAGGTTCAGTATTTCAGAATTTTCTAGAGTTATATAAACTGTTTTGGCATGAGGTAAGAGCCAAAATTTCAATAACTTAATTACCTACAATATTGATGAAGGAAATAAATTCAAATACCTTGTAGAATAAATGCAGTTTTTCAGTTTACAGTGGTTGTTTCCAACATGGCTCAACTACAATAACACTCTGAACATGCCTTGGTAATTTGACTATAACTCATGCTACACATAAGGTATTGACATGAAACAAATTTCTAAATTTCGGAAATATAATTTCCTACAACTTTTATGAAGAAATCAAGTCCTAATTTCACACGTATCAATCCCAGTAATTCAAAAACCGAGGCTGTTGAAACAGGGCAACCTCTTAACTTCACAGCTATAGCACTTGACAGTAAAATGAACATAACTTGAGCTACAAATATCTTTTTGATGTGAAACAAGTTTCTAAATTTCTATAACTTAAAGGGCTACAACTTTTATGAAGATACTAATTCCTAATTCTGTTCACAAACGTCCCAAAATTCAATGAACAGTGACTTACGAATTAGGGTGCTTAAGGTTTTTAGCTTAATCACTTCTAATCCTCAATTCTAAGTATTATTCTAGTGTCTTAGCTGTAAAACCTACAATAACACTCTTTCTACTCCCATTCAAGCTTAGCTGTAAAACCGTAGAAATGTAGAGAAGATTGAGAGAAACAAACTTACCTCTTGGAGTTTCTCAAGAAAATCAATATTTTCCCCTCAAAATCAAACTCCAAAGTGAGAAGGGTGAAAGTGAGAAAATGGGAGAAGGGAAGAACTTACGGAAGGCAGAGAGAGATGTGCTTTTTAAAAAGTCAAAATCACTTTTTTTTTTTTTAGATATATTATTTTATTATATTTTTTTTTCCAGAAAATTTCTAAAAATCACAAATAATTCAACCAACATAAAACTCTAGTCACTTTCCCCAATTCTTAATAATTTAATTAATAAAATTTTTGACAAAAGTTGTAGAGGTACCGAGAATTAGGATGTTACAGAAGTTGCTCGAGCGGGATGGATTCTCGCTTGAGCGAATGTTAGTTATTCTTCTCTGGAGTTCAATCGCTCAAGCGAGACAAGATTCGCTTGAGCGAATATGAGTTATTCTTCTCTGGAAGTCAGTCGTTGTTAAGTGGTAAAAAGTTGATATAACTATACCTTGAATTGTTACGAAACCACTTAACTATTGCTAATTCTAATATATTTTTCTTCCAATATAGGATGAATTCAAGAATACCTTGATACAAGAGTAAGGAGTATAATTGTGAAGTAATTGAAGAAAAATTGAAAGAAAGAAGAACGCTTAAGCGAATGAATGATGCGAGACCCGACCCAAATTCTCTTATAAAAAAAGATAATATGTGTTTTGAGAAAGGAAGTAGTCTTGGAGAAGTGGAGGCACGACTACTGTTAGGGTTCATCCAATCTTCATCAATTCTTCACTTCTTCATCAATTAGAGCATTGTAATGGCCAACATGGGTGGCTAACTTCATTCTCTTATGATTCGGTGCACTTCCTTTGAACTCTTTTGTATCATGGTGATATTTTGAGATATTAATCTATACTTTGATGTTGTTATTCTTATCCTTTATGCTTTGGAATAATTTATTATTGATTGTTTGAGGTATGATTGGAAAATATATCTTGAACCCTAGATAACGGTAAGAATATTTGTTACGTTAATTGCCAGAAATGGAATGAATGTATCAATTTCTTAAACACCCTAAACCTAATGCTGGAAAATCTCTTAATTGTGTGAGGAATCAACATTTATTAGGTTTTCTTATGAATTTCATGTGTGAGGAATCAACATGGATGATTTGAGTAGGTGACATCAACATTGTTAGGTTAATTGATGTTCTTAATTGACATAGTCATTACAATCCTAAGTACCTTTAATTAATATTTTCTCAGTTCTTTGTCATTTAATTTCAATTCAACTCTTATTTGCAAAACCCAATCTGTTTAATCTACTTAGTAAACATAATTGTGAATTTCCATTGAAATTGTTCCTCGTGGGATCGACATTTATTTAATTGAAATACTATGCTGCTATTGATAATTTTGGTACGCTTGCCAATAATTCAACAAGTATTTCAGGCGCGTTGCAGGGGAACGGTGTTCTTTGAGAATTCTTTGTTTAGCTTATTAAGTATTTTATTTTTATTTGTTTTTTTTGCTTTATTTTTCAATTTTATTTTGCTTAATTTTTGTTTGTGTTAATCTTTGCTTGAGTTACTCTTTTGATTTATGCGTTTAAGAGGACAGGTATTTTCAGAGCAATTAGAATTTAATCCGGAGATTGAAAAAACAGCTTAGAGGAACCGGGGTAGAAGAAGAAGGGAAACTCAAGAACAAGCCACAAGAGAATCTGCTAATTCTTCTTCCACACTTGATTTACCAGACCCAATTATATCCGAATCCATATCCAAATATAAATCCAAATCAAAACCCAAATTCAAATCCACCTTGAAGAACTCTTAGAAACTATGCTATGCAGCAAGGTCCAAGACACTTTTCCAGCATTGCCAAACCGGATGATCAAACATTGCAGATGAATCCATCTTTCTTAAGCTTGATTAGTGCTCATCAATTCACTGGATTGGATCATGAAGACCCTTACATTCATTTGTCTACTTTTTATGAGTTGATTGGTACCATGAGATTTAGAGCAGCAAATCTTGAATCTGCATATTTGAGATTATTTCCTTTTTCTTTGGTAGGTAGGGCAAAGGAGTGACTGAAAGCACATCCTAATAAGAGTTTGACTAATTGGAGTAGTGTAGAAGAGAAGTTTCTGAACAGATTTTCCCCACCATCCCGCTACATTAAAGCAAAATCTGACATCACTTCTTTCAGACAAGGAGCAGATGAACAATTTTGTGAAGCATGGGAGAAATTTAAATCACTATTGAGAAGATGCCCAAATCATGGATTTGATGACGTTGCTCAATTGAATATTTTCTATACTGGGTTACGGCATGATGCAAAGATGCTATTAGAAGCTGCAACAGGAGGGTCCATGTTGGATGTAGAAATTGATCATGCCACCAGAATTATTGATGCACTAGCTTTCACAGACCAACAGGCTCAACATGATAGAAATCTAATTCAAAGGAAAGGAGTCCTTGAACTTAACACCACAGATGCTCTCTTAGCCCAGAATAAAATTTTGACCCAACACATTGAAGCATTGTGTTAGAATCGCGCAGCAGAATGTTTGTGTGAACGGACAAAAACCAAGAGGGGGGTGAATTGGTTTCTTAACAAAAATTAGGTTTTAAAAATTTTCCCCAAATTTTACCGATTAAAATACTGTGTAAACATAAATAAGATGAGGATAAAGTCTTACACAGAGAATTTATACTGGTTCAGATCAAAAGACCCTACGTCCAGTTGCTAATCATTCAAACAGAGGATTAATGCTGTCACTATAATCAAAGTTGTTACAAACAGATAACAATGGAAAAGATAAAGTAATGAAAACACCTCTCTTGAGTCCCACAAGAGATGAAGAACAACTTTCCCTAGAGACGGCACAACACACAATCCACTAAGAACACCACTTAGTGATTCTTATTGCTTCTAGCCCACACCAGGTTCCAAAAGCCCCTTTTTCCTCCAACAAACAGTTCTCTAGCAATCATAGCTCTCAACTTTTGTTTGAAAAAGGTTGTTCAATTTTCTGAGAGCCTTAGAGAACCTTAAGTAGATGAATTAGGGTTTGGGAATTGGGGATTTTTGAAACATGGTGTATTGGGACTGGGGTTTTTGAAAATAGGTTTAATTTGAAGTTCAAAATGCATATCTGAGTGTAATAATCGATTATCTCAAGTGTTAATCGATTATTACAGAGCCAAAATCAACAGAAATAAAACAGTCCAGTTTAATCGATTAACTGTACCAGATAATCGATTAACTGTACCTGATAATCGATTAAACTAGAGAGTATTTACTGAAAAAGGTTTTCTTGCTGTAATAATCGATTATCCTACCATTTAATCGATTATTCCAGTATGTTTTTGATAAAAATGAGTTTTTAGAGCTTTTAAAGAGTAGACTATGTACCGGTTATCTTAGACTCTAATATTACAGACTCAAACTCATCAAAACAGAGTTATTACACAATAATACAAGTCTTCAACTCTTTAAGTTCTTTGTTCTTGAATCATCATCAAAATCCACAAGCTTCATGTCCATGTAAGTTCAACAACCAGTCCTTGTATGTTTCAACAATCTCCCCCTTTTTGATGATGATCAAAATTTTGTTTTAAAGCCTTGTAATAACCTGTTTTATCTGTCACACTAACAAAAACATTAAACATACCAGATAATATTTAAATTTAATCGTAAGAGGCTTTAAATATTTCTCCCCCTATTTTGATTATAATCAAAAATTGAAAGCTCCCCCTATAACAATCATAAGAGCTCCCCGTCAAAATATGCATAATTTGGAAATAACTCCCCCTCAAACAAAACAATAAAAGAATTCAAATTTTATTTTATAAAGAAACGTCATTACAGACAAAGAGATATATAACATTACAATCATGCAAAAGCTGTTTATTTAAGCAGAATTTAGGTAATGTCTAATATTCCTAAGTCTCTTCTAAGATCATAGAATCTATCCTTGGGAAGAGGCTTAGTAAAAATATCTGCTAACTGATGCTTTGTATCAACATACTCAATTTTATAGTTTCCTTTACTTATATGATCTCTCAAGAAATGATGTCTAATTTCTATATGTTTGGTCCTAGAGTGCATTACTAGATTCTTAGTAAGATTGATTGCACTTGTATTATCACACATAAAAGGAATGTCATTTAGAAATATACTATCATCTTCTAGTTGTTGTTTCATCCACAAAATTTGAGCACAACAATTACCAGCTGCAATATATTCAGCTTCATTGGTGGATAAAGCAACACATGCCTGTTTCTTAGAATGCCAAGATACTAAAGATGATCCTAATAAGTGAAATGTCCCACTAGTACTCTTTCTATCTATTTTGCATCCACCATAATCAGCATCAGAATAGCCTATTAAACTAGTACAAGCTTCAGATGGATACCATAAACCAAAACCAGTAGTTCCTTTTAAATATTTTAAAATACGTTTTACTGCAATTAAGTGAGATTCTTTTGGACATGCCTGAAATCTAGCACACACACAGACAGAATGCATAATATCAGGCCTACTTGCAGTTAAGTATAACAGAGAACCTATCATACCTCTATACATAGATTGATTAATTTCCAAACCTGATTCATCCTTGTCTAAATAGCATGAAGTTCCCATGGGTGTGTTAGCTTCCTTTGAAGTGTCCATTCCAAACTTTTTGAGAATCTCTTTGTAGTATTTGGTTTGAGAGATAAAAATGCCATCTTTAAGTTGCTTGATTTGAAGTCTAAGGAAGAATGTTAATTCTCCCATCATAGACATTTCAAACTTTCCCTGCATTATCTTAGCGAATTCTGGCAACAGGAGCATAAATTTCATCATAATCAATACCTTCCTCCTGATAGTAGCCTTTGGCAACAAGTCTGGCTTTATTCTTTGTTATGTTTCCATCTTCATCAAGTTTATTTCTAAATACCCATTTAGTTCCAATTACTTGATGTGATTCTTCTCTTGGGATTAATTCGCAGACTTGATTCCATTCAAATTGGTTAAGTTCCTCTTGCATAGTTATGCACCATTGGTCATCTTTAAGCGCTTCCTCAACATTTTTGGATTTTATCTGTGACACAAAAGCTACAGACATGCAGAAGTTAGTCATGTTTCTAGTTCTTACCCCTTTTGAGATATCACCAATAATATTGTCCATTGAGAGTTTTCTTGGTGATTACCATTCTTTTGCTAATTCAGGTGTTTGAGAAGGCTCATTTTCTTCCAAATACAATTCATCAAAATCCTCTCTTATGTACTCATCATCACTTGCAAATTCTTTATTTGACTCAAGAGGATTTCCCCCAAGGTCTACAATTTCATCAAAAGTAACATGTATAGATTCTTCAACATTTAATGTTCTTCTATTAAACACTCTATAAGCTTTGTTAGTTAATGAATAACCTAAGAAAATGCCCTCATCAGCTTTTGAGTCAAATTTTCCTAAGTTGTCCTTTCCATTATTTAACCAAAAGCACTTACTTCCAAATATTTTCAAATGAGCAGCATTAGGCTTTCTACCATTTAACAATTCATAGGGAGTTGATTTTATAATTGGACTAATGAGCATTCTATTCAAAACATAACATGCAGTACTAACCGCATCAGCCCAAAATTATTTAGGAACATTTGATTCATTTAGCATTGTTCTAGCAAGTTCCTCTAGTGACCTATTTTTCCTTTCAACTACACCATTTTGTTGAGGAGTCCTAGGAGCAGAAAAGTTATGCAATATTCCATTTTCCTCACAATAATTTTCAAACTTTTCATTTTGAAACTCACCACCAAGGTCACTTCTTAAAACTTTAATTCTTAAGTCTTTCTCATTTCGAATTTGCTTTGCAAACTTTCTAAAGACCTTAAAAGCTTCACTTTTCATTGTTAAGAAAAATGTCCAAGTATATCTAGAATAATCATCAACAATCACAAGACCATAATAATTTTAACCAAAGCTTTTTATCCTAGAAGGACCAAATAAGTCTAAATGTAATAATTTTAACGGTTTTGATGTGGAAATGACACTCTTTGATTTAAATGATGATTTTACTTGTTTACCTTTTTGACATGCATCACATAACCTATCTTTTTCAAACTTTAACTTAGGCAAACCAACAACTAAGTCTTTTGGTATCAATTTATTTAAATGATGCATATTTATATGAGCTGCTCTCTTATGCCATAACCAAGGGTTCTCTTCCTTAGCAACTAAACGTGTGATACTAGAATCATGTATACAATCCAAATCAATCAAGTATATGTTATTATGCATAATCCCTATTAATGCTACATTTTTGGAATCTATCAAATGTATGGTGCAAAATTTACTTTCAAAGATTACCTTAAATCCTTTGTCACATAGTTGACTTATGCTAAGGAGATTATGCTTTAGCCCATCAACAAGAGGCACATCCTTAATCTCCAACGTGTTTGCACCACCTATATTTCCAATTCCAAGAATCTTTCCTTTGTTGTTGTCCCCATAAGTTACATATCCTTGTTCTTTAGCTTTGAAACTCACAAATTTCGTTTTATCACTGGTCATATGCTTTGAGCATCTGCTATCAAGACACCACATAGACTTCTTTTATTTGGAAGTTTCCTACAAAACAAAAACATAGTAAACTTAGGTCCCCATAACTTTTGGGTCCTTGGGGTTAGAGATAAACAAATTATTTAACAATAGGAACCCAAATGTATTTTCCTTTAGGAACACCAAAATGTTTTATTTTACATCTATTTGAAGTGTGACCTTGTTTCATACAATAAAAACATGCTTTAGATGTAGCTTTTGAATATGATGTATTTCTAACAATAGATCCTCTAGTTCCTTTTTCTACCCATACTCTTTTATTTTTAATCTTAGGCTTTTTCAAAGGAACATGATGGTTTACTCTATTTTGAGCAATAACAACTTTATCTTTATTAATGTTACTTATCTCCTTTTCGGCTTTATCTAGCAAATGGTTAAGTATATCTATGTCATATTCATACTCTTTACAAGATGCACATGCTAAGTTCTTATCATCATTCTTATCTAAGAATAAAATTTTCGTTTCTAAGGTCTTCTTTTCTTCTAAACATGCAATTTTCGTTTTTAATGACTCAACCTCCTTTTCGGATCTACTTAAACTCTTTTTCACAGCTTTATATTCATTTTTCAAGTCCTTAAAGGCACTAAACAATTCATTATATGCATTTTGTAGTTCATCATAATTATTTTCGTCATCACTTGAAGATGAGTCAGAATCACTTACCTCAAAGTCAGAAGATATGTTGTCATTTGCCATTAAACAAATATTGGCTTCGATTTCCGAGTCACTTGATTCTGAACTTGAATCACTATTGTTCCAAACGATGTAGGCTTTCTTCTTGAAGGAATTTTTGCCTTTGATTTCTTCATTTTTCTTGTTTGGAAATTCGGTCTTCACATGTCCTGTTTCACCACAACCATAAAATTTGATATTTACGGAAGAATTTTCCCTTACCTTTCCTTTACCTTTGAATGGATGTCTTCCTTTGGCTTTCATGAATTTTGTAAACTTCTTTATCATAAGACTCAATTCTTCTTCTTCATTCTCCAAGTCTTCTTCTTCCTTTTCATTCTTACCTTTGGAAATTTCAGTTTTGAAGGCTAAGTTCTTCTTTTGATATTGTCCTTCCTCATCGTTTAGCCTTCCAAGCTCAAGCTCATGCTCTCTCAACTTTTCAAAGAGCGCCGCCATAGACATTGTGGCAAGGTTTTATTATTCTTTTGATATTGTCCTTTTTCACCTTAGGTTGTCATTTCCTATACAAAGATTTTAACATTTTAACATTTAATTCATCAACGTCAAAAATTTTACCTAATCCGATGAGATGGTTCACAATATGAGTGAAACGCTTTTGAACGTCAAATATCGTTTCGCCTTGTTGCATCCGGAACATCTCATATTCTTGAATTAAAGAATTTTTCCGTGTTCTTTTAACGTCGTCGGTACCTTCATGGGTCACTCTCAACATTTCCCACATCTCTTGAACACTTTTACAAAGAGGGATCCTGTAAAACTCATCAAGGGTTAAAGCAGATGAAATAATATTTCTAACCCTAATGTCAAATTAAGCTTTTCTTTTTTCCTCCGACGTCCATCTTGAAAATGGTTTAGGAACGTCTATTCCATTTTCAGTAACTTTTGTAATATAGGGACCGTTTAAAATAACGTCCCAAACGCCTCTATCAACAAATTCTAAAAAGATTTGCATTCTTACTTTCCAGAAAGGATAATTTTGACCCGCAAAAAGTGGGGGTCTGTTGATAGACGCACCTTCGGCAAAAGTTTGATTTTGTCCGGCCATTTTCGAAAAGTTTGAATGACTATCAAAGCAAGCTCTTATACCACTTGTTAGAATCGCGCAGCGAAATGTTCGCATGGTCGAACAAAAACCAAGAGAGGGGGGGTGAATTGGTTTCTTAACAAAAATTAGGTTTCAAAAATTTTCCCCAAATTTTACCAATTAAAATACTGTGTAAACGTAAATAAGAAAAGGATAGAGTCTTACACAGGAGATTTATACTGGTTCAGATCAAAAGACCCTACGTCCAGTTGCTAATCACTCAAACAGAGGATTAACGCTGTCACTATAATCAAAGTTATACAAGCAGATTACAAATGAAAAAAGGTAAAGTAACGAAAACACCTCTCTTGAGTCCCACAAGAGATGAAGAACAGTTTTCCCTAGAGACGGCACAACACACAATCCACTAAGAACTCCACTTAGTGATTCTTATCGCTTCTAGCCCACACCAGGTTCCAAAAGCCCCTTTTTCCTCCAACAAATAGTTCTCTGGCAATCACAACTCTTAACTTTTGTTTGAAAAAGGTTGTTCTATTTTCTGAGAGCCTTAGAGAACCTTAAGTAGATGAATTAGGGTTTGGGAATTGGGGATTTTCGGAACTTGGAGTATTGGGATTAGGGTTTTCGAAAATAGGTTTAATTTGAAGTTCAAAATCCAAATCTGACTAAAATAATCGATTAAATCAAGTGTGAATCGATTATTACAGAGCCAAAATCAACAGAATCCCAAAACGCACTGGTTTAATTGATTATTTTCCCTGTTAATCGATTATTACAGTGAACAAATACAGAAAATGGTTTTTCTCATTGTAATAATCGATTATCGGGTGATTTAATCGATTAAACCCGAGCCTTTTTGATAAATATGAGTTTTTAAAGCTTCTAAAGAGTAGATTATGTATCAGCTATCTTAGACTCTAAAATTATAAACTCAAACTCATCAAAACAGAGTTATTACACAACAATACAAGTCTTCAACTCTCTAAGTTCTTTGTTCTTGAATCATCATCAAAATCAACAAGCTTCATGTCCATGTAAGTTCAACATCAAGTCCTTGTATGTTCAACACAATTGTCCTGGGTTTGCCCTTGGTTTCGACCCGGCCCCGTCCTCATCAGATGTGGGGATTATCCGAGCATACCATTGATAGGACTCAGGGGTTGCATAGCCTATTAACCGAGAGTAGCTATGAGACAACTCATGAGGACCCAAACTACGATATCCCGAGAGGAGCTCGGAGGACTGTGTTTCTTCGGAGACCCATGCACTATTGCCAACTCACTAGCTGTGAGAAGAGCATGGGAGAAACCAGTCTTTATGGGAGATAGAGAGCTAGGAAAAGCTCGAGTAGCTGTCTCCAGTGACTACGAGGAGTGGAGAAGGAAAAGAGGGATGTCTCAACCATCCACCTCACAAGCTACATGTTCAAACAGTGAAGAGCTTCAAACTCAAGTCGACGCCTTGGCCCGGAGGATAGAAATCATGGGAGCCCAGATGAGGGCCCTTGAAGAAAGAGAGCAAGAATTTATCCTCACCATAGATGATCTACAAAGGCAATGCAAGAAAAAGGATCATGAAATAGAGTGCCTCAAGGATCAGTGTGATGACTCTAACGAGCAAGCTATCCGAGCATCCAAAGCTGCTAGAACCAGCTCGGATAGCCAACTTCAAGAAATAACTTCCAAATCAGCAAAACAGGCTCAGACGATCAAGGACTTGTTACAAGACTTCACAAGGACTCGGTCAGAAATATGCCAAGAGAGAGAGGTCAACCGGAGACTCAACAAAAGTCTCACTGAGCTACGCTGCAAAGAAAGAGACGGGCTAGCTCAGTATGGTCAAGTACTACGAGAAAAAGACGTAGCCCTTGCAAAACTCGATGAACCACAAGCCTTGGTCATCCATCAAGAGGCGAAGATCAAAGAGGCTCAAAAGTACAGTGAAGATATGAGCCAGGCAGTCCAGAAGCAAAGCGAAGCACTCGCTTGTCACGTCCAGGAAGCCGAGAGGGAATTACATAGAGATCAAGACCCGCCTGTGGGTTTCTTTAGGCTTTTCCGCTTCTGTCAAAAGTTTCTTCGTAGTATGGAATAGGGGAATGTACACCTTCTACGGATGAATGAAATTTTTCTTTATTCAACAATTGTCTACTTGCATGCATATCATTCATTTGCATATTTAATTTCCCCTCCTTCACTTTTAACAAACAAGATAATAAAAAGGAAGGATTAACTGACACGTCTTCCAAATCAGAAGAATGGAGAGAACGCCGCTTTTAATCAAGCTCTCCCCAATGGTTGATCCACCATAAGAGGGTAATAAGCTCGACCGTTGTTCCTTAAAACCAATAAGGAAGAGGGGGCAACGACGCCTGTACGACTATTTATGCCATGTCCTTTCCCCTACGAATCAAATAAAGTTGTACCATGGAGATACGGAGAATCTTCACCAATAAAAGAAGATATCTCCAATATAGCCGACATTGGGGGCATGCCTAGAAGTGGAAGGATCTTCTCCCCCAAGGACTTACAAGAAGATGCCCCCAAGAATAAAGGAAAAAATAAACAAACAAAAGAAAAAGAAAATAAAGAATCCAAGGAGGAGACCGAGGAATTACTCTAGTTTATAAGGCAAAGCAAATATTCCATTATTGACCAGCTCAATCATACACCTGCTAAGATAACTCTGTTATCTCTAATGATGAGCTTGGAATCACATAGAAATGCCCTGATGAAGGTCTTGAGCGAAGCGCATGTACCTCACACCATATCCCAAGAAAAGATCGAGAGGATCGTCGGTCACATTACGGCAAGCGATCACCTCACCTTCATAGAGGAAGAACTCCCCCTCGAGGGGTCAAACCACAACAAGCCCTTGCACATTTCTATCAAGTGCAAGGAGTACCTCATCGCCAAAGTTCTTGTGGATAACGGGTCATCCTTGAACGTGATGCCCAAGTGCACACTCGACAAACTGACTATTCAAGGAACCCGTCTGCGCCCAAGCAACACTATCGTTCGAGCCTTCGACGGATCCAAACGAGAAGTAGTGGGGGAAGTCAACCTGCCAGTCCAAGTCGGACCCACTATCTTCAATGTCGATTTCCATGTAATGGACATTACTCCTGCATATAGTTGTCTCCTCGACAGACCTTGGATTCACGACGCTAAAGCAGTACCTTCAACGCTCCACCAAAAAGTCAAGTTTATAATGGATGACAAGTTGGTCACTGTCCAAGCAGAAGACGATATCCTGATCAGTGGACCGTCCACCCATCCTTATGTGGATGCGGTTGAAGAGGCCCTTGAAACATCTTTTCAAGCGCTCGAGATTGCCAGTGTAGAGAGACTTCCCAAAAACACAAAGGTAGCCCGCATGATGATGAAGCATGGTTACCATCCTGGCCAAGGACTGGGGGCAAATTCCCAAGGGATGAGGGAACCCCCAGAATTCAAAGATAATCCTTTTAAGTGTGGCCTAGGATATGACCCTACTAAGGGCCTAGCAAAAGGAAGAAAAGGGAAGTCTCCCCTCCGCACACTCAAACAGATATTCCGAAGCGGAGGGATGCAAGCGTCAAGGGCTACCCTAGTCATTAGGAGATCTTTTTCTTCGCTTAAGGGATGTAAACCCAATGATTGTTAGAGATTATCCCCCGGGGCTAGCCCGACCCCCGGGCATTTCAAGGCACATATTCCCTTATTAATTAATAAAGAATACACTTCTTACTATCTGCTTCTCTTCTTGCTATTTCATGACTAGGCCTCACAATAACCTTGTCTAAGTAAACAAAAAAAGAAAAGGAAGAATAAAAAGCGCGCCCAAGTAATCAAAATTTACCATTACAATCAAGCTGGTCGATTAGAAGCACAAAATAAGGCTTTACCTCACCATAAATAAAGTCATGTTTCGCCAATATTGTGAAAAAAAAACAACACAAAAAATACAAAAAAAAAAGAAAAAGCCCATAGAAGCCAAAGGTCAAAAGAAAAGGACAAAATACCTGGTAGGAAACCCACCAAGGGGGCTATGCAAAAGATAGGGTCAACCCGTTAGGAAACCCGAACAAAAATAAAGGGTAGCCTAAGCAAAAGTTAGGGTTACAAAATAATGTCCGCTAGGATTCCCTAAACAGAAAAAAAGGAACCTAGACAAAAGATAGTACCAAAACACAATATCCTAGTTCGAAAACCCAAAGGGTGATCTAGGGAAATTGACCAGCCATAAAAAGCAATGGAAATAGGCTAGGACGCAAATCCAAACAAACGTTTGCTTAGAGAAAAGCTTAATCACTTAGGCCTAACCTTAGCCAGCCATTCTTACAAAATCTTTTCTAAATAAAATTAACCGTCTAAAACACAAGCCGTTGAATTTACCCTTTACTTCTTTTCTCTTGACCCTCACAACATTATTCTAACAATTAGTTTGGGAATATGGAGGCGTATAGTCAACAAGAGGATTGAAACCCCTAAAGCGAAGAAAAAGAGACACCAGCATGGCAAAGCGTGCTCTTCAAAAAAAAAAAAGAAAGGAAAGAAAAAGAAGAAAGAAAGAAGAAGGGAAAAGTATTCTTCGGTCACGTTAAGTCCGAAACGACACAGCCAAGTACAGCAGAAAAACAAAGATTAGAGGGCACCCGTCTCTACAAGACGCATCAGTTAATTCTTCTGAAAAAAGTAATGAAATAGGCATTACAGGACATCAAACATGAAAACATTGCATCCATAAAATGTTTTTGAGCAAGGTCTTATTTTCTTTATAAAAAAACACCTTCTAAAAATTGAGACCGCCGTCTGTCCTCCCAGACAGCCATCTCGATTCGCACTGAAACGAGACCGCCATCTCAACTTCCAAGACTGCCGTCTCTACTTGGACAAAAACGAGACCGCCTTCTCGCTTGGCGAGAGGGCCGTCTCGCCAGAAGCCAAAGTTCAGACCGCCATGTCGAAGTTCCAGACAGCGGTCCCGAATCCTGCGAAACCGAGACCGCCATCTCAACTTCCCAGACTGCGGTCCCGAATCCGAACAAAAATCCTATATATAGGGGTGCCTTGAGGGGGTTCCAAACACACTCTCCTGCACTCCTACCCTCCTTTCTCTATATTTGAGCATCCTACTACCGAAAATGCATAGAGGAGAAGCATCCAGAAAGAGAAGGGGTTCTTCTGGCCCTAGTAGCTCCACAGCCCCAACTCCACAAGATCCAACGCAGCTCTCGCCCTCACACTAGGCCCGCCTGGAACATATTCAGGGGTACACTTGGCACCCCATGCTGAGCCTAGACTTCACCATCCTCGTCGAGTTCGGGTGGGAAGACGAGGTCCACGCCTACCTCGACAACATAGGATGGCGCTTCCTCCTCCAATCTCCTCCCACCCACGTCTACCCACAGACAGTGGTGGAATTCCTCACCTCCATCGAATACTGCGAGCTTCCCACCATGGTGTCGAGCCTCCCACTAACGAAGATGGTGTCCTACTTCATGAATGGGATGTACCGGACAACGACTTTGGACGAGTTCAATGTTTCGATTGGATTCGTCCGGCCCGAGGACGTCTTGACTCGGGATACCATGAAGCCATCTGCGAGCGCCCTACTACCCTCATCGCCGGTGAAATGTGGGAAAAGCTGACTGGGATGCACACTTTGTCATCCCTGCTGAAGGGCTCTGCACTCTCTCCCGCCCTCCGCATTTGCCACACGCTGCTGTCTGGGACTGTCCACGAGAGGAAAGAGAGCCAGGGTAAGGTCACCCACCCAGACCTCTTCGCCCTCTACTGCATGAGCCAAGGGCGCCGGTGCAACCCTGGCTACTTTTTCATGAAGGCCCTCAAGGACTTCGGGAGCCGTCCCGTGGGAGCCATCCTCATGGCTCCCCTCATCACCCCACTGGCAGAAAAATGGGGGTGCAGTGGCAGGGAAGAACTAGCCTCCAACCTCTGACCTGAAACTATCAACGGGTCCATCCTTGTTAGCATGGGGATGCTGCTCCGCCAAGGGTCTCGATTGATCCTCCACCCCTCACTGGACATAACCCTGGATCTCTAGGACATAGTTGCAATGCAAGATCTCCCGACACCCCCGGAGTTCCAGCAACAACAGCATTAGCAACAGCAGCAGTACACGGACGACTTTGCTGGCATCAACCGCAACCTCTACAGCCTGTGCCAGCAATTCGACCAAATGTCCCTAAGACAGGATCAAATGTCCTTAAGGCAGGACGTCTTCAACACAAGGATGGAGACATTCGACCCGATACAAGAGGGAATAAGGCAAGACCTGGCGAAGTTCCAGCAAGAACACCTCGACACAATCCGAGACTAGGCAGAATTTCAGAGGCACATGCACCAGCAATTCCCTCCTCCCAGATCGTCTCCCGGCTCAAGTCCACCGTCTTAGGGATAATACTCAAAAATAAATGCTGTAATAAATTTTTTTTACCATAAATAAATTTTTTCTTGCATTCATTTTTCTCTTCAAAAAGTCAACGTAACGAAAAGAAACTAAAAAGTAAAAATACTTACGCTTAATCCCGAAAAAGCCAAAATCCGAAATTGCGAGAAAAAAGATAACTGCGAAAAAAGGCAGGATTAAAAGACAAGACAAGTCAAAACCACATTGACCAAGAATCTCCGACGACCAAAGTCGAACTACAAAACAAAGAATCCCCAGTAGTTACCAAGCCGGATGACCACCAGAAGAGTCAAAGTAATTCCCAGAACAAACCGGACGACCACTCCAAGAAAAGACAAAAACAGAGATAAAAGAAAGTATCACAGCACGGGCGCATGAGCGACTGAGCAGCAAGCTGCCACCACCACCAGTCCTACGCAGTGGACTGCACTAGCCTGATGGGGGGTTCATACCCATCAACCTGCGCACGAGGTGCGCCTGATCTGCATGCAAATCGGATCAGTAAGTCGTAACTACCAGCCTGATGGGGGGTTTATACTCATCCAGTCCTATACATAGTGGACTGCAATTACCAGCCTGATGGGGGGTTTATACTAATCCAGTCATATGCATAGTGGACTTCAACTATCAGCCTGATGGGGGATTTATACCCATCAACCGAAGGATCGGCTACCGTCAGAAGGAGTATCTTGAGGTTCTACCATGTGTCAACCGAAGGGATCGGCTACCGTCAGAATGAGTATCCTGGAGGTGAACAACACACTTTTCCCCAGAAGATCAGTCGTCGCAAGACGCAACATCCGAAGGGTAACCGGGCAAGAGGGTTAACCCCTTCACCCTCCAGTCGATCTTCTTGGCACCAAAGCCCAACAGTCGGCTAGTCAGGTGAAGGGGGGGGGGCAGCTGTAGGCCCTAAATCTTGCCCGACCTCAAAATAAGAGCAGAAGACCTTTTATTCGAAGATGGACGAAGCCTAAAAAGCCACTAGGAGAGACTATTAGGCCCCATGTTAGAGTAGGAAGGATTTTTTGTACAAAAATAAGGATTTTCGCCTTCAGGAGTCAAGACAACCGTTTCGCTTTTCGGGACCGCCATTGATGTAAGTCGAGACTGTTGTCTCGTTTGGCGAGACGGCCGTCTCGCCACTTGCCAATGGCGAGACCCCCCTGCCGTTTGGCGAGAAGGCCTTCTCGTCACTTGAAAAGTTGATACCGCCGTCTCGTCAAATGAGACGACAGTCTCGCCACTTTTGCAAGTCGAGACCGCCGTCCCGAATGGCGAGACGGCCGTCTCGACCTTGCCAGTCGAGACAGCCGTCTCGACCTTGCCAGTCGAGACCGCCATCTCGACCTGACAGGTGCGAATCCCTATAAATAGTGAGCGCTCCCCCCCTCATTTCACACAGTTCTTCCACTTTTCCTTCTACACTTTCTTCAAATTCTCTTCCTAGAGTCCCTCTGAAGCATTTTTGGAGTTTCTGCGTGTCTTAGAAAGCTTTTTGTAGCGTTTCGAGAGCGATTTTTGGTGTTTTAAGAGCGAAGGGCTGCCAAAACGCACCCTATTTTCAAGAGAATTAATTAAAAAGCTTGCTTCAGATGTTTCTTCACTCTCTCCCTCTCTTTTACTGTCTTTATTTTTATGATTAAATTGCATAATAGACATTAGGGCCATGTAGTCATTATTTTAATTCCACAAATAAAAGGGTAAAAGCGTCTTTTTGAAAATTTATCTATAAAATAACTAGCCTATCATAGGGAACCCGAAAGGGGCGCTGTAAGGGGACTAACACTTCCCTTACACATAACTAACTCCCTTACCCAACTCTGATTTTAACGACCAAAGTTGGTTTTCGAAAACCAACGCCTTTTCTCCCCTTTTTCAATATTTCCGATAAAAACATCGGTGGTGACTGCATCAGAACCCTTTCAAATTTGTTCTTAGGTCAGCCCGGTTATCGGACAATCTAAGAACACCCTTTCGAAAACCTCGCCCTTTGGGTCAGCCTGGTTATCGGACAACCTAAAGGCGTTGTAACATCACCCATAAAAACGCGAAAAATGGAAAGTTGGAACCATCGCGTCACTCTGACCCATATAGGTAAAGCAGCAAGGCGACATTCATTTAGAAATATAGAGACCCAGATAGGTCAACTAGCTAAACAATTATCTGAGCAGCAAGGAGGACAGTTTTCAGCTAACACACAAATCAATCCAAAGGAGCAATGTAAGTCAATAACTACAAGGAGTGGTAAGGTTATAGGAGAAGGTATTGGTGACAATATGGCTGTAGAGAAGGAAATCCTACAAGAAAAAGAATATAAGTGTGAAGGAGAAAAAGAGAAAAATGAATGAGAGAACGTAGAAAAAGAAAAAAATACTGAAAAAGAAGAAAAAATAAAAAGAGTGAGAAAAAGAGGGAGAAAGATAAGAGTCAAATACCGCAATTAAAGGATTTACCATATCCTCGTCATAAAGAAAGACAGTTTGCAAGATTCATGGATATTTTCAAGCATTTACAGATTAATATCCCACTTATGGAAGCTATGAGCAGATGCCGACTTATGCAAAATTCATGAAAGAGTTGTTAACCAAGAAAAGGAGATTTACTACAGAAACAGTGGAGCTAGAACCAGGATGTAGCGCTATAATTCAGAAATTGTTACCTCTGTTAGATATTGTTTAGATATTATTTAATATTGTTAAGATATTGTTAGATATTAACCATAATATCAAACAATATCTTCTGTTTATTCTGTTACTTTCAATTACTCTTTTAGTTGTATCTCTCTACTATAAATAGACTACCCTATGTGTGATTTATACACAAGGGAGATTAATCCCAAACTCTATTTCTTCTATATTCAACATGGTATCTAGAGCTTAAGGTTATTTTGAATTTTTTTTTTTTGGCCTTAGTCCACTATTGAAGTCGCCACCACCGCCGCTATCGTTGTCGGTTATTTGGTAGTGTGAAAGTGCATGTCTAGGAAAGTTCTGACAAGGAAAGACTTGGTATTTAAGCGTGTCCATTAGTGACCCACCTCTCTTTCCCGGGAACTTACCCGGTGTACTCGGTTCACGCCGCCGTCACTATCGCCTTCGCCCTTTATGAGTTCTTCCGCTCCTTTTAGTACTTCCAATTCTGTCAGCACGCGTCTCGATCCTTCCATCTACACTAACTATGTTAATGTGCACTTATCCATTGACAAGTTAACTGGCCCTAATTATGCCACATGGTCATCAGACGTCAGATTATGGCTTAAGAGTCAGAAGTATCTTGATCATCTTGCCCCGAAAGCACCTACTCTCACTCCTGGTGAGGAAGACCGTTGGGACACCATTGATGCTCAATTATGCGTGGTTCTCAAGGGTACCCTTGATCCTTCGTTAAAACAAATTTTTCGTTCCTACGAAACATGTGCAAAAATCTGGGAACATGCCAAGTTATTATACACCAATGATACTCAACGTCTCTATGATGTCTGTTCTAAATTTGTAGATGTTATTTCCTCTAAACATCAAGATTCTATGACTGATTATATGGGCAAAATTCATGCTCTTTTTCATGAGTTCAATGAGTTATTGCCTCCTTCCCCCGACCCTGCCACCGAGATAGGACAACGATCAAACTTCTTCATGCTAGGGGCATTACACGGACTTGCCGATCAATATTCACATATTCGTGATCAGATTTTGGGTTCTCCTAGTTGTCCCCACCTTGACATCGACCTGCTCCACTCTTTGCGTATACCAGCAGAAACTCAACCCCGACACACCTGCTTCGTTAATGATTCTTCCGCATTGGTATCTCACCGTGATGATCGAACTCGCCCTCGCAAACAGGGAAAAGGACGTCCTAAGTGTGAACATTGTGGCAAGCTAGGTCACAAGATTGACCGAGTGTTATGCATTACATGAGTGTGAACATTGTGGCAAACTAGGTCACAAGATTGACAAGTGTTATGCATTACATGGTCGTCCTACTCGATCTACCGCAGCTTGCTCGGACCGATTTTTCCCACCTTTATCTCGCTAAGGATCCTCCTTCTTCTATTTCATCGAACACACCTGCTATGTTCAACAAATTTCTCAAATGGTATAAGGATCAACAGTCTTCTAGTTCTACCGTGTTCTGTCGCACACACAGTACATCTTTTGCTTGGTCCGACCCAATCTTCTTCTCGGTCCTTGGGTTTTTGATTCAGGAGCCACTCGATCATATTACTCGGTAACAAATCTTTGTTCTCCTCTTTATCCTCTCCCGATCCTTTACCTTTTGTTACACTAGCCGATGGCTCTAGAGTATCATCTCATGGTGTTGGAACCGTTAAACTTTTCCCTTCTTTAACCATTGATAATGTTCTTTATGTCCCTGGGTCTCCTTTTAACCTCGTTATCCATCGGCCGTCTAACTCGTTCTCTTGATTGTGTTGTTTCTTTTACCAACAATTCTGTGTGTTTACAGGACCGGAGTTCGAAACAGGTGATTGGCACAGGATGTGAGTCTCATGGTAATTATCATCTTCGTCCCTTTACACATGTTGGTGTAGTTATAGAGTCTCCCTCTCTTCTCCATGCTCAGTTAGGTCATCCAAGTCTTGCCAAGTTACAGCAACTTGTCCCCGCCTTATCTAAATTATCTAGTTTGGCATGTGAGTCGTGTCAATTAGGCAAGCATAGTCGTACTTCCTTTCCTCGTAGTGTCACACGTGGTGCTTCGTCCCCTTTTGCCGTGGTTCACTCGACATTTGGGGACCTAGCCGCGTTAAGTCTACTTTAGGTTTTCAATACTTTGTTACTTTCATTGATGATTATTCCGGATGTACTTGGTTATTTTTGATGAAAAATCGTTCTCGAATTATTTCATATCTTTCAAACTTTTTTCAATGAAATTCAAACTCGGCTTCGGTGTTTCTATTAGAGTTTTGCGCAGTTGATAATGGTCGTGAATATCTTTCTCATTCTTTTAAACAATTCATGGCTTCTCATGGTATTTTGCATCAAACTTCTTGTGCTTATACACCTCAACAAAATGGTGTAGCCGAACGTAAAAATAGACATCTTATTGAAACAACTCGCACTCTTTTAATTCATGGAGAGGTTCCTCAAGCATTTTTGGGGTGATGCTCTTCTTACTGCATGTTATCTTGTTAATCGCATGCCATCTTCGGTTCTAGATAATAAAATACCTCATTCCATTTTATTCCCTCATGAACCACTTCATCCCTTACCTCTAAAAGTTTTCGGGTCTACATGTTTTGTTCATAATTTTAGTTCTAGTCTTGACAAGCTTTCTCCTAGATCACATAAATGTGTTTTCTTAGGGTTTACAAGATCACAAAAAGGATACAAATGTTTTTCTCCTTCTCTTAACCGTTATTTTGTGTCTGCAGATGTCACCTTTGATGAGTTCTCTTTTTATTTTAAAAGTCAATCTTCACCTCTGTCTCCATCCAATATTGTCAACACTCCTAGTACATTTAATGTTCCCGTTGTTTGTGACCCTCTAATTGTGTCTTCTTCACCATTAGATTCTACTCTGCAGATCAACTTCTTCTTCACTACCTCTTCAGGTTTATAGTTGCCGAAACCAATCACAACCACCACCATGTGACTCTACTCAAGTGCCAACTACTCTGTCTCCTCCGGATGTGACACCCGAGTCCGACCTTCCCATTGCCCTCCGAAAAGGTATCCGTTCTACACGTAATCCCTCTCCTCATTATATTGGTTTGAGTTATCATCGATCGTCATTACCTTTTTATACATGTCTTTCCTCTCTTTCTTCTCGTGACCATTCCAAAAACTGTCCGTGAAGCTTTAGCCCATCCTGGTTGGCGTCAGGCCATGTTAGATGAACTAAGTGCTCTTCATAATAGTGGAACTTGGGAATTGGTCTCGTTACCGTCCTGGGAAATCTCGTTGGTTGCAGGTGGGTGTTTGCTATCAAAGTTGGACCCGATGGTACTATTGATCGCCTCAAAGCACGTCTTGTGGCCAAAGGTTATACTCAAATTTTTGGTTTGGATTATGGAGATACCTTTTCCCTCGTGGCAAAGATGACTTCGTTCGTTTATTTATCGCCATGGCCGCTCTTCAACAATGGCCTCTTTATCAACTAGATGTTAAAAATGCTTTCCTCAATGGTGATTTGCAAGAAGAAATCTATATGGAGCAACCTCCTGGGTTTGTTGCTCGGGGAGTCTTCTCGGGATGGTATGTCGTCTTCGCAAATCCCTATATGGCCTAAAACAGCTCTCCTAGGGCCTGGTTTGGAAAGTTTAGCAAGGTTGTTCAACAATTTGGTATGACTCGGTGTGAAGCGAGATCACTCTATCTTTTATCGACACTCAAGTGCTGGATGTGTTTACTTGATAGTATATGTTGATGACATCGTTCTTACAGGTAGTGACAATCATGGCATCTCTCAGCTTGAAACAACATCTCTGTCACCATTTTCGGACCAAAGATCTTGGCAAACTTAGATATTTCTTGGGTATTGAGGTGGCACAGTCCAATGATGGTATTGTTATATCTCGGAGGAAGTATGCCATGGATATTTTAGAGGAAACTGGGTTGATGAATTCAAAGTCTCGTTGATACGCCCATGGATCCCAATACTAAACTTTTACCAAATCGGGGGAGCTTTTACCTGATCCTGAACAAGTATAGAAGATTGGTTGGAAAATTGAATTATCTTACAGCTTACTCGTCCCGACATTTCCTTTGCGATCAGTGTGGTAAGCCAATTTCTTAATTCCCCATGTGAAGATCATTGGAATGCAGTCATTCGTATCTTAAAGTATATTAAAAGATCTCCTGGAAAAGGATTGTTATATGATTCTAATAACCATACAAGAGTTGTTTGCTACTCGGATGCTCGATTAGGCAGGATCTCCTTCCGATAGAAGATCTACATCCGGATATTGTGTCTCCATTGGCGGTAACTTGGTCTCATGGAAAAGTAAGAAACAAAGTGTTGTGGCAAGATCTAGTGCGTAAGCGAATATAGAGCTATGGCATCACTCGCTTGTGAACTTGTTTGGCTCAAGCAATTGCTTAGAGAGTTACAATTTGGAGATGTCACTCAAATGTCACTTGTGTGTGACAATCAGTCGCTCTTCATATTAGTTCTAATCCTCGTCTTTCATGAGAGGACCAAACACATTGAGATTGACTGTCATTTCATTCGAGAAAAGATTATGTCCGGAGACATCAAGACCGAGTTTGTTAACTCAAGTGATCAGTTAGCGGATATTTTTACTAAATCTTTACTGGGTCCTAGAATTGATTATATTTGTAACAAGCTTGGCACATACGATTTGTATGCTCCAGCTTGAGGGGGAGTGTTAGATATTGTTTAGATATTATTTAATATTGTTAAGATATTGTTAGATATTAACCATAATATCAAACAATATCTTCTGTTTATTCTGTTACTTTCAGTTACTCTTTTAGTTGTATCTCTCTACTATAAATAGACTACCCTATGTGTGATTTATACACAAGGGAGATTAATCCCAAACTCTATTTCTTCTATATTCAACAACCTCAAAAGTCCAAGGATCCTGGTAGTTTCACTATTCTAGTCACAATTGGGAAATTACAAGTAGGTAAGGCATTACTTGATTTGGGTGCTAGTATAAATCTGATGCCTTTGTCTATGCTTGAAAGAATAGGAGACTTGGAAGTAAATCCTACAAGAATGACATTACAGTTAGCTGATAGATCTCTAAAATTTCCTTATGGTGTGGCGGAAGACGTTTTGGTCAGAGTTGATAAATTTATGTTTCCTGTTGATTTTGTTGTGATGGATATGGAGGAAGACACTAAAGTTCCTCTTATACTGGGAAGACCTTTCATGAAGACAGCAAAAGTTATTATTGATGTTGATGATGGCAATGTCGCCGCCGTCAAAACGAGGCGGTCGGCGCGACGCGATGGTTCCAACTTACCAATTTTCGCGTTTTTATGGGTGCGGTTACAACGCCTTTAGGTTGTCCGATAACCGGCTGAACCTAGGGGCGAGGTTTTCGAAAAGGCGCTCTTGGATTTTCCGATAAATGGGCTAATCCAAGAACTAATTTTGAAGGGTTCTTATGGAGTCGCCACCGATTTTTTTACCCGAAACATCGGAAAAGGAGTAAAAAGGCGTTGGTTTTCGAAAAACCAACTTTGGTCATTAGAACCAGAGTTGGGTAAGGGAGTTAGTTACATGTAAGGGAAGTGTTAGTTTCCTTACGACGCCCCTTTCGGGTTCCCTATGATAGGCCAACTATTTTAAATAATTAAATAGGTGAAAATACACTTTTACCCTTTATTTGCGGAATTTAAAGTTATGACTACGTGGCCCTAATATATATTGCATAATTAAAATAAAAAAATAAAAGAGAGAGGGAGAATGTAAAAACCTCCGAGGCAAGCTTTCTATTAACTTTTTGAAAATGAGGGTGCTTTTTGGCAGCCCTTCACTCTTTACAGCGCCGAAATCTCTCGAAAACGCTATAAAAAACTCTAGAAAACTCTCAAAAACTCCGAAAATGCTTTGGAGGGATTCTAGAAAGAGAATTTGAGGAAGTGACTAGAGAGAGAATGGAAGAACTGTGTGAAATGAGGGGAATGGCGCGACTATTTATAGGGATTCGCGCCTGTCAGGTCGAGATGGTCGTCTCGTCTGACAAGGTCGAGACGACCGTCTCGCCATTCGAGACGGCCGTCTCGCCTTTCAGAAATGGCGAGACGGCCGTCTCGCCAAACGAGATGGCGGTCTCGCCATTCGCAAGTGGCGAGACAGTGGTCTCGCCACTTTCGCAAGGCGAGACGGCGGTCTCGACCCTAAAAGGCGAAAATCCTTATTTACATGCCGAAAATCCCTCCTATCCTAGTATGGGGCCTAATAGTCTCTCCTAGTGGCTTCTTAGGCTTCATCCATCTTCGAATAGAAGGTCTTCTGGTCTTTATTATGAGGTCGGGCAAGATTTGGGGTCTACAGCTGCCCCCTCTTTACCTGACCAGTCGGCTGTTGGCCTGTTGTGCCAAGAAGATCGACTGGAAGGTAAAGGAGTTGACCCTCTTGCCCGGTTACCCTTCGGATGCTCCGTCTTGCGGCGGTTGATCTTCTGGGGAAAATTTGTGTTGTGCACCTCTAGGATACTCCTTCTGACGGTAGCCAATCCCTTTGGTTGGCACAAGGTAGAACCTCAGGATACTCCTTCTGATGGTAGTCGATCCTTTGGTTGATGGGTATGAACCCCCCATCAGGCTGGTAGTTGCAGTCCGCTGTGCGTCGGACCGGATGAGTATGAACCCCCCATCAGGACGGTAGTTGCAATCCGCTGTGTGTTGGACTGGATGAGTATGAACCCCCCATCAGGCTGGTACAGTCCACTGCGTAGGACTGGTGGTGGCGGCGACTTACTGCTTAGGTGGCTCATGCGCCTGGTGTTGAGATGTGCTTTCTTGTTTTTGATTTGGTCGTTCGGATTGTGCTGGGGATTTTGTGGTGTTCATCCAGCTTGTTGGTTGCTGGGGTTTCTTTGTTTTTGATCTTTTGATGGTGATCACCCAACTCTTGTTGGTTGGTCAGGTGGTCTTTGTTGTTCGACGTCTGCTTGGTCGTCGAAACTTGTTGGTCAAGGTGGTTGACTTGTTTTAATCCTGCCTTGAGCGTACGTCTTTTTACTCTTAGTTTCTTTTGGTTACGCTGACTTTTTGAAAGGGGTAGCAAAAAGATGCATGGAATAAAATTTTTATTAATATAAGATTTTATTACAGCAATCCTATTCTATGAGCACTATCCCTAAGAAGGTGGGCTCTCGTCTGGAGACGATCCGTAGGAGGGAAATTGTCGGTACATATGTCTCCGGAACTCTGCCTGGTTCCGGACTTCATCGCGGTATTCTTGTTGGAATGTTGCCCAGTCTTGCCTCATTCCCTCTTGGTACTGGTATATCGTCTCCAGTCTTGTGTCGAAGGCCTCCTGCCTTAGAGACATCTGCTCTTGCCTTACAGACATCTGATCAAATTGTTGGCGTAGATCGTAGATGTTGCGGTTTATGCCAGCAAAGTCATTTGTGTACTGCTACTGTTGTGGTTGTTGCTGTTGGAACTCGGGAGGTGTCGGGAGATCGCGCATTGCCACGATATCCTGGAGGTCTAAAGTGAAATCCAGCGATGGGTGGAGGACCAACTAGGTCTCGTGGCGCAACAGCATCCCCATGCTGACCAGGATCGACCCGTTGATGGACTCGGGTCGTAGGCTGGAGGCCAGTTCTTCCCAGCCACCGCACCCCCATTTCTCTGCCAGGGGGGTAATGAGGGGAGCCATGAGGACGACTCCCACTGGCCTGCTCTCGAAGTCCTTGAGGGCCTTTAGGAAGAAGTAGCCAGGGTTGCATCGGCGCCTCTGGCTCATGCAGTAAAGGACGAAAAGGTCTGGGAGGGTTACCTTTCCCTGGCTCTCTTTCTACCCGTGGATAGTCCCCGCCAGCAGCTTGTGGCAAATGCGGAGGGCTGGGGGGAGTGTTGAGCCCTTCATCAGCGTGGGCAATGTGGGTGCCTTGGTGAGCTCCTCCCACATCTCGCCGGCGGTGAGGTTGGTGGGGCGTGCGCAGATGGCCTCCTGGTATTCCCGGGTTAGCACGTCCCCGGGCTGGACGAATCCGATGGACACGTTGAATTAGTCCAGGGTGGTGGTCCGATACATCCCACCCATAAAGTATGTCACCATTTTTGTTGGTGACAGGCCTGGAATCATGGCGGGAGTCTCGGCATAGGAGATGGAGGCAAGGAACTCCAGTACTGCCTGAGGGTACACATGGGTGGGTGGAGACTGCAGGAGGAAACCCCACCAATGCTGTCAATGTGGGCCCGGACGTCGTCCTCCCACCCAAATTCGGCGAGGATACCGAAGTCTAACTTGAGCATGGGGTGCCATGTGTACCCCCTGATGTGCTCAAGTCGAGCCTGATGCAGTGGAGAGAGCCGAGTGGGGTCCTGGGGGACCGGTGCTGAGGAACTGCTAGGGCCAGCAGAGCCTCTCCTCTTCCTGGTCTGGCTTCCACGGAACATTTTGATGGTAAAGTGCTTGGGAGTGAGAGATCAGAGAGCTGGAGTGCAGAGGAGTTGTGAAGAACCCCCCAAGACCCTTCCCCTATTTATAGGGAAAAAATCCAATTCGGGACCGCCATCTGGGAAGTCGAGACGGTGGTCTCAATTTTACGCGCATCGAGACGGCCGTTTGGGAACTCGAGACGGTGGTCTCGACTTTGACCTTAAGCGAGACGACCGTCTCGCCAAGTGGGACGGCGGTCTCATTTTTGGCCAAGTCGAGATGGCGGTCTCGTTGGTCGAGACAGCGATCTCGATTTTCTGGGGATCGAGACGGTGGTGTGGAAATTTCGGACGACCGTCTCGATTTAAAGGTTTTTTTTTGGAAAGAAATAGGACCTGGTTCAAAAACATTTTATGCATGCAATGTTTTCATGTTTGATGTCCTATAATGCCTATTTCAATTAGTTTTCAGAAGAATTTAACTGACGTGTCTTGTAGCGTCGAATGCCCTCTGATTTGTGTTCTCGTATTTTGGCTGTACCATGCCAGACTTCTTATGACCGAAAAATAATTTGCTTTTTCTTTTTCTTCATCTTTTTTCTTTTTGGTAGAGCACTCTTTGCCATGTAGTGTCCCTTTTTCTCCACTCTAAGGGTTTCAATCCTCTTGTTGACTATACGCCTCCATATTCCCAAATTAATTATTAGAATATTGTTGTGAGGGTTAAGAGAAAAGAAGTAAAGAGGTAAATTCAATGGCTTGTGTTTTAGAAGGTTAATTTTATTTAGAAAAAGGTTTTGTAAGAATGGTTAGCTAGGGTCAGGCTTAGGTGTTTAAGCTTTTTGTCTAAGCAAACATTTCCCGTTTTTGTACTTGCGCCTTAGTTTTATTTTCATTGCCTTTTATGGCTAGTTGATCTCCCTAGATCGCCCTTTGGGTTTTCGAACTAGGATATTGTGTTTTGACCCTATCTTTTGTCTAGGTTCCTTCTTTTTGTATTTTTAGGGAATCCTAGCGGACCTTATTTTGTAACCCTAACTTTTACCTAGGCTACCCTTTATTTTTGTTCGGGTATCCTACCGGGTTGACCCTATCTTTTGCGTAGCCCCCTTAGTGGGTTTCCTACCGGGTATTTTGCCCTTTTCTTTGACCTTTGGCTTCTATGGGCTCTCTTTTTTTGTGTATTTATTTTTTTCTGTTCACAATATTGGCAAAGCATGACTTTATTTATGGTGAGGTAAAGCCTTATTTGGTGCTTCTAATCAACTAGCTTGACTGTAATGGCAATGGCGAATTTTGATTATTTGGACGCGCTTTTTATGCTTCTTTTTCCGTTTACTTAGACAAGGTTATTGTGAGGTCTAGTCAGAAATAGCAAGAAGAGAAGTAGATTATAAGAAGTATTCTTTATTAATTAATAAGGGAATATGTGCCCTAAAATGCCCGGGGGTCGGGCTAGCCCCGGGGGATAATCTCTAACAATCATGGGGTTTACATCCCTTAAATGAAGAAAAAGATTTCCTAATGACTAGAGTAGCTCTTGATGCTTGCACCCCTCCGCTTCGGAAAATTTGCTTGAGTGTGTGGAGGGGAGACTTCCCTTCTCCTTTTTCTGCTCGGCCCTTAGTAGGGTCATATCCTAGGCCATGCTTGAAAGGATTATCTTGGAATTCTGGGGGTTCCCTCATGCCTTGGGAATTTGCCCCCAGTCCTTGGCCAAGATGGTAACCATGCTTCAACATCATGCGGGCTACCTTTGTGTTTTTGGGAAGTCGCTCTATGTTGGCAATTTCGAGCGCTTGAAAAGATGCTTCAAGGGCCTCTTCAGCCGCATCCACATAAGGTTGGGTGGACGGTCCACTGATCAGGATATCATCTTCTGCTTGGACCGTGACAAATTTGTCCTCCACTATGAGCTTGACTTTCTCGTGGAGCGTTGAAGGAACTGCCTTAGCGTCATGAATCCAAGGCCTGCCGAGGAGACTGCTGTATGTTGGAGTAATATCCATTACATGGAAATCGACATTGAAGATAGTGGGTCCAACTTGAATTGGAAAATTAACTTCTCCCACTACTTCTCGTTTTGATCCGTCAAAGGCTCGAACGATAGTACTGCTTGGGCGCATACGGGTTCCTTGGATAGTTAACTTGTCTAGTGTGCACTTGGGCATCACGTTCAAGGATGACCCATTATCCACAAGAACTTTGGCGATGAGGTACTCCTTGCACTTGATTGAGATGTGCAAAGGCTTGTTGTGGTTTGACCCCTCGAGGGGGAGTTCTTCCTCTATGAAGGTGAGGTGATCGCTTGCCATGATGTGGCCAACGATCCTCTCAACCTTTTCTTGGGATATGGAGTGAGGTACATGTGCTTCGCTCAAGACCTTCAGCAGGGCGTTTCTGTGAGGTTCCAAGTTCATCATTAGAGATAACAATGTTATCTTTGCAGGTGTGTGATTGAGCTGGTCTATAATGGAATACTCGCTTTGCCTTATAAACTGGAGTAATTCCTCTGTCTCCTCCTTGGATTCTTTATTTTCTTTCTCTTCGGTCTTTTTATTTTTTCCTTTATTTTTGGGGGACATCTTCTTGTGAGTCCTTGGGGGAGTAGACTCTTCCACTTCTAGTCATGCCCCCGATGCCGGCTATATTCGTGATATCCTCTTTAATTGGTGAAGATTCTTCATATCTCCACGGTACAACTTTATTTGATTCGTAGGGGAAAGGACGTGGCATAAATAGTCGCACTGGTGTCCTTGCCCCCTCTTCCTTATTTTTGAGGACCAACGGTCGAGGCTTATTATCCTCTTGCGACGAGTCGATCGTTGGGGCAAGCTTGATTAGGAGTGGCTTTCTCTCCATTCTTCTGATTTGGAAGACGTGTCAGTTAATCCTTCCTTTTTATTATCTTATTTATTAAGAATGAAGGAGGGGAAATTAAATATGCAGATGAATGATATGCATGCAAGTAGACAATTGTTGAGTAAAGAAAATTTTCATTTATCCGTTGGAAGGTGTACATTCCCCTATTCCATACTACGAAGCAACTTTTGGCAGAAACAGAAAAGCCTAAAGAAACCCACAGGCGGGTCTTGATCTCTATGTAATTCCCTTTCGGCTTTCCGGACGTGACGAGCAAGTGCTTCGCTTTGCTTCTGGACCACCTAGCTCATATCTTCGCTGTACTTTTGAGCCTCTTTGATCTTCGCCTCTTAATGGACGACCAATGCTTGCAATTTGTCGAGTTTTGCAAGGGCTCGGTCCTTTTCTTGTAGTACTTGGTCGTACTGAGCTAGCCCGTCTCTTTCTTTGCAGCGTAGCTCAACGAGACTTTTGTTAAGTCTCCGATTGGCCTCTCGCTCTTGGCGTATTTCTGACCGAGTCTTGGTGAGTTCTTGCAACAAATCCTTGATCGTCTGAGCCTGTTCTGCTGATTCAGCCTCAAGGCGTGCTGACTTGGTGGTTATTTCTTGAAGTTGACTATCCGAGCTGGTTCTAGTGACTTTGGATGCTCAAATAGCTTGCTCATTAGAGTCAGCACACTGGTCCTTGAGGCGCTCTATTTCATGATCCTTTTTCTTGCATTGCCTTTGCAGACCATCAATGGTGAGGATAGATTCTTGCTCTCTTTCTTCAAGGGCCCTCATCCGGGCTCCCATGATTTCTATCCTCTGGGTCAAGGCATCGACTTGAGCTTGCAGCTCTTCACTGTTGGCGCTTGTAACGAGTGAGGTGGATGGTTGAGACATCCCTCTTCTTTTTCTCCACACCTCATAGCCATTGGAGACAACCACTCGAGCTTTTCCTAGCTCTCTATCTCCCATAAAGACTGGTTTCTCCCATGCTTTTCTCACAGCTAGTGAGTTGGCGATTGTTCATGGGTCTTCGAAGAAACACAGTCCTCCGAGTTCCCCTCGAGAAATTGTAGTTTGAGTCCTCATGAGTTGTCTCATAGCTACTCTAGGTGAGTAGGCTATGCAACCCCGGAGTCCTATCAAGGGTACGTTCGGATAGTCTCCACATCTGATGAGGACTGGACCAGGTCGGAACCAAGGGCAGACCCAGGATAAATTGTTGGCGTCCCATTGTTCCAACTCGTCCCTCCACTCTGAAGTTAAGCATCGCTGGAGAGGGATTTTGGAGAAGCTCCTCAAAGGGTCGGGGAACATCCCCATGTGACTAGAGGCGTAAAAATGTGTAATGCCCCACACAAAGAGCAGTGAAGAGCAGCAACGAAGTGTTTTTCCTTACTTCTGGCGGCAAAATTCCACCGAGAGCAAGGTGTCAACAAGTTTTACAGGCAAGGGACTCTTCGAGTTCACGTCCCAGGCGAAGAAGGCGTCCATGACGGCTTGATCCACTGTGTCAAGGTGGAATGGAAACAAGATCGTTCCAAATATGATTAAGGCCAGGGTTTTGTTAAAGGCGACCCATTCTGCTCTTTCAGCCAAGTCAGACAGATGGTCTTCTAACATTGAGACTTTCCAACCCTGGATGTTCCCTTTTCCTATCAGGGTAGTCTGCTAGAAAGGCAGTTGGATGATGGCAGTGACTTGTGCTGCAGGAGTATATGCCCCGTGATGGCAGTTGGGCCATTTCAACATGATTTCGTACTCTTCCAAGGTAGGCACCATATCAAACTGCGGAAATTCGAAGCAGCGCAGACTGGAGTTCCAGAAGTGAACTAATACCCTGACGAAAACTTGATCGACACAGATCTTCAGCAGGTCTAGAATCCGTCCATAGGATTTTTCAAAATTGGAGCGGACCTCTGGTGGCATTACCGCGCAAAGCCGTTCCAATTTCTCAGTATGGTATCGGGGAATGTCTGTTGAACATTCAAGGACTTGATGTTGCACTTGATGGACATGAAGATTGTTGATTTTGATGATGATTCAAGAACTCAAAGACTTAGAGTGTTGAAGACTTGTTTTCTATTGTAATAACTCTGTTTTAATTAGATTGAGTCTGTAATATTAGAGTTTGAGATAGCCGGTACATAGTCTGCTCCTTAGAAGCTTCAAAAAGCTCAAATTTATCATCCAGGCTTGGCTTTAATCGATTAAATAGGGAAATAATCGATTAAAACAGTGAGAAAAACCATTTTCTGTATCTGCTCACTGGTTTAATCGATTAAACCACCTGTTAATTGATTAACAAGCCTGTTAATTGATTAACAACCCTTTTAATCGATTAAAACAGTGTGTTTTGGGGTTCTGTTGGTTTTGGCTCTGTAATAATCGATTAATACTTCATTTAATCGATTATTTCAGTCAGATTTTGATTTTTAACTTCAAATCAACCCTATTTTCGAAAACCCTTTTCCCAAGAACCCTAATTCCGAAATTCCCAATTCCCAAACCCTAATTTCTCTACTTAAGCTTCTCTATGACACTCAGAAAAGAAGAACAACCTTTTTCATACAAAAGTTAAGTGCTGTGAGTGCCAGAGAACTGTTTGTTGCAAGAAAAAGGGGCTTTTGGAACCTGGTGTGGGCTAGAAGCGATAAGAATCACTAAGTGGAGTTCTTAGTGGATTGTGTGTTGTGCCATCTCTAGGGAAAGTTGTTCATCATCTCTTGTGGATTTCAAGAGAGGTGTTTTCTTATCTTTATCTTTTCAATTGTAATTTGTTTGTAACAACTTGATTATAGTGACAGCGTTAATCCTCTGTTTGAGTGATTAGCAACTGGACGTAGGGTCTTTTGATCCGAACCAGTATAAATCTCCTGTGTAAGATTCTATTCTCTTCTCTATTTACATTTACACAGTTTTTAATCGGTAAAATTTGGGGAAAATTTTGAAAACCTAATTTTAATTAAGAAACCAATTCACCCCCCCCTCTTGGTTTTTGTCCGACCACGCGATCATTCCGTTGCGCGATTCTAACAAGTGGTATCAGAGCTTGCTTTGATAGTCATTCAAATTTTCGAAAATGGTCGGACAAAATCAAACTTTTGCCGAAGGTGCGTCTATCAACAGACCCCCACTTTTTGCGGGTCAAAATTATCCTCTTTGGAAGGTACGAATGCAAATTTTTCTAGAGTCTGTTGATAGAGGCGTTTGGGACGCTATTTTAAACGGTCCATTTGTTCCTAAAGTTACAGAGAACGGTGTTGACGTTCTTGAACCTTTTTCTAGATGGACTGCAGAAGAAAACAGAAAAGCACAATTTGACGTTAGGGCTAGAAATATAATTTCATCTGCTCTAACCCTTGACGAGTTTTACAGGATTTCTGTTTGTAAAAGTGCATAGGAAATGTGGGAAATGCTTAGAGTGACCCATGAAGGTACTGACGACGTTAAGAGAGCACGCAAAAACTCCCTAATCCAAGAATACGAGATGTTCTGAATGCAACAAGGAGAAACGATTTTCGACGTTCAAAAGCGTTTCACTCACATTGTGAATCATCTCACCGGGTTAGGTAAAGTATTTGACGTTGATGAATTAAATGTTAAAATTTTGAAATCTTTGTATAGGAAGTGGCAACCTAAGGTGACGGCCATCTCGGAGTCACAAAATCTTTCCACAATGTCAATGGCGGCGCTATTCGGAAAGCTAAGAGAGCATGAACTTGAGCTTGGTAGGCTAAATGATGAAGAAGGACAATTTCAAAAGAAGAATCTAGCCTTCAAAACCGAAATCTCCAAAGGTAAAAATAAAAGGGAAGAAGAAGACTCAAACGATGAAGAAGAAGAGTTGAGTCTTATGATAAAGAAGTTTACCAAATTCATGAAAGCCAAAGGAAGACATCCCTTCAAAGGTAAAGGAAAGGTAAGGGAAAATTCTTCTGTAAATATAAAATGTTATGGTTGTGGTGAAGCAGGACATGTAAAGACCGAATGTCCAAATAAGAAGAATGATGAATTCAAAGGCAAAAAGGTTTTCAAGAAGAAAGCCTATATTGTTTGGGACAACAGTGATTCAAGTTCGGAATCAAGTGACTCGGAAGTAGAAGCCAATATTTGCTTAATGGCAAATGACAACATTTCTTCCGACTTTGAGGTAAGTGATTCCGACTCATCTTCAAGTGATGATGAAAATAATTATGATGAATTGCAAAATGCTTATAATGAATTGTTTAGTGCTTTCAAGAATTTGAAAAATGATTATAAAGTTGTAAAGAAGAACTTAAGTAGATCCGAAAAGGAAATAGACTCCTTAAAAATGAAAATCACATGTTTAGAAGAAAAGGAGTCCTTAGAAACGAAAATTGTATGTTTAGATGAGGAAAATGATAAGAACTTAGCATGTGCAAATTGTAAAGAGCATGAATATGACATAGATATTCTTAATCATTTGCTAGACAAAGACGAAAAGGAAATAGATGATCTTAAGAAGCATGAAATGATATTTGCTCAAAATAATGTAAATCATCAAATTCCTTTGAAAAAGCCTAAAAGGAAAAATAAAAGAGTATGGGTAGAAAAAGGAACTAAAACATCTATGATTAGAAATGCATCATTTTCAAATGTTACATCAAAAGTATGTTTTTATTGCATGAAACAAGGTCACACGTCAAATAGATGTAAAATTAAACATTTTGGTGTACCTAAAGGTAAATACATTTGGGTTCCTATAGTTAAATAGTTTGTTATGTCTCTAACCCCAAGGACCCAAAAGTTGTGGGGACCTAAGTTTACTATATTCTTGTTTTGTATGAAACTTCCAAATCAAAGAAGTCTATGTGGTATCTTGATAGCGGATGCTCAAAACATATGACCGGAGATAAATCTAAATTTGTGAGTTTCAAAGCTAAGGAACAAGGATATGTAACTTATGGGGACAACAACAAAGGGAAGATTCTTGGAATTGGAAACATAGGTGGTGCAAACACTTTGGAGATCAAGGATGTGCTACTTGTTGATGGACTTAAGCATAATCTCCTTAGTATAAGTCAACTATGTGACAAAGGTTTTAAGGTAATATTTGAAATTCAATTTTGCACCATTCACTTGATAGATTTCGAAAATGTAGAATTAAAAGGTATTAGGCATAACAACATATATTTGATTGATTTGGATTGTTTACATGATTCTAGCATAACATGTTTAGTTGCTAAGGAAGAGAACCCTTGGTTATGGCATAAAAGGGCTGCTCATATAAATATGCATCATTTGAATAAATTGATATCAAAAGACTTAGTTATTGGTTTGCCTAAGTTAAAATTTGAAAAAGATAGGTTATGTGATGCATGTCAAAAAGGTAAACAAGTAAAATCATCATTTAAATCAAAGAATGTTGTTTCCACTTCAAAACCCCTAGAATTATTACATTTAGATTTATTTGGACCTTCTAGGATAAAAAGCTTTGGTGGAAATTATTATGGACTTGTGATTGTTGATGATTACTCTAGATATACATGGACATTTTTCCTAACTACGAAAAGTGAAGCTTTTAAGGTCTTTAGAAAATTTGCAAAACAAATTCAAAATGAAAAAGACTTAAGAATTAAAGTTTTAAGAAGTGACCATGGTGGTGAGTTTCAAAATGAAAAGTTTGAAAATTATTGTGAAGAAAATGGAATATTACATAACTTTTCTGCTCCTAGGACTCCCCAACAAAATGGTGTAGTTGAAAGGAAAAATAGGTCATTAGAGGAACTTGCTAGAACTATGTTAAATGAATCTAATGTTCCTAAGTATTTTTGGGCTGATGCGGTTAGTTCTGCTTGTTATGTTTTAAATAGAATGCTCATTAGGTCAATTATTAAATCTACTCCCTATGAATTGTTTAATGGTAGAAAACCTAATGTTGCTCATTTGAAAATTTTTGGTTGTAAGTGCTTTGTGTTGAATAATGGTAAGGACAACTTAGGAAAATTTGACTCTAAAGTTGATGAGGGCATTTTCTTAGGTTATTCATTAACTAGTAAGGCTTACAGGGTGTTTAATAGAAGAACTTTAAATATAGAAGAATCTATTCATGTTACTTTTGATGAGATTGTAGACCTTGGGAGAAATCCTCTTGAGTCAAATAAAGAACTTGCAGGTGATGATGAGTATATAAGAGAAGCTCTTGATGAATTATATTTGGAAGAAAATGAGCCTTCTCAAACGTCAGAATTAGCAAAATAATGGCAATCACCTAGAGGACTCTCAATGGACAATATCATAGGTGATATCTCAAAAGGGGTAAGAACTAGAAATATGACTAATTTTTGTATGTCTATAGCTTTTGTGTCACAGATTGAACCCAAGAATGTTGAGGAAGCGCTTAAAGATGACCAATGGTGCATAGCCATGCAAGAAAAACTTAACCAATTTGAAAGGAATCAAGTCTGGGAATTAATCCCAAGAGAAGAATCACATCAAGTAATCAGAACCAAATGGGTGTTTAGAAATAAGCTTGATGAAGATGGGAACATAACAAAGAATAAAGCTAGACTTGTTGCCAAAGGCTATTGTCAGGAGGAAGGTATAGACTATGATGAAACTTATGCTCCTGTTGCCAGGTTAGAGGCTATACGCCTACTTCTTGCTTATGCATCTTTGATGAAATTTAAATTATATAAAATGGATGTTAAGAGTGCATTTTTGAATGGTTTTATTAAAGAAGAAGTTTATGTGGAGCAACCCCTTGGTTTTGAAGATTTTAGTTTTCCTAATCATGTTTTTAAATTAAAGAAAGCATTATATGGGTTGAAACAAGCTCCTAGATCTTGGTATGAAAGGCTAAGTAGTTTCCTAACATCAAATGATTTTTCTAGAGAAAAAATTGATTCTACACTATTTATAAAGAAAGTTAAAGAACATATCTTATTGGTCCAGGTATATGTTGATGATATTATTTTTGGATCAACTGATAATTCGTTATGTGTAGAATTTGCTAAGATAATGCAGGGAGAGTTTGAAATGTCTATGATGGGAGAATTGACATTCTTACTTGGACTACAAATCAAGCAACTTAAAGATGGCATTTTCATCTCTCAAACCAAATACTGCAAAGAGATCCTTAAAAAGTTTGGAATGGACACCTCTAAGGAAGCTAACACACCCATGGGAACTTCATGCTATCTAGATAAGGATGAATCAGGTTTGGAAGTTAATCAATCTATGTATAGAGGTATGATAGGTTCACTGTTATACTTAACTGCAAGTAGACCTGATATTATGCATTCTGTCTGTGTGTGTGCTAGATTTCAGGCTTGTCCAAAAGAATCTCACCTAATTGCAGTAAAACATATTTTAAAATATTTAAAAGGAACTACTGGTTTTGGATTATGGTATCCTTCTGATGCTTGTACTAGTTTAATAGGATATTCTGATGCTGATTATGGTGGATGCAAAATTGATAGGAAAAGTACTAGTGGGACATGTCATTTGTTAGGTTCATCCTTAGTATCTTGGCATTCTAAGAAACAAGCTTGTGTTGCTTTATCTACCACTGAAGCTGAATATATTGCAGCTGGTAGTTGTTGTGCTCAAATTCTGTGGATGAAACAACAGTTAGAAGATTATAGTATATTTTTAAATGACATACCTTTGATGTGTGATAATACGAGTGCAATTAATCTTACTAAGAATCCACTAATGCACTCTAGGACTAAGCATATAGAAATTAGACATCATTTTTTGAGAGATCATATCAGCAAAGGAAACTGTAAAATAGAGTATGTTGATACAAAACATCAATTAGCAGATATTTTTACTAAGCCTCTACCCAAGGATAGATTTTATGATCTTAGAAGAGACTTAGGGATATTAGAAATAGCTTAAATTCTGCTTATTTAGACAGTTTTTGGATGGTTGTAATGTTAAAATTCATTATACAGAATGTTAATAATTTATCATATGTTAAAACCTCAAAAATTTGATGTACTCTCTGGAATAATCGATTAATTGGAGTTATAATCGATTATTTGCATCCAAAACACTCAAAACAGGGCATTCCTCTTTGGATTAATCGATTAATTCGATAATTAATCGATTAAATACAGAATTAATCGATTATCTGCTCAATTTAATCGATTAAATGACTCTGGCACTGGTTTAATCGATTAATCTAAGTTTTAATCGATTAAACCTGGCAAGTTTGGCTTCCTAGCCGTTGCCAACAGATCTCTTGACCTATATTCACTTCCATATGACCGTTGGACATGCTTGATTATAAATAGGGGCCTCCATATCACTTCTACTCACTTCTATCTCTTGAAATCAAGCTTTCTTACCTTATTCTAGCTAAATTGCCCTCTTCTCACTACACTTAGCTTTCTAAATCTTCTTGTTATTCCTCTAATCTTTCAATGGCCTCATCTTCTCGTGCTAAGATCCCTACACGAAGAAGATTTGCACCCTCATCTCGTCCCCGTCCTAATTCTGTAGAAGGATGGATTTCTGATACAGATGGCCAACAAGAATTTCTGACCTACTGGAAGGAACGTGCTATTATTTCTCCTAAGTTTCTTATTGGTGAGCAATTCATCAATAGGGGATTCAATTTTCCCAACCTTCTTGAAATTCAAGGAGTTCTTCCCTTCATCCAAATGCAAGGTACGTATTATCCTGACCTTGTTAGGGTATTTTACTCTAGATTTAAATTTAGAGATCAAATTGCTACCTCTAGAGTAAAAGGCGTCACAATTATTCTTGACGATGATATTTGGGAAAACGTTGCTCACTTTCCAATTAGAGAAGATGCTATTAACATTTATGGTGAGCTAGATGATTTTGACAGGTTCTTAGCTTACCGTTCTTTTCTGCGAAATCCCTCCATGGAGATTGGGCGTCTCCTTCTTGCTGGACCTCTAAAGAAGGAGGAACGCATGATTCTACATCTAATTGTCTGGATCCTCTGTCCCCGGGCTACAAATCATGCTCAATGTTCTTCAATTGATCTTAGGATTATTCATGCCATAATGAATAATGAGCCCTTAGATTGGGGCGTTCTTGTCACCATGACTATGTTAAAAGCCAAACGCCATCCCACTTTCAAAATTCCATATTTTCTCCTTGTCTCTCGGATTCTTGAATACAAAGGAGTAAATGTCGAAGGTGAACAAACAATAAGAACAAATAACTTAAATCACATACTTGACAGCACATTGATCCAACTACAAATGGTGCGTGTCAACGACATCTATGTTCACAAGGATGACGTTCCGAATCAAGGTGGTGACAATGAAGATTCTGATGAAGATATGCCTCCTGCTGCTGAGTTTCCCTCTGATCAAATCCAAAGTGTTGGAACTTCCTCTACTCATCATGAAACCCGACAATCCATGGAAGACATGTTATCTGACATGAATCAGAGGATGCAGTCATTCTTCACTCTTTCTGGAGTACGGCATGAGGAAATAATTCGCCGTATATCTGATGTAGATGATAAAGTGTGCCGTTTAGAAAATAGATTTGATGCACACTTTCATAGTGATGATAGTGAAGAATTTTAAATTTGTTGTTATTTCTTATATTGTAATGAATGCTTTTCTTTGAAATAAAATGTGATGTTTTGTTATTGCTTTGATTGAGGGGGAGTTTTCTCTAAATTATGCATATTTTGAGGGGGAGCTCTTATGTTTGTCATAGATGAATTATTTTTTATTCTAATCAAAATAGGGGGAGAAAATATTTAAAGCCTAATATGATTGTTTTTAAATATTATCTGGTATATTATCTGGTATGTTTAATGTGTTTGTTAGTATGACAGATAAAACAGGTTATTGCAAGGCTTTAAAAAGATAATTTTGATCATCATCAAAAAGGGGGAGATTGTTGAACATTCAAGGACTTGATGTTGCACTTAATGAACATGAAGATTGTTGATTTTGATGATGATTCAAGAACTCAAAGACTTAGAGTGTTGAAGACTTGTTTTGTATTGTAATAACTCTGTTTTAATTAGATTGAGTCTGTAATATTAGAGTTTGAGATAGCCGGTACATAGTCTGCTCCTTAGAAGCTTCAAAAAGCTCAAATTTATCATCCAGGCTCGGCTTTAATCGATTAAATAGGGAAATAATCGATTAAAACAGTGAGAAAAACCATTTTCTGTATCTGCTCACTGGTTTAATCAATTAAACCACCTGTTAATCGACTAACAGGCCTGTTAATCGATTAATAGCCCTTTTAATCGATTAAAACAATGTGTGTTTGGGGTTCTGTTGGTTTTGGCTCTGTAATAATCAATTAATACTTCATTTAATCGATTATTTCAGTCAAATTTTGATTTTTAACATCAAATCAACCCTATTTTTGAAAACCCTTTTCCCAAGAACCCTAATTCCGAAATTCCCAATTCCCAAACCCTAATTTCTCTACTTAAGCTTCTCTATGGCACTCAGAAAAGAAGAACAACCTTTTTCATACAAAAGTTAAGTGTTGTGAGTGCCAGAGAACTGTTTGTTGCAAGAAAAAGGGGCTTTTGGAACCTGGTGTGGGCTATAAGCGATAAGAATCACTAAGTGGAGTTCTTAGTGGATTGTGTGTTGTGCCGTCTCTAGGGAAAGTTGTTCATCATCTCTTGTGGATTTCAAGAGAGGTGTTTTCTTATCTTTATCTTTTGAATTGTAATTTGTTTGTAACAACTTGATTATAGTGACAGCGTTAATCCTCTGTTTGAGTGATTAGCAACTGGATGTAGGGTCTTTTGATCCGAACCAGTATAAATCTCCTGTGTAAGATTCTCTTCTCTTCTCTATTTACATTTACACAGTTTTTAATCGGTAAAATTTGGGGAAAATTTTGAAAACCTAATTTTTATTAAGAAACCAATTCACCCCCCCCCCCCCTCTTGGTTTTTGTCCGACCACGCAATCATTCCGCTGCGCGATTCTAACAATGTCCACCTTCTTCAATTGTCTACTAGTCCCCTCCATTTTCTAAAACCAAAATGCATGTTTTTATGAAAATGATGCTTATTGAATGAATGTGAGTGTTTATTTTCTATTTATCATGTTTTGTATGATATTTGCATATTTTTTGAAAAATAAACTACCTATATGAGTGTAATATTTTTGAACAAGGTCCCATTTATTGCTTTGGAATCTAATTTTTATTTGATTTCTATTTTATTTTATAGCCTTTTATCTCTTCTGTCGGACTGCGTGGCTACATAGCTTACAAAGAACCTGAAACTAGGCTAGCTAAAAGGCAGACTGTCCAAGATAAAAAATGGCTTTATGCGAAAGAATAGTTAGCGTCCCTTATCTCTTCTGTTAGACTGCATGACTACTTAGCTTACAAAGAACCCGAAACCAGGCTAGCTAAAAGGCAGACTGTCCGAGATAAGGGTGTTTATTGCGAAAAAATATTTTTTTTTTGTGATTTTTCTGTTGTTTGGTTATGCTATGCAACAGAAAAATGCAACAAACAGATGCACAAACAATTCGATCATCCACGAACAGGCGAGAAGTCGTTTTAATCACAAGGTAGGGTTTTCCTGCAGAAAAGTGCATTAGCGAAGGTAGGTTCTAATTGTTCTCACCAAGGCTAAGGCCCCCAAGGTGCCCCCATTATAGGGTCCCCACTCTCCAGCCTTCTGACCATGCTTAGCACTAAGGCCATAGTCAGTCTTTGTGCCAAAAGAGGAAGGTTATCACCTTGAGTGGTGGTTTCCGATCACACTGGTGGGCACAAGGCCATCACTACAGCGAACCGTACCTGCCACCCACTCCCTATAGATTTCTCACTTGCCCCCGGGTATAGAGGGAAATGTAGTGTGCAAGGGTTTGTGTACAGTTTGTATTTCAAACAATTGCGTAAGTATAAACAAGCAACAGTTATTAAAGCCAAACATTAAAGCATGTTATAATACAAGGTAGGGTAAAAGCATAATTTTCTTGGTTTATTTATTTTAAGCTGGCCCATCACTAAATGGGATCAACTCTCTAGGCTTCCCCAGTGGAGTCGCCATCTGTCGCCGCCGTCAAAATCAGGCGGTCGGAGCAACGCGATGGTTCTGACTTTCCAATTTTTGCGTTTTTATGGGTGTGTTTACAACGCCTTTAGGTTGTCCGATAACCGGGTTGAACCTAGGGGCGAGGTTTTCGAAAAGGCGCTCTTGGATTGTCCGATAACCGGGCTAACCCAAGAACTAATTTTGAAGGGTTCTTATGGAGTCACCACCGATGTTTTTACCAGAAACATCGGAAAAGGAGTAAAAAGGCGTTGGTTTTCAAAAAACCAACTTTGGTCATTAGAACCAGAGTTGGGTAAGGGAGTTAGTTACGTGTAAGGGAAGTGTTAGTTCCCTTACGACGCCCCTTTCGGGTTCCCTATGATAGGCCAGCTATTTTAAATAATTAAACTGGTGAAAATACACGTTTACCCTTTATTTGCGGAATTTAAAGTTATGACTACATGGTCCTAATATCTATTACATGATTAAAATAAAACAATAAAAGACTGAGGGAGAACGTAAAAACCTCTGAGGCAAGCTTTCTATTAACTTTTTGAAAATGAGGGTGCTTTTTGGCAGCCCTTCACTCTTTACAGCGCCGAAATCTCTCGAAAACGCTATAAAAAACTCTAGAAAACTCTCAGAAACTCCAAAAATGCTTCGGAGGGATTCTAGAAAGAGAATTTGAGGAAGTGACTAGAGAGAGAATGGAAGAACTGTGTGAAATGAGGGGAATGGCACGGCTATTTATAGGGATTCGCGCCTATCAGGTCGAGACAGTCGTCTCGTCTGACAAGGTCGAGACGGCCATCTCGCCATTCGAGACATCCGTCTCGCCAAATGAGATGGCGGTCTCACCATTCGCAAGTGGCGAGACGGCCGTCTCACCAAACGAGACGGCGGTCTCGCCACTTTCACAAGGCGAGACGGCGGTCTCGAATCCAAGACGACGGTCTTGACCCTAAAAGGCGAAAATCCTTATTTACATGCCGAAAATCCCTCTTATCCTAGTATGGGGCCTAGTAGTCTCTCCTAGTGGCTTCTTAGGCTTCATCCATCTTCGAATAGAAGGTCTTCTGGTCTTTATTATGAGGCGGGGCAAGATTTGGGGTCTACAGGCAAGTTAAAAGTTATAGTAGAGGATGAGGAAGTTAATTTTAATGTGTTTGAAGCAATGAAGCATCCTACAGATAATCAACATTGTCTTAGAATAGATGTGGTAGATGATATCTTTCATGCAGCAAGGAAGCAACTAGCTAAAGTAAGCCCATTAGGAAAAGCTGTAGCAGGACTTAATGATGAATTTGATGAAGAGGAGGAAAAAGAAATTGAGAAATATGTAAAACTTCTTGATTCAGCAAAAGAAGTTACTGCAAAAGAACACCAATCTGAGAAATTGCAGCAAGAACATGAAACTGAGAGTTAGAAGCTGGAATTAAAGGTATTACCTCCCCACTTAAAATATGTTTTTCTTGCAGATAAAGGCAGCAAGTCAGTGGTGATTAGCAATGCCTTAACAAATTCTAAAGAAGAAAGATTGATCTCAGTTTTCAAAGAAAATGAGAAGGCTATAGGGTGGACGTTACCTGATCTCAAAGGAATCAGTCCTTCTTATTGCATGCATAAGATTCATATGGAGAATGATTTCAAGCCTGTTGCACAACCTCAAAGACGTCTAAATCCAACTATGAAAGAGGTGGTAAAGAAAGAAGTATTGAAATTACTTGATGCAGGTATGATCTATTCTATATCTGATAGTGTTTGGGTTAGCCCAGTTCAGGTGGTCCCGAAAAAAGGAGGTATGACTGTAATTTATAATGATAAAAATGAATTAATACCTACTAGGACTGTCACAGGTTGGAGAATTTGTATAGATTATAGAAAATTGAATCAGGCAACTAGAAAAGATCATTTTCCTTTACCTTTTATGGATCAAATGTTAGAAAGGTTAGCAGGACAAGCTTTTTATTATTTTTTGGATGGTTATTCAGGGTATAATCAGATAACAGTAGATCCAGAAGACCTAGAAAAAACTGCCTTTACTTGTCCTTTTGGTGTGTTTGCTTACAGGAAAATGTCATTTGGATTGTGCAATGCCCCAACAACTTTTCAAAGATGCATGTTGGCTATCTTCACATACTTGGTGGAACAATGCATAGAAGTTTTCATGGATGATTTCTCAGTATTTGGTGCATCATTTGACCAATGTTTGAGGAATTTAAACACTGTACTGAAGCGGTGTGTTGATACCAATTTAGTTTTAAATTGGAAAAAATGTCATTTTATGGTAACTGAAGGCGTGGTGTTAGGCTATAAGATTTCTGCAAGAGGGATTGAAGTTGACAAAGCAAAAATAGAGATTATTGAGAAACTTCCACCACCAACAAATGTGAAGGGAATAAGAAGTTTTTTAGGACATGTTGGATTCTATAGAAGATTTATAAAAGACTTCTCAAAGATTGCAAAGCCACTAAGCAACTTGCTCAATAAGGATATTTCTTTTAAATTTGATGCAAAATGTTTGCAGGCTTTTGAATTGTAAAAACATAAATTAATTTCATCCCCTGTGATAATTGCACCTGATTGGAAATTAGACTTTGAATTAATGTGTGATGCAAGTGATTATGCTATAGGAGCAGTTTTAGGCCAAAGAAAATCTACGATTTTTCATGCTATACATTATGCTAGCAAAATTCTTAATGCAGTCCAAATTAATTATGCAACTACTGAAAAATAATTACTAGCTATAGTTTACGCATTAGAAAAATTTAGAGCATACTTAATTGGTTCATACTTATTACTATATATATATATATATATATATATATATATATATATATATATATATATATATATATATATACTAATTATGCAGCAATCAAGTATTTGTTAACCAAGATAGATTCTAAACCCAGACTAATTAGATGGATTTTATTGTTGCAGGAATTTGATTTGGTAATCAAGGACTATCGCCGCCATCAAAAAGAGGCGGTCAGAACGAAACGATGGTTCCGACTTTCCATTTTTCATGTTTTTATGGGTGAGGTTACAACTCCTTTAAGTTGTTCGATAACCGGACTGAACCTAAGGGCGAGGTTTTCGAAAGGGTATTCTTAGGTCGTCCGATAACCGGGCTGACCTAAGAACAAATTTGAAAGGATTCTTATAGAGTCGTCATCGATGTTTTTACCGAAAACATCGAAAAAGGGGATAAAAAAAGGCGTTGGTTTTTTGAAAACCAACTTTGGTCGTTAAAACCAGAGTTGGGTAAGGGAATTAGTTACGTGTAAGGGAAGTGTTAGTTCCCTTACGACGCCCCTTTGGGGTTCCCTATGACAGACCAATTATTTTATAGATAAACTTTCAAAAAGATGCTTTTACCCTTTTTATTCGCAGAATTAAAATGATGATTACATGGCCCTAATAACTATTGCACAATTTAATATAAATAAAAAGACAGTAAAAGAGAGGGAGAGAGTGAAGAAACCTCCAGAGCAAGCTTTTGATTATTTCTTTTGAAAAATAGGGTGTTGTAGACCCCAAATCTTGCCCGACCTCCAAATAAAGACCAGAAGACCTCCTATTTGAAGATGGACGAAGCCTAACAAGCCATTAGGAGAGACAATTAGGCCCCATATTAGGATAGGAGGGAGTTTCTGTACGAAAAAATAAGTTTTCTCGCTTTGTTGGGACGAGACGGCGGTCTCATTTTCCCAGACGGCGGTCTCGCCTCGCTTGGCAGGTCGAGACGGCGGTCTCGTTGGACGAGACGACGGTCTCGACCCTGTCAGACGAGACCGGCGGTCTCGCCACCTGACAGCGCGAAAACCTATAAATAGGGGTCCTCCCCCCCTCATTTCCACACACCACAAGCTTCTAGCTCTGCCTTCTCTCTAAAACTTCTCTCTAGAATCCCTCCGACGCATTTCCGGAGTTTCTGAGTGTCTTTGAGAGCTTTTTTAGGCGTTTAGAAGAGTTTCCAACGCTGTGTAGAGTGAAGGGCTGCCAAAAAGCACCCATTTATTTCAAAGAAATAACAAAGAAAGCTTGCTTCGAAGGTTCAAATTCGCCTTCTCTACTTTTAACGCTTTAATTTTAAATTATGCAATAGATTAGGGCCATGTAGTCATCATTTTAAATTCCGCACAATAATAAAAAGGGCAAAAGAGTATTTTCGGGTTTATTTATTAACAATAAAAGCTGGCCTATCATAGGGAACCCGAAAGGGGCGTAGTAAAGGAACTAACACTTCCTCTACAACGTAACTAACTCCCTTACCCAACTCTGGTTCTTATGACCAAAGTTGGTTTTTGAAAACCAACACCTTTTAAAAACCTTTTCCGATGTTTCCGGTAAAAACATCGGTGGCGACTCCATAGAACCCAAAATAAATAAGTCCTTGGGTTAGCCCGGTTATCGGACAACCCAAGGACACCTTTCGAAAACCTCGCCCCTAGGTTAGCCCGGTTATCGGACAACCTAAAGGCGTTGTAACCACCCATAAAAAACGCGAAAATCAAAAGGGTCGAAAAACCATCGCGTCGCTCCGACCGACCTTCTCTTTTGAGACAGCGGCGACAGATGGCGACTCCACTGGGGAAGCCTCGAGAGTTGATCCCATTTAGTGATGGGCCGGCTTAAATAATAAATAAACCAAGAAAATAACACTTTTGCCCTTAACTTGTATTATAACATGTTTTAATGTTTGGCTTTAATAAATTGTTGTTTGTTTATACTTGCGCAAATTGCTTGAAATATAAACTGTACACAATCCCTTGCACAAAACAGTTCCCCCTATACCTGGGGGCAAGTGAGAAAACCATAGGGAGTGGGTGGCAGGTACAGTTCGCTGTAGTGAGGGCCTTGAGCCCACCAGTGTGATCGGAAACCACCATTCAAGGTGATAACCTTCCTCTTTTGGCAACAAGACTGACTATGGCCTTAGTGCTAAGCATGGTCAGACGGCTGGAGAGTGGGGACCCTATAATGGGGGCACCTTGGGGGCCTTGGCCTGGTGAGAACAGTTAGAACCAACCCTTGCCAATGCACTTTTCTGTAGGAAAACCCTACCTCGTGATAAAAACGAAATCTCGCCTGTTCGGGGATGATCGAATTGTGTGTGCATATGGTTGTTGCATTTGTCTGTTGCATAGCATAAACAAACAACAAAAGAACAAAAACCAAAAATATTTTTCACAAATAAACACCCTTATCTCGGACAGTCTGCCTTTTAGCTAGCCTGGTTTCAGGTTCTTTGTAACCTAAGTAGCCACGCGAGTTCGACGAGAAGAGATAAGGGACGTTAAATATTCTTTCACATAAAGCCATATTTTATCTTGGACGGTCTGCCTTTTAGCTAGCCTGGTTTCGGGTTCTTTGTAAGCTAAGTAGCCACGCAGTTCGACGAGAAGAGATAAAAGGCTATAAAATAAACAAACAAATAAAAATAAAATCCATTTTTCCAAAGTTCGTAAATAAGACCTGGTCCAAAAATGTTATACTCATAAAACATTCATATAGATAGTTTATTCTTTCAAAATAAAAATACGCAAACATCATGTAGAAAAACATGATAAATAGAAAATAAACACTCACATACATTCAAATAAGCATCCATTTCATCAAAAATGCATTTTGGTTTTAGAAATGGAGGGGACAAGTAGGCGAGACAAAGAAGGTGGACATTCCCAGTTTCCATGCTGAGAGGTTGGAACGGCTAAGCACGATGATGCCATCGGAGGTCCGCGCCGACTTCAAAAAATCCTACGGACGGATTTTAGACCTCCTAAAGATATGTGTCGATCAGGTGTTCTTAAGGGCACTAATCCACTACTGGAATCCAAATCTGCGATGTTTCGAGTTTTCGCAGTTTGACCTAGTGCCCACCCTAGAGGAGTATGAGACCATGTTGAGGTGGCCTAAATCAGCCGGGGTCCACGTTCGCCACGAAGCATATACTCCTGCGGCACCGGTCGCTGCCCTTATCCGAGTTGCCATTCCGCGAGTGCCACGATAAAGAAGGGGAACACCCGGGCGTTGGAGAGTAACGATGTTAGAAGACCACCTGTCCTACCAGGCTGAACGGACATAGTGGGTTGCCTTTAACAAAACCCCGGCACTCATAATTTTTGGAACAGTCTTGTTCCCCTTCCATTTCGACACGATAGATCAGGCCGTCATGGACGCCTTCTTCGCTGGGACGTGAATTCGAAAAGTCCCTGCACTGCTATTCTTGCCGACACCACTGCTCTCGGTGGAATTCTGTCACCGAAGCGGGGCAAAATACTCCGTTGCTTGCTCTTCATTGCTATTTGTGTGGAGCGCCACTCACCTGTACGCCTCCGAGTCACATGGGGATATTCCCAGACCCTTTGAGAAGTTTCTCCAAGATCCCCCTCCGGCGTCGTCGACCTCGGAATGGAGGGATGAGTGGGAACGCAAGGACGCTAACGAGTATATCACGGGTCCGTCCTTGGTTCGAGCCGACCCGAGTTCTCATCGGATGTGGGGACTATCCGAGTGTACCCTTGATAGGACTCGAGGGCTGCATAGCTTACTCACCTAAAGTAGCTATGAGGCGGCTCATGAGGACCCAAACTACCATTTCCGAGGGGAGCTCGGAGGACTGTGCTTCTTTGGAGACCCATGCACCATCGCCAACTCACTAGCCGTGAGAAAAGCATGGGAGAGGCCGGTCTACATGGGAGACATAGAGCTAGGAAAAGCTCGGGTGGGCTGTCACCGGTGACTATGAGGCATGGAGAAATAGAAGAGGGGTGGCTCAATCATCCACCACACCCACCACGAGCGCCAGAAATGAAGGGCTGCAGACTCAAATCGACGCCTTGACCCAGAGGATAGAGATCATGGGAGCCCAGATGAGGGCCTTTGAGGAAAAAGAGCAAGAATCTATCCTCACGATTGATGGTCTGCGAAGGCAAGGCAAGAAAAAGGATCATGAAATAGAGCGCCTCAAGGACCAATGTGCCGACGCTATCGAACAAGCTATCCGAACATCCAAAGCTGCCAGAACCAGTTCGGATAGCCAAGCGCAAGAGATAACCGCCAAAACGGCACACCTTGAGGCCGAATCAGCTAAGTAGGCTCAAACGATCAAGGAGTTGTCGGAAGGGCTCCTCAAGGCTCGGTTAGACATCCGCCAAGAACGAGAGGCCAACAGGAGACTCACCAAAAGTCTCTTTGAGCTACGCCACAAAGAAAAAGAAGGGCTAGCTCAGTATAGCCAAGTACTTCAAGAGAAAGACCGAGCCGTTGAAAAGCTCGATGAACTACAAGCCTTGGTCGTTCATCAAGAGGCGAAGATCAAAGAGGCTCAACAATATAGTGAAGATATGATCCAGGCGGTCCGCAAGCAAAGCGAAGCACTTGCTCGTCATGTCCGGGAAGCTGAAAGGGAACTACAGAGGAATCAAGACCCTCCTGTGGGTTTCTTTAAAGTTTTCCGCTTTTGCCAAAAGTTGCTTCGCAGTATAGAATAGGGGAATGTACACCTTTTGTTGAGTAAATAAAATTTCTTTTTTTCAAATGACTGTCTACTTGCATGCATGAGCATTCATTTACATATTTAAATTTCCCCTCCTTCACGCTTAATAAATAAGATAATAAAAAGGAAGGATTAACTAACACGTCTTCCAACTCAGAAGAATGGAGAGAAAGCCACTCCTAATAAAGCTCACTCCAACGGTCAACTCGTCGCAAGAGGAAAATAAGCCTCGGTTGTTGGTCCTCAAGAGTAAAGAAGAGGGCAAGGACCGGTCGACTATTTATGCCACGTCCTTTCCCTACGAGTCAAATAAAATGTACCATGGAGATATGGGAATCTTCACCGATAAAAAGAAATAACGAACATAGCGGCATTGGGGGCACAACTAGAAGTGGAAGAATCTACTCCCCAAGGACACACAAGAAGAGGTCCTCAAAAATAAAGGAAAAAATAAAAAGACCAGAAGAAGAAAAAGAAAATAAGGAATCCAAGGAGGAGACGAGAGGAATTACTCCAGTTTATAAGGCAGAGTGAGTATTCCATTATAGACCGACTCAATCGCACACCTGCAAAGATCACGTTGCTATCTTTGATAATGAGCTCGGAACCGCACCGAAACGCCTGTTGAAGGTCTTGAGCGAGGCGCATGTACCTCACACAATATCCCAAGAAAAGGTCGAGAGGATCGTCGGTCACATCACGACAAACGATCACCTCACCTTCACGGAAGGAAGAACTCCCCTGGAGGGGTCAAACCACAACAAGCCCTTGCATATCTCGGTTAAATGCAAGGAGTACCTCATCGCCAAAGTCCTTGTGGATAACGGGTCATCCTTGAACGTGATGCCCAAGTGCACCTTGGATAAGTTGACTATCCAAGGAACCCGTCTGCGCCCAAGCGGCACCATCGTTCGAGCCTTCGACGGATCTAAACGAGAAGTAGTGGGAGAGATCAATTTGCCAATCCAAGTTGGACCCACTACCTTCAACGTCGATTTCCATGTAATGGACATTACTCCGGCATACGAGTTGTCTCCTCGGCGAGGCCTTGGATTCATGACGCTAAGGCGGTACCTTCGACGCTCCACCGAGAAAGTCAAGTTCATAGTGGACGACAAAGCTGGTCACGGTCCAAGCGGAAGACGATATCTGATCGGTGGACCGTCCGCCCAACCTTATGTGGATGCGGCCGAAGAGGCCCTTGAAACATCTTTTCAAGTGCTCGAAATTGCTAGCATAGAGCGACTTCCCGGAAACACAAAGGTAGCCCGCATGATGTTGAAGCACGGTTACCATCCTGGCCAAGGGCTGAGGGCGAGATTCCCAAGGCATGAGGGAACCCCCAGAATTCAAAGATAATCCTTGCAAGTATGGCCTAGGATATGACCCTACTAAGGGCCGAGCGGAAAGAAGAAAAGGGAAGTCTCCCCTCCGCACACTCAAGCAAATTTTCCGAAGTGGAGGGGTGCAAGCGTCAAGAGCCACTCTAGTCATCAGGAAAACTTTTTCTTTGTTTAAGGGATGTAAACCCCATGATTGTTAGAGACTATCCCCTGGGGCGAGCCCGACCCCCGGGCATTTTAGGGCACATATTCCCTTATTAATTAATAAAGAATGATTCTTACTATCTGCTTCTCTTCTTTCTACTTCTGACTGGACCTCATGAATAACCCTGTCTAAGTAAACAAAAAAGAAGAAGAATAAAAAGCGCATTCAAATAATCAACATTTACCATTGCTATTGCCATCAAGCTAGTTGATTAGAAGCACATAAAAATAAGACTTCACCTCACCCATAAAGAAAGTCATGCTTCGCCAATACTGTGAACAAAAAAATAAATCCACAAAAAAAAAAAAGAGAAAAAAGCCCAGAGAAGCCAAAGGCCAAAGAAAAGGGCAAATTACCCGGTAGGAAACCCACTAAGGGGGCTACACAAAAGATAGGGTCGACCCGGTAGGATACCCGAACAACAATAAAGGGTAGCCTAGGCAAACGTTAGGGTTACAAATAAGGTCCGCTAGGATTTCTCCAAAATTTTACAAAAGAAGGAACCTAGACAAAAGTTAGGGCCAACACACAGTATCCTAGTTCGAAAACCCGAAAGGGCGATCTAGGGAAATCAGCTAGCCATTTAAAAAGCGATGGAGATAAAACCAAAGAGCGCAAATACAAAGAAAAAAAGGAAAGATGTTTGCTTAGACAAAGCCTAAACACCCAGGCTTAACCTTAGCCAGCCATTCTTACAAAACCTTTTTATCAATAAAAATCAACCCTCTAAAACACAAACCATTGATTTTTTTCCCCTTTACTTCTTTTCTCTTGACCCTCACGACAATATTCTAATAATTAATTTGGGAATATGGAGGCGTATAGTCAACAAGAGGATTGAAATCCCTAAAGCAAGGAAAAAGGGACACTACATGACAAAAAGTGCTCTACAAAGAGAACAAAAAAAAGAAAGAAGAGAAAGAAAGAAATTATCCTTCGGTCACAAGAAGTCCGGCATGGTACAGCCAAGAGTAAACACAGCAGATCAGAAGGCATTCAGTGCAACAAGACACGTTGGTTAAATTCTTCTGAAAACTTAATCAAAATAGGCATTATAGGACATCAAAACATAAAAACATTGCATGCATAAAATGTTTTTAGATCAGGTCCTATTACCTTTTTCAAAAAAATAACAAAAAAGCAACAAAAAATACAAAAATAATAAAAATCTCTTCCGTAATTCGAGACCGCCGTCTCGGTTACCCAGCAAGACGAGACCGCCGTCTGGACCAACCAGACCGCCGTCTCGACACAGGCAAAAATGAGACCACAGTCTCGATCAACGAGACCGCCGTCTCGATTAAGCCGAACGTCGAGATCACCGTCTCGATGGACCAGACCGCCGTCTCGACTTGGAGGGGACACGAGACCGCCGTCTCCCCCACCCAGACGGCGGTCTCAATTTCGCAAAATTTCCTATATATAGGAGGCGCGCTTGGGGGCTTCCTCACAACTCCCCTTGCCTCCAGAACCTCCTTTCTCTCAACTCCTGCATTCCCAAGCACCCTCTGGTCAAAATGTTTAGCAGAAGCGCTTCCAGGAAGAGAAGGAGCACCGCCGGTGCCAGTAGTTCTGCAGCACCGCCGTCCCAGGACCCTTCCCAACTGTCGCCACAGCACCAGGCCCGCCTGGAAAATATCCGGACCTACCAGTGGCATCCAATGCTCAAGCTGGATTTCAACATCCTGGCTGAATTTGGATGGGAGGACGACGTCCGGGCCCATCTAGATAGCATCGGGTGGGGCTTCCTGCTGCAGCCACCACCTACACATGTGTACCCGCAAGCGGTACTGGAGTTCCTAGCCTCCGTCTCCTACTCTAAGGTCCCTTCCACGGTCCCGGGCCTACCGCCCACCAGGATGGTGACCTATTTTATGGGTGGGCAATACCAGACCTCCACCCTCAAAGAATTCAACGTAACCATCGGGTTCATCCGGCCCGAGGACGCAATGACCCAGGAGTACCGTGAGGCTATCTGCTCGTGGCCCACCAACCTCACCGCCGCCGAGATGTGGCATGAGCTCACGGGAGCCACCACACTACCCACGCTGATGAGGGGATCCGCGCTTCCCCCTGCACTCCGTATCTGCCACAAGCTGTTGGCAGGGACCATACATGGGAGGAAAGAGAGTCAGGGCAAAATATCCCTCCCTGACCTCTTCGTACTATATTGCATGAGCCAGAAGCGGCGCTGCAACCCCGGGTACTTCTTCCTAAGAGCCCTCAAGGACTTCGGGCACAGATCCACGGGGGTCGTCCTCATGGCTCCACTCATCACTCCCCTGGCAGAGAGTTTAGGGTGCCCTGGCCGGGAAGAACTGGCCTCCAACCTGCGACCCGAATCCATCGGCGGGTCGATCTTGGTCAGCATGGGGATGCTGATTCGCAGAGGGACCCAGTTGGCCCTCCATCCCACACTGGATTTTGCATTGGAACTCCATGACGCAATGCAGGATCTGCCTACACCTCCCGACTTCCAACAGCAGCAGCAGCAGCAGCAGCCGCCACGGTATGCGGATGACTTCGCTGGCATGCACCGCCACATGAGCAATCTATGCCAGCAGTTCGACCACATAACTGTGAGGCAAGAACAAATATCCCAGAGGCAGGAGCAACTATCCCAAAGGCAGGATGCCTTTGACACCCGACTGGGAGAAATGTACCAGCACCAACAGGACATGCGCCACGATTGGACGACATTCCAGCAAGAATACTGGGATGAAGTCCAAGAGCATGTGGACTTCCGATACCACATGTACCAGCATTTCCCTCCCTAGGGATCGGGCCCAGAGGATAGCCCCTAGGGATAGTGCTTACAAAGATAGGGTTGTAATAAAATTCCCCCATAAATAAAATTTTATTTCACGCATCTTCTTGCCATCTCTTGCAAAAGCCAGCGTAACCAAAAAAAAAAAAAAAAATTAAACTTAAAAAAAGAAAAGGCATATGCTCAAGAAAAAAAAAGCCAAAATCCTAAATCGCGAGAAAAAAAGAGATAAAACCGCGAAAAAAGGCAGGAATAAGCCATCACCTCAACCAAACAAGATTTCGACTACCAAACAAGAGTCGAACAGAAAAGACCCATCTGACCAGCCAACAAGGATCGGATAATCACCACCAAAAGAACAAAAACAAAGAAATCCCCAGCAACCAACAAAGCTGGATGAAACACAAAATCCCCGGCACAGCTCGGGCGACCATTCAAGAAGTCCAAGAACATCTACTAACACAAGAAATCACTCCCCAGAGAGCCGGCGCATGAGCTACCCGAGCAGTAAGCCGCCACCACCACCAGTCCTACGCAGTGGACTGTACCAGCCTGATAGGGGGTTTATACCTATCAACCAGCACACAAGGAGTGCCTGAACGGCGCATGAGCTACCCGAGCAGTAAGCCGCCATTACCACCCTGATGGGGGGTTCATACCCATCCGGTCCCACACAACGGACCGTACCAGCCTGATGGGGGGTTCATACCCATCCGGTCCCACACAACGGACTGTACCAGCCTGATGGGGGGTTCATACCCATCCAGTCCCGCACAACGGACTGTAACTACCAGCCTGATGGGGGGTTCATACCCATCAACCGAAGGATCAGCTACCGTCAGAAGGAGTATCCTGAGGTTCTATCACATGTCCACCGAAGGGATCGGCTACCGTCAGAAGGAGTATCCTGGAAGTGCACGAATACACAATTTTCCCCAGAAGATCATCCGCCGCAAAGACGGAACATCTAAAGGGCAACCAGGAAAGAGGGTCAACTCCTTTACCTTCCTGTCAATCTGTCTGGCACAACCAACCAACAGTTGACTAGTCAGGTAAAGGGGGGGCAGCTGTAGACCCCAAATCTTGCGCCGCCTCCAAATAAAGACCAGAAGACCTCCTATTTGAAGATGGACGAAGCCTAACAAGCCATTAGGAGAGACTATTAGGCCCCATATTAGGATAGGAGGGAGTTTCTGTACGAAAAAATAAGTTTTCTCGCTTTGTTGGGACGAGACCGCCCTCTGGATTTCCCAGACCGACGTCTCGCCACCTGCGAAGGACGAGACGACGGTCTCGTTTCCCCAGACGGCGGTCTCGTTTCCCCAGACGGTAGTCTCGCCTCGCTTGGCAGGTCGAGACGGCGGTCTCGTTGGACGAGACGGCGGTCTCGACCCTGTCAGACGAGACCGGCGGTCTCGCCACCTGACAGTGCAAAAACCTATAAACAGGGGTCCTCCTCCCCTCATTTCCACACACCACAAGCTTCTAGCTCTGCCTTCTCTCTAAAACATCTCTCTAGAATCCCTCCGACGCATTTCCAGAGTTTCTGAGTGTCTTTGAGAGCTTTTTTCGGCGTTTAGAAGAGTTTCCAACGCTGTGTAGAGTGAAGGGCTACCAAAAAGCACCCATTTATTTCAAAGAAATAACAAAGAAAGCTTGCTTCGGAGGTTCAAATTCGCCCTCTCTACTTTTAACGCTTTAATTTTAAATTATGCAATAGATTAGGGCCATGTAGTCATCATTTTAAATTCCGCACAATAATAAAAAGGGCAAAAGAGTATTTTCGGGTTTATTTATTAATAATAAAAGCTGGCCTATCATAGGGAACCCGAAAGGGGCGTAGTAAAGGAACTAACACTTCCTCTACAACGTAACTAACTCCCTTACCCAACTCTGGTTCTAATGACCAAAGTTGGTTTTCGAAAACCAACGCCTTTTAAAAATCTTTTCCGATAATTCCGGTAAAAACATCGGTGGCGACTCCATAGAACCCAAAATAAATAAGTCCTTGGGTTAGCCCGGTTATCGGACAACCCAAGGACACCTTTCGAAAACCTCGCCCCTAGGTTAGCCCGGTTATCGGACAACCTAAAGGCGTTGTAACCACCCATAAAAAACGCGAAAATCAAAAGGGTCGAAAAACCATCGCGTCGCTCCGAACGACCTTCTCTTTTGAGACGGCGGCGACAGGTGCATTTTGGCAGCCCTGCACTCTTACAACGTCGAAATATCGCTCGAAAATGCTATAAAAAAGCTCTCTTAGACACTCAGAAACTCTGGAAATGCTTCGGAGGGGCTCTAGGAGAAGAATTTGGAGAAAGTGCAGAAGGGAAAGTGGAAGAACTGTGTGAAATGAAGGGGAGAGCGCCCCTATTTATAGGGATTCGTGCCTATCAGGTCGAGACAGCAGTCTCGACATTCGGGATGGAGGTCTCGACTTCCCATATGGCGAGAGGGCCATCTGGCCAAACAGGAGGGGGGTCTCGACATTTGGGATGGCGGTCTCGTTTGGCGAGACAACGGTCTCGACTCGCCATATGGCGAGAGGGCCATCTCGCCAAACGGGAGGGGGGTCTTGCCAATGGTAAGTGGCGAGATGGCCGTCTCGCCAAACGAGACGGTGGTCTCGACTTACCATTGGTCGAGACGGCGGTCCCGAAAAGCGAGACGGCGGTCTCGACTTACCATTGGTCGAGACGGCGGTCCCAAAAAGCGAGATGGCGGTCTTGACCCTTGAAGACGAAAATCCTTATTTTTTGTACAAGAAAGCCTTCCTACTCTAATATGGGACCTAATAGTCTCTCGTAATGGCTTTTTAGGCTTTGTCCATCTTTGAATAGGAGGTATTTTGTTCTTATTTTGAGGCCGAGCAAGATTTTGGGTCTACAGCTGCCCCCCCTTCACCTGACTAGACGACTGTTAGCTTAGTATGCCAAAAGAATCGGCCGGAGGGTGAAGGAGTTGACCCTCTTGCCCGGTTGCCCTTCGGATGCTCCGGCTCGCGGTGGCTGATCCTCTGGGGAAAATTTGTTGTGCGCCTCTAGGATGCTCCTTCTGATGGTAGCCGATCCCTTCGGTTGATGAGTACGAACCCCCATCCGGTTGAAAATTTGGTCTGAGCCCCCCTTTTATAAGGCTTTGATGAGTACGCACCCCCATCTGGTTTAACGAGTATGAACCCCCGTCTGGTAAGCCCCCTTTTGTAAGGCCTCATGAGTATACACCCCCATCTGGTGTTTGACGAGTATGAACCCCCGTCTGGTAAGCCCCCTTTTGTAAGGCCTGATGAGTACACACCCCCATCTGGTGTTGAGTCCACTTTGTAAGACTGCTGGTGGTGGCAACTTACTACTCTAGCTCATGCGCCATGTGAGAAACCTTAGGATGCTCCTTTGATGCGGTAGCTGACCCCTTGGTTGACGAGTACGAACCCTCATCTGGTTAGGTACCTCAGGATGCTCCTTTGATACAGTACCTGATCCTTTGGCTGTGGTGGCGGCTTACTGCTCTAGCTCATGTGCCGACTCCATGGGGAGTGATTTCTGTTTTGGTAAATGTTTTTGGACCTTTCTGGTAAAGTCTTCCGGTGTGTCGGGGATTCTTTGATTCTTCGGTTCATCCAGCTTGTTGATTACTGGGGATTCTTTGTTTTAATCCTTAGGTAGTAGTCATCCAACTTTGCCGGTTGTCGGGGATTTTTTGATGAGTTCCTCTTAGGTAGGTAGGAATCCTTTAGGGATTTGTTCATCTTGGTGACGCCTCTTAAGTGGGCGGATATCCATTGCAAATTTGCTGATTTTGATGGTGCCTCTGAGCAGGCAGATACTCCATTGAGTTTCTGGTAATGCCTCTCAGTAGGCAGATGTTTCATCAGAAGTAAAGACTTTTGGCTGCTTTTGTTTTGCCTCTGACTAGGCTGATATTCCCTTATGGAGATGTTGGCTCTTGCTTGCCAGGTCTTGCCTATGCGTAGGCAAATGACATTCTGAGGATGAATCTGAAGTTTTGCCTTTGTAGTAGGCTCACTGAGGATGATCTTTCTTTTTTATTGATCCACCGGGGTTGACTTCCCGGGGGTCAGATTTTGGTAGCCCTTTGGGGGAATGGAATCTCGACTCCTTAATTGATATGGGTGCGAGCTGGCTTTTGTGATGCTCTTATTCTGTTGAAGGAATGAAATTTCCAATTCCTTCTTCTTCTTTTTTTTCCTTTTTCTGAGGTGACCCACTTAGGGAGCAAGGATTTTCATTTGATTTTGCCTTTTTCCGTGATTTATCTCTTTTTTCCGCGATTTGAAATTTGGCTTTTTCGGGATATTACATAAGCCTTTTTACTTTTTAGTCTCTTTTTATTACGCTGGGTTTTTTCCCCTCTTTTTGGGAGGTCCACTAGGGATGAAGTTTTCTTTCTTTAGTGATCCACCAGGGAATTAGTTGACTCTCTGGGGATCTGATTTTTCTTTTCTAGGGATGGAGTCTTGGCTCCTTGATTGATGTTGATGCAAGCTAAACTTGTGAAGCTCTTATTCCACTAGGGGATGGGAATTTCTGATTCTTTTTTGTAGACTTTTTAGGAGATCCACTTGAAGATTTTTATTTGGCCTTCTTGTCATGACCTTTTTGTTATCAGCTGGAGATGAAGGGTTTTCTTTTCTCTTCTTGTCTCTTCTTTTCTCTTCTTTCTTTTTGTTGAGCCCTTGATGGTTTGGACTCTTTTGACTGTTGATGATGATGGTCTTTTGAAGCCTTTATTCTTCATTGGGAAATGTGGCAGAGATTTGGTTGAGTGTGCTTGATGACTCATGTGGTTGTAATGCTGAGCCGTGAGGAGTATTTTTGTTTTGCCTTCGGAGTAGGCAGGGATCCTCTTGGGGATGACTAAGCCTTTCTGTCGGCTTTTCTTTTATGATGTCTGATGATTGTGCCCTCCTTTATTGGGTAGAAAAATGATGACTGGAGCTTTGGCTTCTGGAAGCTTCTTATTTCTTCTAAGCTTATTTGATGATGACAACTCGCTCTTCTTTCTTGAGGGAGAGTAATGTTTGAAGACTTCTTATATGTGCCTTCTTTTTCTGGGTAGAAGGATGGTAGCTAGAGCTCTTGATTTTTGGAAGCTCTTATTCTGATGTGTCGCTTGATTGACGACTTGCTCTGTTTTCTTGAGGGCATTATTTGGAGAGTTGGTCTCGGTGATCCTATTTTCAATCAGAAACATGGAGCTAGTCTCCTTATATGCATGAATGCTTTTCATTTTTTTTGTTTTTTATCTGAAGTAATTTTTATTTCTTTCATTTTTTAATCTTGACAAAGTCGTTTTGTGCGACTACTTGTGCGTGGATGCCCTAAATGAAATTTATTCTTTTTGATCGATGCATCTGGAAGAGTGACTGACATTCTCCTGTTGAACTTTTTATGATTATGATGAAGGGTCCCTCTCTTTTATTCATTTTTTTGGTTTAGCCCTATCTTTTTCCTAGATCGCCCTTTTTGGGGTTTTCGGTCTAGCGGACTGCTTTAACTTTTGCCTAAGATATCTTAGCGGGTTTTTTCCTTTTTTATGAATGCCCTAACCTTTGCCTAGACCGCCCTTTGCTGGTTTTCAATCTAGCAGGCTACCCTAACTTTTGCCTAAGAATCTCCTAACAGGCATTATTCTTTTTATTTTCGTTTTTTCTTTCTCTTCTTTTTTGAGAGATAGGACCCTATCATATGCATGCAATGTTCGCGATATGCATCCTACAATGCTATTTCAATTAATATTTCAAAAGGATTAATCAAATGTGCTTTTACTTCTGATGAGCTTCTGACGTTATGTGCTTTCGTCGACAAGATAGGTTGTACCGATTTTGCCGTCTTAACTTTACCGTGACCGAAAAATGATTGTGTTGATTGCAGAGCGACTTGCCATGTCAGTGCGCCCCTCCCTTTCCTTGGGGATGTCAGACCTCCTATTGATTACTATCTCCACATTTCCCTACTAATTACTAGAATGTCGTAGTGGTAAGGGTCAAGAGAAAAGAAGGAATAGAATATTTAATTCAAAGGCTTGTGTTTTAGAGATGTTTTATTTTGACAAAAAATGATTTTTGTAAGCATGGCTAGCCAAGGTTGGTTAGAGTGTTTTAGGCTAGTTTAGACAAACGTTTTGTTTATGGAATGACGTCTTATTCTATGGCGCTTGCTATGATTGATTGACTTCCCTAGTCCGCCCTTTGGGTTTTTAGCCTAGGATGTTGTGTTTTGTTTTGTCTTAACTTTTGTCTAGGTTTCTTTTTTCTTGCTTTGGAAACCTAGCGGACTTTATTTTGTAACCCTAATTTTTGCCTAGGCTACCCTTTATGGTTGTTCGGGTCTCCTAGCGGGCTTACCCTAACTTTTGCGTAGCCCCCTTAATGGGTTTCCTACTGGGTATCTTGCCTTTTCTTTTTGGCCTTTGGCTTCTACGGGCTTCTTTTGATTTTTGTTTCTCTTTGTACAACATTGGCGAAACACGGCTTTATTATGATGAGGTGGAACCTTATTTTGTGTTACTAGTCAATCAGTGATGATGGATTTGACTTTTATTTTGGTCAATGGCGCATTTTGATTATTTTGACGCGGTTTGAAAACGTTTACTTAAACATGGTTATTAATGTGGTTTAGGCATGAATAGAAAGAAGAGAAGCAGATAGTAAGAATAACATTCTTTGTAATTAATAGGGAAATATATGCCCTATAATGTTCAGGGGTCGGGCTAGCCCCGAGGAGTAATCTCTAATAGTCATTGGATAAACCCTAAGAATCAGAAGGAGAACACCTAATGACTAAAGTCGCTTTTAACGCTTGAACCCCTTCGTTTGGGAAAATTTGATTCGAGGTGCAGAGGGGAGACTTCCCTTTTCTCCGTGCAGCTTGATCCTTTGTAGGGTAATGCTTTAAAGGATTGTTTTTAAAATCTGGTGGCTCCCTTATTCCTTGAGAGTTTCTAATGAGCCCTTGGTTTGGGCGGCATCCATATTTCCTCATCATGTGGGTCACCTTCATATTGTTGGGGAAGTCTTTTCATATAAGGTAGGGCAGACGACTTGCTGATCCGAATGTCGTCTTTAGCTTAAACAGTGACCAGCTTGTTGCCTACTATGAGTTTGTCTCTTTGGCGGAGCGTTGAAAGAACTGCCTCGGCGTCGTGAATCCAAAGTCTATTCAATTTCCTTTTTGGATTATGTTTTTCTTCGATCTTATTATTTTTCCTTTATTCTTGGGAGCATTGTCTTGTAGCTCCTCGGGGGAGTAGATTCTTCCACTTCTAATCTTGCCCCCAATGCCGACTATACTGGAGATATCCTCATTGATGGGAAATGTTTTTGTGTATCTCCACGGTACAACTTTATTCGATTTGAGGCGTGCAAATATATCGGCATCCTTGCCCCCTCTTCCTTATTCACTCAGATGACCAACGATTGAGGCTTATTATCCTTCTTAGGCGGGTCAACCGTTAGGGAAAACTTGATGACAAAATGTTTGTTCTTCATCTTATTCCGATTCGTGGGAAGCACATCGACTAATCCTCTCTTTTTATTATGTTATTATTGTTAAAATGAGGATGAACGTATGCAAATTATGAATGCAATAGACAATTGAGGGGATGATGAAAACAAACGATTTTATTTATTTCATCCAGAAGGTGTACACTCCTCAATACAATGCTTCGAAGTATTTTTTTTATGAGAATAAGCGGAGAAGCCTAAAAGAACGCATAGGCGGGTTAGAATTTCTATTTAATTTATTTTTGACTTCTCGTGCATGGCATGCGAATGCCCTAACCTCTTTTCATGACATTGAGGAATGTCCACTTTCTTCAACTATTTATTATTAGATGCATGTTATGAGGATGAAGTTTGGTGGATGCATGTATGCAAGTGTTTTTTTTTTCATAAACATTATCATGTTTTATTTTCTAACATGATGTATGATAATGTTTGGGATTTTGTGTTTTTTTGTATGCGGATGAGGACATGAAGAATACCAACCGCTTTCTGAATGCAAAAAGATTTTTATTGTTTAAAATGAATGATTTATGAGATGGATATTCCTTAAGACAATGACTTAGGTATCCTCCTTAAAGCTTACGTTTTGTGGGGTATCATACCCACCTTGGTGTAATGGTTCCTTCCCCATCACAGACTTGACAAGTATAATGTGGGTCACCATTGTTGAACATACAAGGACTTGATGTTGAACTTACATAGACATGAAGCTTGTTGATTTTGATGATGATTCAAGAACAAAGAACTTAGAGTGTTGAAGACTTATATTGTTGTGTAATAACTCTGTTTTGATGAGTTTGAGTCTATAATATTAGAGTCTAAGATAGCCGGTACATAATCTACTCTTTAGAAGCTTCAAAAACTCATATTTATCAAAAAGCCTCGGGTTTAATCGATTAAATCATCAGATAATCGATTATTACAATGAGAAAAACCATTTTCTGTATCTGTTCACTATAATAATCGATTAACACACCTATTAATCAATTAACAGACCAGTTAATCGATTAATAGGGCACTTAATTGATTAAAACAGAGAGTTTTGGGGTTCTGTTGATTTTGGCTCTGTAATAATCGATTAACACTTCATTTAATCGATTATTTCAGTCAGATTTTGATTTTCAACTTCAAATTAAACCTATTTTCGAAAACCCTAATCCCAATACTCCTAGTTCTGAAAATCCCCAATTCCCAAACCCTAATTCATCTACTTAAGGTTCTCTAAGGCGCTCAGAAAATTGAACAACCTTTTTCAAACAAAAGTTAAGTGTTGTGAGTGCCAGAGAACTGTTTGTTGGAGGAAAAAGGGGCTTTTGGAACCTGGTGTGGGCTAGAAGCGATAAGAATCACTAAGTGGAGTTCTTAGTGGATTGTGTGTTGTGCCGTCTCTAGGGAAAGTTGTTCTTCGTCTATTGTGGGTTTCAATAGAGGTGTTTTCTTTACTTTGTATTTTCAATTGTTATCTGTTTGTAACAACTTTGATTATAGTGACAGTGTTCATCCTATGTTTGAGTGATTAGCAACTGGACGTAGAATCTTTTGATCCGAACCAGTATAAATCTCCTGTGTAAGACTCTATCTCTATTCTATTTACATTTACACAGTATTTTAATTGGTACAATTTGGGGAAAATTTTTAAAACCTAATTCTTGTTAAGAAACCAATTCACCCCCCCTCTTGGTTTTTGTTTGTTTACGTGAACATTCCACTGCGCGATTCTAACAAGTGGTATCAAAGCTTGCTTTGATAGTCATTCAAACTTTTTGAAAATGGCCGGACAAAATCAAACTTTTGCCGAAGGTGCGTCTATCAACAGACCCCCACTTTTTGCGGGTCAAAATTATCCTTTTTGGAAAGTTAGAATGCAAATCTTTTTAGAGTCTGTTGATAGAGGCGTTTGGGACGCTATTTTAAACGGTCCTTTTATTCCTAAGTTTTTTGAAAATGGAGTAGAAGTACCAAAACAATTTTCTAGATGGTCGGATGAAGATAATAGGAAAGCCCAATATGATGTTAGGGCTAGAAATATAATTTCATCTGCTTTAACCCTTGACGAGTTTTACAGGATCTCCGTTTGTAAAAGTGCTCAAGAGATGTGGGAAATACTAAGAGTAACTTATGAAGGAACCGATGATAGTGACTCGATTTCGAAATCAAGTGACTCAGAAATAGAAGCTAACATTTGCTTGTTGGCAAAAGACAATATATCTTCCGACTTTGAGGTAAGTGATTCTGACTCATCCTCAAGTGATGAACTGCAAAATGCATATAATGAATTTTTTAGTGCCTTTAAGGACTTGAAAAATGAATATAAAGTTGTGAAGAAGAGTTTAAGTAGATCCGAAAAGGAAGTTGACTCATTAAAAACGAAAATCACATGTTTAGAAGAAAATGAATCCTTAGAAACAAAAATTATATGTTGAGATGAGAATGATGATAAGAACTTAGCATGTGCATCTTGTAAAGAGTATGAATATAGATATCCTTAACCATTTGCTAGATAAAGCCGAAAAGGAGATAAGTGATTTTAAGAAGGATAAAATTGTTTTAGCTCAAAATAGTGTAAATCATCAAGTTCCTTTTAAAAAGCCTAAAAAGAAAAACAAAAGAGTATGGGTAGAAAAAGGAACTAGGACATCTATTGCTAGAAATACATCTTATCCTAAAGCTACATCTAAAGCATGTTTTTACTGTATGAAACAAGGTCACACTTCAAATAGATGTAAAATAAAAAATTTTGGTGTTCTTAAAGGAAAATACATTTGGGTTCCTATTGTTAAATAATGTGTTTATCTCTAACCCCAAGGACCCAAAAGTTATGGGGACCTAAGTTTACTATGTTCTTGTTTTGTAGGAAACTTCCAAATCAAAGAAGTCTATGTGGTATCTTGATAATGGATGCTCAAAGCATATGACCGGTGATAAAACGAAATTTGTGAGTTTCAAAGCTAAAGAACAAGGATATGTAACTTATGGGGACAACAACAAAGGGAAAATTCTTGGAATTGGAAATATAGGTGGTGCAAACACTTTGGAGATTAAGGATGTGCTTCTTATTGATGGACTAAAGCATAATCTCCTTAGCATAAGTCAACTATGTGACAAAGGATTTAAGGTAATCTTTGAAAGTAAATTTTGCACTATACATTTGATAGATTCAGAAAATGTAGAATTAAAAGGCATTAGGCATAATAACATATACTTGATTGATTTGGATTGTATACATGATTCTAGTATAACATGTTTAGTTGCTAAGGAAGAGAACCCTTGGTTATGGCATAAGAGAGCAGCTCATATAAATATGCATCATTTAAATAAATTGATATCAAAAGACTTAGTTGTTGGTTTGCCTAAGTTAAAGTTTGAAAAAGATAGGTTATGTGATGCATGTTAAAAAGGTAAGCAAGTAAAATCATCATTTAAATCAAAGAATGTTATTTCCACTTCAAAACCCCTAGAATTATTACATTTAGACTTATTTGGTCCTTCTAGGATAAAAAGCTTTGGTGGAAATTATTATGGTCTTGTGATTGTTGATGATTATTCTAGATATACTTGGACATTTTTCCTAACAATGAAAAGTGAAGCTTTTAAGGTCTTTAGAAAGTTTGCAAAGCAAATACAAAATGAGAAAGACTTAAGAATTAAAGTTTTAAGAAGTGACCATGGTGGCGAGTTTCAAAATGAAAAGTTTGAAAATTATTGTGAAGAAAATGGAATATTACATAACTTTTCTGCTCCTAGGACTCCCCAACAAAATGGTGTAGTTGAAAGGGAAAATAGGTCACTAGAGGAACTTGCTAGAACAATGTTAAATGAATCAAATGTTCCTAAATACTTTTGGGCTGATGCAGTTAGTACTTCTTGTTATGTTTTAAATAGAATGCTCATTAGGTCAATTATAAAATCAACTCCCTATGAATTGTTAAATGGTAGAAAGCCTAATGTTGCTCATTTAAAAATATTTGGATGTAAGTGCTTTGTGTTAAATAATGGAAAGGAAAACTTAGGAAAATTTGACTCAAAAGCCGATGAGGGCATTTTCTTAAGTTATTCATTAACTAGCAAGGCTTACAGGGTGTTTAATAGAAGAACCTTAAATATTGAAGAATCTATTCATGTTACTTTTGATGAAATTGTAGACCTTGGGGGAAATCCTCTTGAGTCGAATAAAGAACTTGCAGGTGATGATGAGTATATAAGAGAGGCTCTTGATGAATTGTATTTGGAAGAAAATGAGCCTTCTCAAACACCTGAATTAGCAAAAGAATGGCAATCACCAAGAGGACTCTCAATGGACAATATCATTGGTGATATTTCAAAAGGGGTAAGAACTAGAAATATGACTAATTTTTGCATGTCTGTAGCTTTTGTGTCACAGATAGAACCCAAAAATGTTGAGGAAGCGCTTAAAGATGATCAATGGTGCATAGCTATGCAAGAGGAACTTAACCAATTTGAAAGGAATCAAGTCTGGGAATTAATCCCAAGAGAAGAATCACATCAAGTAATTGGAACCAAATGGGTGTTTAGAAATAAACTTGATGAAGATAGAAACATAACAAAGAATAAAGCCAGACTTGTTGCCAAAGGCTACTGTCAGGAGGAAGGAATTGATTATGATGAAACTTATGCTCCTGTTGCCAGGTTAGAGGCTATACGCCTACTTCTTGTTTTCCTCGTTTTGTAGATTTTTCTTCCTTGGACTTCAAATTAAACAACTTAAAGATGTCATTTTTGTCTCTCAAACTAAGTACTGCAAAGAGATTCTCAAGAAATTTGGAATGGACACTTCAAAGGAAGCTAACACACCCATGGGAACTTCTTGCTATTTAGACAAGGATGAATTAGGTTTGGAAATTAACCAACCTATGTATAGAGGTATGATAGGTTCACTGTTATACTTAACTAAAAGTAGACCTGATATTATGCATTCTGTTTATGTGTGTGCTAGATTTCAAGCATGTCCAAAAGAATCTCACTTAACTACAATAAAAAGAATTTTAAAATATTTAAAAGGAACTACAGGTTTTGGTTTATGGTATCCATCTGAAGCTACTCCTAGTTTAATAGGTTATTCTGATGCTGATTATGGTGAATGTAAAATAGATAGAAAGAGCACTAGTGGAACATGTCATTTGTTAGGATCATCATTAGTGTCTTGGCATTCTAAGAAACAAGCATGTGTTGCTTTATCCACTACTAAAGCTGAATATATTGTAGCTGGAAATTGTTGTGCTCAAAATTTATGGATGAAACAACAATTAGAAGACTATAGTATCTTTCTAAGTGATATTCCTTTGATGTGTGATAATACAAGTGCTATAAATCTCACTAAGAATCCAGTAATGCACTCTAGAACTAAGCATATAGAAATTAGACATCACTTCTTAAGAGATCATATTAGTAAAGGAAATTGTAAAATTGAATATGTTGATACAAAGCATCAATTAGCAGATATTTTTACTAAACCTCTTCCCAAGGATAGATTCTATGATCTTAGAAGAGACTTAGGAATATTAGAAATAGCTTAAAATCTGCTTAACTAATCAATTTTTGCATGATTGTACTGTAATAATCGATTATGTAGGGTGTTAAAATCGATTATCATGTGTCTAAACCTTAAAAAATTTGATGATCACTCTGGAATAATCGATTATTTGAAGCAATAATCAATTATCTGCACCTAAATGTCCAAAATCTGAAGTTTCTCTCTGGAATAATCGATTATTTCAAGCAATAATCGATTAACTACTCATTTAATCGATTAACAGCATCAGTTAATCGATTATCTGGTTCAGTTGTTGGTTTAATCGATTAACTGAGGCTTTAATCAATTAAATTGGGACGTTTTCATGATCTAGCTGTTTCAAACGGCTCTTTTGGCACTCCTTCACTCAAATATGACTATTTATGACCGTTTTTCTTGTTCCCTATATATAGGAAGCCTTCATTTCACTTCTCCACACCTCAAATTCTTGCATCCAAGCATTCTTGCATCATTCAAGCTCTCTTTCCTTCTCCCAAACTCACTTGCCTTCAAAACTCTCTTGTTTTCTTTCTTTCTAATCCTAATGGCTTCCTCATCACGTGCTAAGATCCCAACAAGAAGAAGATCTGCTCCTGCCTCTCATCCCCGTCCAAATTCTGTTGAAGGATGGATCTCAGACGATGAGGGTAGACAAGAATTTCTCACTTTCTGGAAGGAAAGGGGTATCATCACTCCAAAATATATTATTGGTGATCAATTCATCAATAGGGGATTTAATTTTCCAAATCTTCTTGAAATCCAAGGTGTCCTCCCATTTATCCAAATGCAAGGTACTTACTACCCTAATCTAGTTAGGGTATTCTATTCTCGTTTTAAATTCAGAGATCATGTAGCTACTTCTCGGGTCAAGAGTGTGACTATCATCCTTGATGACGATATATGGAAAAATGTTGCCCATTTTAATGTAAGAGAAGATGCTATCAATATTTTTGCGGAGTTAGAAGACTTTGGCAGAATTATGGCCTACCGATCAATTCTCTGAAACCCCTCCATTGAGATTGGGCGTCTCCTCTTGGCTGGCCCATTAAAGAAGGAGGAACGATTGCTACTGCATCTTATTGTCTGGATTCTATGTCCCCGGGCAACCAACCATGCCCAATGCTCATTCATTGATCTTCACATTATTCATGTCATCATGAATAATGAGCCTATTGACTGGGGTAGTCTGGTCACCATGACCATGCTTAAAGCCAAGCGTCATCCTACTTTCAAAATTCCATATGCTCTTCTCATTTCTCGTATTTTAGAATACAAAGGAGTGAATGTTGAAGGGGAGCAAAAGGTAAGGACAATAAATTCAAATAGAATGCTTGACAGCACGCTAACACAGTTACAAATGGTGCATGTAAATGGAATCTATGTGCATAAAGATGACATTCCCTACATGGCTGAAAATGCTGACGATTCTGATGAAGAGATGCCTGTAGCTGCTGAATTTCCTACTGAAAATATACATACTGTTGGGACATCATCTGCCCCTCCTACAATCCGCCAAATAATGGAAGATATGCTCTTTGATATGAATCAAAGAATGCAAGAATTCTTCACCATTTCTCAAGAATGGCATGAGGAAATCATTCGTCGTATCTCAGATGTAGATGATAGGGTTTGTAACCTAGAGGATAGATTTGATGCTCAATTCAATAGCGATAGTGAAGAGTTTTAATATCTTCCTCATATATTCTTGTTTGTAATTACTTTAATTTATGGAATAAAATTGATATTTTTGCTTTGTTTGAGGGGGAGCTATTTTATAAATTATGCACTTATTGAGGGGGAGCTTTCATTTTTTTATCATAATTAAAATAGGGGGAGAAATTATTTAAAGCCTTATGTTTATTAAATTTAAATATTATCTGGTATGTTTAATGTTTTTGAAGATGTGACACATAAAACAATTTATTACAAAAGACTTTAAAAGAAATTTTGATCATCATCAAAAAGGGGGAGATTGTTTAAACATACAAGGATATGAATGTTGAATATACAAGGATATGAAGCTTGTAGATTTTGATGATAATTCAAAAATAAAGGGCTTAAAGATTTGAAGACTTGTAATGTTATGTTATAACTCTGTTTCTATGATTTTGAGTCTGTAATATTAGAGTCTAAGATAGCCAGCACATAGTCCACTCTTTAAAGGTTCTAAAAACTCATTTTTATCAAAAACATACTGGATTAATCGATTAAATGGCAGGATAATCGATTATTACAGAGAGAAAACCATTTTCAGCATCTGCTCTCTGGAATAATCGATTAAACCCCCTATTTATCGATTAACTGGGTTGTTAATCGATTAAATGCCCAGTTAATCGATTAAACTGAGTTGTTTTGGGTTTCCTACGAATTTGGCTCTGGAATAATCGATTAACACTCAAGATAATCGATTATTTCAGTCAGATATGTGTTTTGAATTTCAAAATTGGACCAAGTTTCAAAAACCCTATTTCCAATTCATCTGGTTTCGAAAATCCCCAATTCCCAAACCCTAATCTTTCTACTTAAGGTTCTCTAAGGCTCTCTGCAAACTGAACAACCTTTTTCAAACAAAAGTTGAGAGCTGTGACTGCCAGAGAACTGTTTGTTGGAGGAAAAAGGGGCTTTTGAAACCTAATGTGGGCTAGAAGCGATAAGAATCACTGAGTGGGTTTTCTTAGTGGATTGTGTGTTGTGCCGTCTCTAGGGAAATCTGTTCTGCATCTTTTGTGGGATTCAAAGGAGGTGTTCATCTCTTGTGTGACTCAAGAGAGGTGTATTCTTTACCTTATCTTTTCATTTGTAATCTGATTGTATAATTGTGATTATAGTGACAACGTTAATCCTCTGTTTGAGTGATTAGCAACTGGACGTAGGGTCTTTTGATCCGAACCAGTATAAATTGTCTGTGTAATACTCTATCCTTGCTCTATTTACTTTACACAACATTTTAATCGGTGAAATTTTGGAGAAAATTTTAAAACCCTAATTTTTGTTAAGAAACCAATTCACCCCCCCCCCCCTCTTGGTTTTTGTCCGTAAACGCAAACATTCCGCTGCACGATTCTAACATAGCTAGGTTGCAAGTGCTCCTCTCAGAATTCGACATCATTCATGTCACTCAGAAAGCTATTAAAGGTAGCCCCCTAGCGGACTATCTAGCACATGGATCAACGAACGAGTATCAGTCCCTACAGGACGACTTTCCCGATGAACATTTCATGCACATTGAACACAAAGAGACCAAAGAAGATGCATGGACTATGTTTTTCGATGGAGCCTCAAACATGCTTGGACACGAGATAGGAGCCATTTTGATATCCCCGAAAAAGAAGTATATCCTAGTAGCGGTGATCAAAGCCATATCCGGTCAAATAAATGTGATTAAATGTGGTACTAGGCAATAGACTCCTAGGTCGTCTCCCAAGGACTATAAATTTCTGTCAAAAGCTTATCAGTTTCGAAATGGAACAAAAGCAAAGGGAATTTTTGGTATTTATCAGATTAATGAAAGAGAACAACAATAGCTTGTGTAAATGCGGATTAAAATAGATTAGGCCCTTAACAGAATGCATCTCTACTGTCATTGGTTCATAATATAAAATCTACCTAGCTTACTCCCTCCTTACACAAATTAAGCAAATGTGTAAGTGATTGATTCTCCCCACAAGATTAAGCAACACATGGTACTGGATACAATGAACCCAAATTCATTAAGCATGATTTACGTTTTATGATCCAGTGCAGAACAAGGAACTAAACTGGACCTTAAGTTAAGTGCAGAGAACCTCTAAACAGATGTTACAATCCTTCAAGGACCTAACCCTTGAGGTTTAGCTATCCATAATTCAGAAATGCAGCACAAAACATGAAAACAAAATCCAATGCAGAGAAAAAGAAGAACAAAACATAAATGCAGAAATTACACAAGAGAATATCAAAAATTATGGTGGTTGTCCATTAACACGAAATTACAATAAAAATCTAAGATGGCACAACAAAATAGAAAAATGGATTGCAACAGAAGAGCAAAATGGAAGCAGAAAATGAAATTGAACCAAAATTTCAATGAGCCTTGAGCAGTCCAAAAAGTGCAGAGAAAACCAGCATGAAAACAAACGTAAAACAAAACTACAGTCGCTGTCTGCCTCCTCCTCCTATTGCTCCTCTAAAAATACCAGCCTACCCTAACCCTAGATTCCCCTAGGAATGGGCCCAAGCTGGCTCACACGGGATTACACATCAAACAAACCCTAACTGACGTGGCAATCATTAATATGATGTGGAAATAGCAACTGACATGGCAGGTGATGTGGCAATGATGTGGAAACTCTCTTCATCTCAATATTAATGTCCATGCTTCAAAATTGTTTCACCAAAAATACCTAAAAATAATTAGAAACGAAAATTAGACCAATTAATGCTAAATTAAGCAAAATTTGGAATAATGGCCCAATGAAGCCCAATCAATGAAAATGCACTAATAATAGACAATTAAACACAATGCACCAATTAAGATAAGTACAGAAAGATAAGAAAATGCGGGAAAATAATGGCTCATCAAACGGCCAGGTTAAATTTTGACTGTACAAATAATATGGTCGAATACGAAGCATGTGCACTAGGAATCCAAGCAACTCTAAATCATGGGGTAACCAAACTCAAAGTTTTCGGCGATTCATCTCTTGTCATCTATCAACTCAAGGGTGAATGGGAAACCCGAAACTCCAAATTAATCCCATATCTAGAGCATATCCGCGATTTAGTTTCGAGGCTGGAAAGCATCAACTTCAAGTATATTCCTCAGGAGGACAATCAATTTGCAGACGCCCTCACTACTTTATCATCCATGTTCTCTTTAGACCAAGAGCATGAGATGCCGACTATTCAAATCAAGCTGCATGATAAACAAGCTTGTTGCATGACAGTAAATAGCGAGCAAGACAAAAACCCTTGGTATTAGGACATTAAGCGATACCTCACGAAGGGTGAATATCCCGAAGGAATCAGCGATAATGACAAGAGGACCATTCGGAAGAGGGTTGTAGGGTTTGTACTGATTGGAGAAACCCTCTATAAAAAGAACTTCGACTCCACCCTGCTAAGGTGTGTAGATCACGAAGAGGCTCAAACCCTAATAAAGGAAATTTACAAAGGGGCTTTTGGGACCCACGCACCTAGGCATGTCATGGTAAAGAAAATCCTAAGGGCAGGGTATTTCTGGTCCACAATGGAGGCTGATTGTCACCAATATGCTAGAAAATGTCACAAGTGCCAAATCTATGCCAATAATGTTTATGTTCCGCCTACACCTCTCAACACCCTGGCTACACCATGGCCATTCTCCCTGTGGGGCATGGACATTATCGGACCCATTGAGCCTGTCGCCGTAGTAAAAAAGAGGCGGTCGGAGCGACACGATGGTTCCGACTTTCCAATTTTCGCGTTTTTATGGGTGTGGTTACAACGCCTTTAGGTTGTCCGATAACCGGGCTGAACCTAGCGGCGAGGTTTTCGAAAAAGTGTTCTTGGATTGTCCGATAATCGGGCTAACCCAAGAACTAATTTTGAAGGGTTCTTATGGAGTTGCCACTGATGTTTTTACCGGAAACATCGATAAAGGAGTAAAAAGGCGTTGGTTTTTGAAAACCAACTTTGGTCGTTAAAACCAGAATTTAGGTAAGGGAGTTAGCTACGTGTAAGGGAAGTGTTAGTTCCCTTACAATGCCCCTTTCAGGTTCCCTATGATAGACCAACTATTTAATAAATAAACTTGTGAAAAGACGCTTTTACCCTTTTATTTGCGGAATTAAAAGAATAACTACATGACCCTAATATCTATTACGCAATTTAATCATAAAAGTAAAGGCAATAAAGAGAGGGAGAGAATGAAGAAACCTCCGAAGCAAGCTCTTTAATTAATTTCTTGAAGATTAGGGTGTGTTTTGGCAGCCCTTCGCTCTTTACAACGCCGGAAAACTCTCGGAAACGCTATAAAAATCTCTAAGAAACTCAGAAACTCCAAAAATGCTTCAGAGGGGTTCTAGGAAGAGAATTTGAAGAAGTTGTAGAAGGGAAAGTGGAACAATTGTGTGAAATGAAGGGGGGAGCGCTCACTATTTATAGGGATTCACGCTTGTCAGGTCGAGACAGTCGTCTCGCTATTCGGGATGGCGGTCTCGACTTGTAAAAGTGGCGAGACCGCTGTCTCGTTTGGCGAGACGGCGGTATCGACTTTCCCAGAAACGAGAAGGCCTTCTCGCCAAACGGGAGGGGGGTCTCGCCATTCGCAAGTGGCGAGACCGCCGTCTCGCCAAACGAGACGACAGTCTTGACTTGCTGGAATGGCGAGACGGCGGTCTTGAATAATCCTTATTTTAATGCAGAAAATCCTTCCTATCCTATTATGGGGCCTAATAGTCTCTCCTAGTGGCTTCTTAGGCTTCATCCATCTTCGAATAGGAGGTCTTCTGGTCTTATTTTGAGGCCAGGCAAGATTTAGGGTCTACAACTGCCCCCCCTTTACCTGACCAGTCGACTGTTGGCTTGTCGTGCCAAGCAGATCGACTAGAGGGTAAAGGAGTTGATCCTCTTGCCCAGTTACCCTTCAGACGTCCCATCTTGCGGCAGTTGATCTTCTGGGGAAAACTTGTGTTGTGCACCTCCAGGATACTCCTTTTGACAGTAGCCGATCCCTTCGGTTGACACATGTTAGAACCTTAGGATGCTCCTTCTGACGGTAGCCAATCCTTCGGTTGATGGGTATAAACCCCCCATCAGGATGGTAGTTATAGCCCACTGTGCGTAGGACTGGATGGGTATGAACCCCCCATTAGGCTGGTAGTTACAGCCCACTTTGCATAGGACTAGATAGGTATGAACCCCCCATCATGCTAGTAGTTGCGAGTTACTGATCCGGCTCGAGTGCAGATCAGGCGCACCGCGTGCGCAAGTTGATAGGTATGAACCCCCTATTAGGCTGGTACAGTCCACTGCGTAGGACTGGTGGTGGTGGTGGCTTACTGCTCGGGTTGCTCATGCGCCGAGCACTGAGATGCGTTCTCTTGTCTTTGTCTTTTCTGTGAATGGTCCTCCAGTCTATTCCGGGGATTCTGTTGGTGTTCATCCAGCTTGTTAGTTGCTGGGGATTCTTTTATTTTGATTTTTTAGTGGTGGTCATCCGACTTTGCTAGTTGTCGGGTAGTCTTGTTTGTTATTCGACTCTTGCTTAGTTGTCAAAGACTGTTGGTCAAGGTGATTGACTTGTTTTAATCCTGCCTTTTTCTGCGGTTTGATCTCTTTTTTCTCGCGATTTTGGATTTTGACTTTTTTTTTTAGCGTAAGTCTTTTTACTCGTAGTTTCTTTTTGTTACGCTGACTTTTTTTGAAAGGGATAACAAAATGTATGAAATGAAATTTTATTTATGATAAAAATTTATTATAGCAGTTTATTTTCTAAGCACTATCCCTAAGAAGGTGGACTCAAGTCTGGAGACGATCCATAAGAGGGGAACTGCTGGTACAGATGTCTTCGGAATTTTGCTTGATCTCGGGCTTCGTCGAGGTACTCCTGCTGGAATGTCGCCAGGTCCTGCCTTATTCCCTCTTGGTATTGGTTTAATGTCTCCAATCTCGTGTCGAAGACATCCTGTCTTAGAGACATTTTCTCTTGTCTCATGGACATTTGGTCGAATTGCTGGCGCAAATCGTAGATGTTGCGGTTGATGCCACCAAAATCGTCTGTGTACTGCTGCTGTTGTTGCTGGTGTTGTTGTTGTTGGAACTCGGGAGGTGTCGGGAAATCGTGCATTGCTATGAGATCCCGGAGATCCAAAGTTATATCCAGCGAGGGGTGGAGGATCAACCGGGTCCCTTGGCATAGCAGCATCCCCATGCTTACCAGGACCGACCTGTTGATAGTCTCGGGTCGGAGGCTGGAGGCCAGTTCCTTCCTGCCACTGCACCCCCATTTCTCTGCCAGGGGGGTAATGAGGGGAGCCATGAGGACGGCTCCCACAGGACGGCTCCCGAAGTCCTTGAGAGCCTTCAGGAAGAAATAGCCAGGGTTGCACCAGCGTCTCTAACTCATGTAGTAGAGGATGAAGAGGTCTGGGAAGGTAACTTTACCCTGACTTTCTTTCTGCTCGTGGACCGTCCCGGCCAGCAACTTGTGGCAGATGCGGAGGGCGGGGGGAAGTGCGGAGCCCTTTAGCAGTGTGGGCAGAGTGTGCGCCCCGGTCAGCTCCTCCCACATTTCGCTGGCGGTGAGGTTAGTGGGGCGTGCGCAGATGGCTTCCTAGTAGTCTCGAGTTAGAACGTCCTCGGGCTGGACGAATCCAATGGACACGTTGAATTCGTCCAGGGTGGTGGTTCCATACATCCCACCTATGAAGTACGTCACAATTTTTGTTGGTGGGAGACCCGGCACCATGGAGGGGGTCTTAGAGTAGGAGATGGAGGCAAGAAACTCTAGCACCGCCTAAGGGTAGACGTGGGTGGGTGGAGACTTGAGGAGGAAGCGCCACCCTATGCTGTCGATGTGGGCGCGGACATCGTCTTCCCACCCGAATTGGGCGAGTATGCCGAAGTTCAATCTTAGCATGGGGTGTCAGGTATACCCCCGGATGTGCTCTAGGCGGGCCTGGTGCAGCGGTGAAAGATGTGTGGGATCCTGAGGAGTTGGGGCTAAGGAGCTATTGGGGCCAGCAGAACCCCTTCTCTTTCTGGACTGGTCTCCACGATGCATTTTGGCAGTAGGATGCTTGAGAGTGAGAGAATGGAGGGTAGGAGTGCAAGAGAGGGTGTTGGAGCCCCCCCCTACGCCCCTCTATATATAGACTTTTTGGCCAACCTCGGGACCGTCGTCTGGTGAATCGGGACCGCCGTCTCGAATTTGTGCAATTCGGGACCGTCGTCTGGAACCTCGAGACGACGGTCTCGACTTTTGCCTTAAGCGAGACGGCCATCTCACCAAGCGAGAAGGCGGTCTCGTTTTTGGTCAAGTCGAGACGACGGTCTCGTTAGTCGAGACGATCTCATTTTGCTGAAAATCGAGACCGTGGTATGGACATGTGGGACGGCGGTCTCGATTTTGAGAGGCTTTTTTTTTTCTTTGAAGAGAAGGAAAATAGGATCTTGTTCAAAAACATTTTATGCATGCAATGTTTTCATGTTTGATGTCCTATAATGCCTATTTCATTTAGTTTTTCAGAAGGATTTAACTGACTGTCTTGTAGCGACGAGTATCCTCTGATCTGCATTCTTGTAGTTGGCTGTACCATTCCGGACTTCTTGTGACCGAAGAATAATTTGCTTTTTCTTTCTTTCTTTTTCTCTCTTTTTTTTGTAGAGCACACTTTGTCATGTCGGTGTCCCTTTTCCTTCTCTTTAGGGATTTCAATCCTCTTGTTGACTATACACCTCCATATTCCCAAATTAATTGTTAGAATAATATTGTGAGGGTTAAGAGAAAAGAAGTAAAAGGGCAAATTCAATGGCTTGTGGTTTAGACGGTCAATTTTATTTTTAAAAGATTTTATAAGAATGGCTGGCTAAGGTTAGGCTTGGGTGTTTAAGATTTTGTCTAAGCAAACGTTTCCTTTTTTTGTATTTTTTTTTGTTTGTATTTGCGCCTTAGCTTATTTCCACTGCTTTTTATGGCTAGTTGATTTCCCTAGATTGCCCTTCGGGTTTTCAAACTAGGATATTGTGTTTTTGCCCTATCTTTTGTCTAGGTTCCTTCTTTTTTGTTTTTGTTTAGGGAATCCTAGCGGACCTTATTTTGTAACCCTAATTTCTGCCTAGGCTACCCTTTATTTTTGTTCGGGTGTCCTATCAGGTTGACCCTATCTTTTGCGTAGCCCCCTTAGTGGGTTTCCTATCGGGTATTTTGCCCTTTTTTTTGGCCTTTGGCTTCTATGGGCTTTTTATTATTATTATTATTTTTTTTCACAATATCGGCGAAGCATGACTTTCTTTATGGTGAGGTAAAGCCTTATTTTGTGCTTCTAATCAACTAGCTTGATTGTAATGGCAATGGCAAATTTTGTTTACTTGGATGCGCTTCTTTATTCTTCTTTTTCTTTTTGTTTACTTAGACAAGGTTATTATGAGGTCTAGTCATGAAATAGTAAGAAGAGAAGCAGATAGTAATAAGTATACTCTTTATTAATTAATAAGGGAATATGTGCCCTAAAATGCCCGGGGGTCGGGCTAGCCCTGGGGGATAATCTCTAACAATCATTGGGTTTACATCCCTTAAGTGAAGAAAAAGATCTCCTAATGACTAGGGTAGCTCTTGACGCTTGCATCCCTCTGCTTCGGAATATTTGCTTGAGTGTGCGGAGGGGAGACTTCCCTTTTCTTCCTTCTGCTCGGTCCTTAGTAGGGTCATATCCTAGGCCACACTTGTAAGGATTATCTTTGAATTCTGGGGGTTCCCTCATACCTTGGGAATCTGCCCCCAGTCCTTGGCAGGATGGTAACAATGCTTCATCATCACGCAGTCTACCTTTGTGTTTTTGGGAAGTCTCTCTACGTTGGCAATTTCCAGCGCTTGAAAAGATGTTTCAAGGGCCTCTTCAGCTGCATCCACATAGGTTGGGTGGACGGTCCACTGATCAGGATATCGTCTTTTGCCTGGACCGTGACCAATTTGTCATCCACTATGAACTTGACTTTTTGGTGGAGCGTTGAAGGTACTGCCTTAGCGTCATGAATCAAAGGCCTGCCGAGGAGACAACTGTATGCCAGAGTAATATCCATTATATGGAAATCGACGTTGAAGATAGTGGGTCCAACTTGGATTGGCAAATTAACTTCTCCCACTACTTGTCATTTTGATCCGTCGAAGGCTCGAACGATAGTGCTGCTTGGGCGCAGACGGGTTCCTTGGATAGTCAACTTGTCAAGTGTGCACTTGGGCATCACGTTCAAGGACGACCCGTTATCCACAAGAACTTTGGCGATGAGGTATTCCTTGCACTTGACGGAAATGTGCAAGGGCTTGTTGTGGTTTGATCCCTCGAGGGGGAGTTCTTCCTCTGTGAAGGTGAGGTGATCACTTGTCGTAATATGACCGACGATCCTCTCAACCTTTTCTTGGGATATGGTGTGAGGTACATGCGCTTCGCTCAAGACCTTCATCAAGGCATTTATGTGCGGTTCCGAGCTCATTATTAGAGATAATAGGGTTATCTTTGCAGGTGTATGATTGAGCTGGTCAATAATGGAATACTCGCTTTGCCTTATAAACTGGAGTAATTCCTCGGTCTCCTCCTTGGATTCTTTATTTTCTTTTTCTTCGGTCTTTTTATTTTTTCCTTTATTCTTGGGGATGTCTTCTTGTAAGTCCTTGGGGGAGTAGACTATTCCACTTCTAGTCATGCCCCCAATGCCGGCTATGTTGGAGATATCTTCCTTTATTGGTGAAGATGCTCCATATCTCCACGATACAGCTTTATTTGACTCGTAGGGGAAAGGACGTGGCATAAATAGTCGCACTGGTGTCCTTGCCCCCTCTCCCTTATTTTTGAGGACCAACGGTCGAGGCTTATTGTCCTCTTGTGGCGGGTCGGCTGTTGGGGAAAGCTTGATTAGGAGTGGCTTTCTCTCCATTCTTCTGATTTGGAAGACGTGTCAGTTAATCCTTCCTTTTTATTATCTTATTTATTAAGAGTGAAGGAGGGGAAATTAAATATGCAAATGAATGATATGCATGCAAGTAGACAATTGTTGAATAAAGAAAAATTTCATTTATCCATAGAAGGTGTACATTCCCCTATTCCATACTACAAAGCAACTTTTGACAGAAACGGAAAAACCTAAAGAAACCCACAGGCAGGTCTTGATCTCTATGTAATTCCCTTTCGGCTTCCCAAACATGACGAGTGAGTGCTTCACTTTGCTTCTGGACTGCCTGGCTCATATCTTCATTGTACTTTTGAGCCTCTTTGATCTTCGCTTCTTGATGGACGACCAAGGCTTGCAGTTCATCAAGTTTTGCAAGGGCTCGGTCCTTTTCTTGTAGTACTTGGCCGTACTGAGCTAGCCCGTCTCTCTCTTTGCAGCGTAGCTCAGCGAGACTTTTGTTGAGTCTCTGATTGGCCTCTCGCTCTTGGCGTATTTCTGACCGAGTCCTGGTGAGGTCTTGCAACAAGTCCTTGATCGTCTGAGCCTGTTTTGCTGATTCGGCCTCAAGGCGTGCTGATTTGGCAGTTATTTCTTGAAGTTGGCTATCCGAGCTAGTTCTAGCAGCTTTTGGATGCTCGGATAGCTTGCTTATTGGAGTCAGCACACTAATCCTTGAGAGTCAGCACATCTATGGTAAGTATAGATTCTTGTTCCCTTTCTTCAAGGGCCCTCATCTGGGCTCCCATGATTTCTATCCTCTGGGTAAGGCGTCGACTTGAGCTTGCAGCTCTTCAATATTGGCATATGTAATGAGTGAGGTGGATGGTTGAGACATCCCTCTTCTTTTTCTCCACACCTCATAGTCATTGGAGGCGGCTACCCGAGCTTTTCCTAACTCTCTATCTCCCATAAAGACTGGTTTCTCCCATGCTCTTCTCACGGCTAGTGAGTTAGCAATTATGCATGGGTCTCCGAAGAAACACAGTCCTCCGAGTTCCCGTCGGGATATTGTATTTTGAGTCCTCATGAGTTGTCTCATAGCTACTCTAGGTGAATAGGCTATGCAACCCCTGAGTCCTATCAAGGGTACGTTCGGATAATCCCCACATCTGATGAGGACTGGACCGGGTCGGAACCAAGGGCAGACCCAGGATAAATGGTTGGCGTCCTATTGTTCCAACTCGTCCTTCCACTTTGAGGTTAAGTGTTGGCGAAGAGGGATTTTGGAGAAGCTCCTCAAAGGGTCGGGGAACATCCCCATGTGACTAGAGGCATAAAAATGTGTGATGCTCCACACAAAGAGTAGTGAAGAGCAACAACAAAGTGTTTTTCCTTGCTTCTGGCAGCAAAATTCTACCGAGAGCAAGGTGTCGGCAAGAATTGCAGGCAAGGGACTCTTTGAGTTCACGTCCCAGGCGAAGAAGGCGTCCATGACAGCTTGATCCACTGTGTCGATGTGGAAGGGAAACAAGATTGTTCCAAATATAATCAGAGCCAGGGTTTTGTTAAAAGCGATCCATTCTGCCCTTTCAGCCAAATCAGACAGATGGTCTTCTAACATTGAAACTTTCCAACCCTGGATGTTCCCTTTTTCTATCAGGGTAGTCTGTCGGAATGGCAATCTGGATGATGATAGCGACTTGTGCTGCAGGAGTATATGCCCCGTGGCGGATATGGACCCTAGCTGATTTGGGCCATTTCAGCATAATCTCGTACTCCTCTACAGTGGGCACCATATCAAACTGTGGAAATTCGAAACAATGCAGACTAGAGTTCCAGAAGTGAACTAGTACCCTGATGAAAACTTGATCGACACAGATCTTCAGCAGGTCGAGGATCCGTCCATAAGATTTTTCGAAGTCGGAGCGGACCTTTGGTGGCATTATTGCGCAAAGTCGTTCTATCTTCTCAATATGGTATCGGGGAATGTCCACTATCTTCAATTGTCTACTAGTCCCCTCCATTTTCTAAAACCAAAATGCATGCTTTATGAATATGATGCTTATTGTAGGTATGAATGTTAGTGTTTATTTTCCTATTTATCATGTTTTATTTCTACATGATGTATGGTATTTGTGTATATATATATTTTTTTGGAAAAATAAACTACCTATATGAATGATTTATGAGTATAATGTTTATGAACAAGGTCTCATTTATTGTTTTGAATTGGATTTTTATTTTTATTTTTATTATTTTTATTTTATAGCCTTTTATCTCTTCTGTCGGACTGCGTGGCTACTTAGCTTACAAAGAACCTGAAACCAGGCTAGCTAAAAGGCAGACTGTCCGAGATAAAAATGGCTTTATGCGAAAGAATAATATTTAGCGTCCCTTATCTCTTCTGTCAGACTACGTGGCTACTTAGCTTACAAAGAACCTGAAACCAGGCTAGCTAAAAGGCAGACTGTCCGAGATAAGGGTGTTTATTGCAAAATTGTTTTTTGTGATTTTTTTATGTTGTTTGGTTATGCTATGCAACAAACAAATGCGCACACAATTCCATCATCCGCGAACAAGCGAGAAGTCATTTTAATCACGAGGTAGGGTTTTCCTACAGAAAAGTGCATTGGCGAAGGTAGGTTCTATATGTTCTCACCAAGGCTAAGGCCCCCAAGGTGCCCCCATTATAGGGTCCCCACTCTCCAGCCTTCCGACCATGCTTAGCACTAAGGCCATAGTCAGTCTTTGTGCCAAAAGAGGAAGGTTATCACCTTGAGTGGTGGTTTCCGATCACACTGGTGGGCACAAGGCCATCACTACAGCGAACCGTACCTACCACCCACTCCCTATGGATTTCTCACTTGCCCCCACATCTCAATTGTTGTGTGCAAAGGTTTGTGTACAGTTTGTATTTCAAAAAATTGTGTAAACAAACAACAGTTATTAAAGCCAAGCATTAAAACATGTTATAATACAAGGTAGGGTAAAAGCGTAATTTCTTGGTTTATTTATTTAAGCTGGCTCATCACTAAATGGGATCAACTCTCTAGGCTTCCCTAGTGGAGTCGCCATCTGTCGCCGCCGTAAAAAAGAGGCAGTCAGAGCGACACGATGGTTCCAACTTTCCAATGAAAACTTTGGATAGGCCAACTATTCTATAAATAAACTTTTGAAAAGACGCTTTTACCCTTTTATTTATGGAATTAAAGTAACGACTACATGGCCCTAATGTCTATTATGCAATTTTAATCATAAAAATAAAGACAGTAAAAGAGAGGGAGAGAGTGAAGAAACCTCTAAAGCAAGCTTTTTAATTAATATTCTGAAAAATAGGGTGCGTTTTGGCAACCTCTCGCTCTTACAACACCGGAAAACTCTCAAAAATGCTATAAAAAGCTCTTAAAAACTCTCAGAAACTCCGGAAATGCTTCGGAAGGACTCTAGGAAGAGAATTTGAAGAAAGTGTAGAAGGGAAAGTGGAAGATCTGTGTGAGATGAGGGGGGGGGGGAGCACTCACTATATATAGGGATTCGCGTCTGTCAGGTCGAGACGACCGTCTCGTTTGACAAGGTCGAGACGACCGTCTCGCCATTCGGGACGGCGGTCTCGACTTGCAAAAGTGGCGAGACCGCCGTCTCGTTTGGCGAGATGGCGGTATCAACTTTCCCAGAGACGAGAGAGCCTTCTCGCCAAACGGGAGGGGGGTCTCGCCATTCACAAGTGGCAAGACGGCAGTCCCGAAAAGCGAGACGGCAGTCTCGACCCCTGAAGGCGAAAATCCTTATTTTTGTACAAAAAATCCTTCCTACTCTAACATGGGGCCTAATAGTCTCTCCTAATTGCTTTTTAGGCTTCGTCCATCTTCGAATAGTAGGTCTTCTGCTCTTATTTTGAGGCCGGGCAAGATTTGGGGTCTACAACTGCCCCCCCTTTACCCGACTAGTCGATTACTGACTCGTCGTGCCGAGTAGATCGACTGGAGGGTAAAGGAGTTGACCCTCTTGCCCGGTTGTCCTTCGGATACTCCGTCTTGTGGCGATTGATCCTCTGGGAAAAGTGTGTTGTACGCCTCCAGGATGCTCCTTCTGACGGTAGCTGATCCCTTCGGTTGATGAGTATGAACCCCCATCTGATTTGACGAGTATGAACCCCCCGCCTGGTAAGCCCCCTTTTGTAAGGCCTGATGAGTACACACCCCCAAGTGGTGTTTAACGAGTATGAACCCTTGTTTGGTAAGCCCCCTTTTGTAAGGCCTGATGAGTACACACCCCCATCTGGTGTTTGACGAGTATGAACCCCCGTCTGGTAAGCCCCCTTTTGTAAGTGAAACTGATGAAGATCTTATTGGAATACTTGGCAAAGATCTTGTTGATTTGATGAAGTCAAGAATGAAGTCAAAGACAACTTTGTGGCAGTCAAAAGTCACTTAGATAAAAGAGTAGAGGGATTAGTGTGTCTGCAGCTCTGCTTAGGTATAATCATTTTTATCTTTTCTGCTGCATTAGGTTTCTTCACTTAAAAGATTTTGCAAAATGCCTCTAAAAACGTTTAAACAATTAAAAACAAAGTATTTTGATAAAAGCTTTTGAATTAACTATTTTTAACTAATAGCATATATGTTCTATCAACTAAAAAGTTCTTCACATTTTTTTAAACAAGTTTTTAACTGATATAATTTCGAAATAACCGATTGTTTTCATTAAAAGAAGTTTTGAAAACCTTATGTCAATATTTTAGCTGATACAGTTTCGAAATAACCGATTAAAATCACTTAAAATGTTCAGAGAAGTGTTCTGGCAGTATTTTAATCGATATAACTTTAAAACAATCGATTAAAACCACTTAGAGTTCAGTATGACCGATCAGAATGCGTTTATAACCGATCAGAATCAGATATGATCAATCAGAATTGAGTTATGACCGATCAGAATTATTTTAATCGATTAAATCACGTTTCAATCGATTAAAACAACTTAAGGAAATTTCTACACAACGTTTTAATTGATTAAAACAGATTTTTATCAGTTAAAATCACTTGGAAAAGTTTACAAGAAAGTTTTGCAGTATTTTAATCGATTGAAACACGAAACAATCGATTAAACCAAATTAGAAGATTTTTTGTAAAGAGTTTTAATTGATATAAACATTGTCATATCAGTTAAAACAAATCTGTAAACTAATCAAGAACGTTTTAATGGATTAAAAAAAGTTTTAACAGATTAAAACAAGAATTTTAACAGATTAAAAGATTATTTTAACAGATTAAATAAACCAGTAGTTTTGAAAATCTTCTATATAAACAGAGTTGCTTGAACTTTTCTACAAAGATCTGATATACATCTTTTACACATCTTTTAGCAATCAATCAAGCAAGCTTTAGTACTACTTTCAAGAAAGATTCGCGCTAGCTTTTGTGAAGTTCTTTGAAATCCTTTCTTGAGGCAAATAGCATTCTTTTGAAGAAGAAACACATACTGCAGAATTGCATAAAACTGGTTTTAGCATTCTAGTTTCTTCTTTTCGTTTCTTTTCATTCTTTACTGTATTGTTGGTGCCTGGAATTGTGGGCATTGGTTTCTCTGCAGCTGGAATTTGGTTCTTGGTGAAAGGTTAGGTGCAGGAACTGGAATTGAGGTTCTTGTGGTAGATTGAGTGTAAGGTTAAGGTTGTAATCTATAAAACATTCAATCTAGTGGAACCCAGCTGGAATTTGGCTGGAGACTGGACGTAGCCCTGGGATTGGGTGAACCAGTATAAATCTTGGTGATATCTTTCTAAACCTTTCTCCTCTTTAATTCTGTTGCTACATTTATTTTTTGATTGCTTGCTGAGTGATTCAAGAACAAATGTGAAATCTTAATTTTTGAAATAGATAATCTGTTAATTGCGAAAATCTTTCAAAGATCAATTCACCCCCCCCTCTTGATCTCAGCCTACATTTCTAACAATTGGTATCAAGAGCAAGGTTCTTGAGAGTTATTCAAGTCTTTCGATCAAATCTTTAATGGCTGAAAACAAATTACCGTTTTCTGAGGGAGCTTCTATTAATAGACCTCCACTGTTTTGTGGAACAGATTATCCATTTTGGAAAATTAGGATGAAGATCTTTATTGAATCTCTTGATAGGAATGTTTGGGATGTAATTGCTAATGGTCCATTAATTACAGAAAAAGAATGGTCCAGTTTAAATGATGAAGAAAAGAAAAAAGTTCAAAGTGATTGCACTGCTAAAAATATAATTACTTCTGCACTAAATATGGATGAGTTTTTCAGGGTCTCCCAATGCAAATCTGCCAAGGAAATGTGGGAAGTTCTTGAGGTTACTCATGAGGGGACAACCGATGTAAAGAGAGACAGAAAGCATACTCTCATAAGAGAATATGAGCTGTTCAAAATGCAAACTGGTGAAAGTATTGCAGATGTGCAGAAGCGCTTTACCCACATCATCAATCATCTAATGGGCCTAGGTAAAACTTTTGATAAAGAAGAATTAAATATTATAGTCTTGAAATGTCTTGACAGGTCATGGCAGCCAAAGGTCACAGCAATCTCAGAATCAAAAGACTTGTTCGTCATGACAACATCTTCTTTGTTTGGCAAACTCGGAGAACATGAAATGGAAATTAACAGATTCAATGAGCAAGAAGTCTCCGAGAAGAAAGGCGGAAGTATAGCACTCAAAGTTGAAGAAAGAAGTCAAGAATCGGAGGAGGAAAGTGAAAATCTTGGACTCGCTTGTCAGAAAGTTCAACAAATTTCTCAAGAAAAAGATTCAAGACAAGGAAAAACATAAAAGGTATGAAAGAAAATCTGATTCTTCTAACTATAAATGCTATGGTTGTGGTAAGCGTGGTCATGTTAGAATGGAGTGCCCAGAAAAGAACAAATACAATGACAAGAAAGAAGAAAAAGTCAAAAGAAGAGCCTATATAGCATGGGATGACAATGATACTTCATCAACAAAAAATTCTGATAATGAAGAAGCCAACTTATGTCTAATGGCAAATCAAAATCTTCAATCCAGCAGTGTAAGTTCTAACTCTTCTTCAAATTTAGTGAATTATAATTCATTACAAGAAGCATTTAATGAAATGCATGAAGAAGCTAAGAAACTACAAAAAGAAAATGATAGGCTAAAAGGATTGAATAATTGGTTAGTAAGTAAAGTAGACTCTCTAGAAAAGAAAATTCTTGAAGATGAAACTGATCTTGATTTTTTAAAATTAATCCATGATAATTCTGATTGTGTATGTAATAAACCCTGTAATAATTGTTCAAAATTACAAAAAAGATTGATTTTTTATCACAAACTATTTCAAAGTTTACACAAGGACAAGCTAATCTTGATGTTTTACTTAGGTCACAAAAACTAATTTTTGACAAATCTGGCATAGGATTTAAATCTAGGATGAAATTCAGAAAAACAAATGTAAATAGGAAATCATACTCTGTGATTAAATGTTTTTACTGCATGAAAAGAGGTCATTTAGTGAAATATTGTAGAATTAAGAAGTATGTTATTCCTAGAGGTAGAATGAAGTGGATTCCCAAAAATAATTCATTTCAAATAACCTGATTGGACCCAGTAATTATAAAGGGTACCGTAAACATGCTAAATCTGTTTTGCAGGAACAAAATCTGGAAGTCCCTTGGTGTTCAAAACAACAAATCAGGTTCTAGTTTCATAAACTGATCGTTTTAATTGATATAAAATAGTATTAATCGATTAAAATAACTTACAGGGAATATCAGAAAATCTATCCGTACAGTTTTAATTGATTGAAATGTGAATTAATCGATTAAAATGTTCTCAGGATTTGAGTTTAGCTATTATAATCGATTAAAAAGGATTTATATCAACTAAAAACACTAAGATATCAAATTTAATCGATTCCTTTTCGTTTTAATCGATTCAAATTCTGTTATCATTTTATTAATTTCATCCAGTACAAGATTAATCGATTCCTTTATGAATTAATCGATTATTTCACTATAGCATTTTTAAACCTAGTATTAAAGATCAAATTAATAAGGTTAATTAGTTGATTAATCGATTAATTTGTTCCTGAAAATTAATTTTACAACATCCAATTGAAAATTGGTAAGCAAATCAGAGTCAAAATCCCAATTTTTTTGTGGTAATCAAAATCTGCATAAATCTTTTAAATACTCTTTGACCAAGTCAAACATCTTCCTAAGAACAGTTTAGCTGATGCACCCACTGTCTCAAAATCTGTGCCTCTGTCTTCAGTCAAGGGGACATATACAATTAAAGCTGATTTTGCAGGTTCTGTCAAAATTTAATTGCAATTCACGAAAAATTGACATCCGTGAATCTTCACTTTGCTCACTTGTAGTTTATTGATACTCATTCTTCACTTTCTGGTTCAAATTGCTTCTCTCTTCTTTTCTTGTACTCACGACTCAAAAACCATTCTCTAAACTATACAACAAAATGCTGAGAAGATCAAAGTCAAGAAAGAAGCAAAAAGGGGAGTCTTCCTCTGCTGCTAATCCCGGTGGTCATCTGGAAGGATGGTTTGATGGTGATATTGGAAAGATGAGCACCTTCATTACTGAGTTTAGTCAGAAACAGATTTTTATTCCAAAATTTATCAAATTTAAATGGCTTGATGAAGAGGGATTTACTAGTCTGAGAAGAAAGCTGAAAAGCCAAAAGCTAAAAACCTTCATGGAGTTTACTGGGAACATACAGCCTGATCTGGTTCGGGTCTTTTACTCCAACTTAACAGTAAATGGTTCAACAATCAGATCCCAAGTAAAGGGAGTTAATATGGAAATTACTCCTTCTGTTTGGGAGCAAATTGCTGGCCTCAAGGATAGGGGTGTCAAAGTTTCTAGGGGGAATATTTCTGAGATTCCTGATTTCAACAAAATTTAGTTTTTCCGGTCTTTCCTTAAGGATCCAAATGACTCGGTAAGAATTTTAAATGTTGGAAAACTTGCACTTGAACATAGACTACTTGCTTTTATTGTGGCTTGGATGCTTACTCCAAGAGGGAGTAATCATGCTATTCTTAATGAGGGAGATCTTGCCCTCATGTATTGCATTTTTAACAATATTCGGGTAAACTGGGTTTATGTGATTAAAGATCACATGTTAAAAGCAAAAAGGTTGGCAGATTTCAAACTGCCTTATGCCATGTTAATTAATAATTTCTTTAGATATTTTGAAGTTGATCTTATTGGGGAGAGCATAGAAACCCCCAAGGCATCAAATGAAATTGACGACTCTACCCTGAGAAAAATGGGGTATATAAAAGTTGATGATGAATGGATCTCTAAAATTGATGCTGGGATGTTTGAGGGTGAGGGAGAAGATGAAGATGAAGATGAAGATGAACAAGGCCAAATTCCTTCCTCTCCAGTCGCTGCGAGAGGTTCCCGAGTCAACCAAGTGGTCAAACTTCATATGAGAATATGGAAATCATTCCTTACATGGAGCAGACTCGACCGTGGGACTCCTTTATCTCAATTTGAAAGAACAATGCTTTCTCAAATGGCCGCAATGCAGGAAAATCGGAGAAAGCATATGCAGATGACTTATCAACATTTCCAGCAAACAAACAATCAATTCGCTTCCCTTGGAAACCAGATTGCTGATATCTACACCAAGCTAGAAGATATGCAGCTGAACCAAGGAAACTGGGATGATTGAATTTGTGGATAAAAAGGGTCCCTTCTTATCTTTCTTTTATGTTTTATTTCCTTTGATGCTAATTTCAATTTCTGGTCTGTAATATTTACTGGTTGTATACCAGGTACAATCTTTCTAGCTTTGATTAATATAATGTAGGTTTTAAATTGAATCAAACTAGCCTAGATGGAATTTAACATAGATCCCTGATATTTTTAGCTGATACAAAATGGATTTAATCGATTAAAGGAAACACTTTCACAACAAAATAATCGATTAAAATGCGTATCAATCGATTAAAATCTATATAAACTAGTTTACATCTGATGAAATAGCTAAATAAGATTTTATTCTAATTTTGATGGATCTATTGGTTAAAATTTAATCGATGTAGTTGATATTATTGTAAAACATCTTTCTAAATGATCGGTTTTACAAAATTTACACTGGATTAAGCATGAGGAATTAGGCATTTTAGATGCATTAAACATTACTTAGTTTTCAAAACTGGTTGTTTTAATCAATAAAAAAAATCTTTTAAATCGGTTAAAAGAATTCATACATCATTTTTCTTACTATTTTAATCGATTAAATGTCGAATTAATCAATTAAATGAACTTATATTTGAAACTTTTGAATTCTTTCACTGGTGTAATCGATTAAACCTTTATGTCAATCGATTAAAACCATTAACAAGAAATTTTTTAATCGATTTTGTCCTATTTTTAATCGATTTTTATTCTGGAAAGAAAAATTAAAGGCTTTAGTTAATGGTTGTTCTTGTAACATGCTACTAAAGTGTGGTTCCCTTATCTTTACACGTGTTAATTGTATTCATTACAAACGTGTTAATGAAGATAAGCTTGAATCAACTTTGATTTGTCTTTACATGAGTAAAGTATCGTATCCATTTTTTTCGAAATCTAAGACATGATACATACCATGCATTGTTTTTCTTATGTTCCCTATTTTTTATGAAGTCAAAAGGGGGAGAAATAGTTGCTTTATTAATTTAGGGGGAGCAACAATTTAGGGGAGAAATAGGAAAATAATTCATTTTTTGGTTACTCACTAATCTATATTATCAACTGACTTCTTTTGCAGAGTTGTTATTCAAAGTGATGTTTGTCTTCATCAAATAGGGGGAGACTGAAAGTGATGAAGATCTTATTGGAATACTTGGCAAAGATCTTGTTGATTTGATGAAGTCAAGAATGAAGTCAAAGACAACTTTGTGGCAGTCAAAAGTCACTTAGATAAAAGAGTAGAGGGATTAGTGTGTCTGCAGCTCTGCTTAGGTATAATCATTTTTATCTTTTCTGCTGCATGAGGTTTCTTCACTTAAAAGATTTTGCAAAATGCCTCTAAAAACATTTAAACAATTAAAAACAAAGTATTTTGATAAAAGCTTTTGAATTAACTATTTTTAACTAATAGCATATATGTTCTATCAACTAAAAAGTTCTTCACATTTTTTTAAACAAGTTTTTAACTGATATAATTTCGAAATAACCGATTGTTTTCATTAAAAGAAGTTTTGAAAACCTTATGTCAATATTTTAGCTGATACAGTTTCGAAATAACCGATTAAAATCACTTAAAATGTTCGAGAGAAGTGTTACGCGAGTATTTTAATCGATATAACTTTAAAACAATCGATTAAAACCACTTAGAGTTCAGATATGACCGATCAGAATGCGTTTATAACCGATCAGAATCAGATATGATCGATCAAATTGAGTTATGACTGATCAAATTATTTTAATCGATTAAATCATGTTTCAATCGATTAAAACAACTTAAGGAAATTTCTACACAGCGTTTTAATCGATTAAAACAGATTTTTATCAGTTAAAATCACTTGGAAAAGTTTACAAGAAAGTTTTGCAGTATTTTAATCGATTGAAACACAAAACAATCGATTAAATCAAATTAGAAGATTTTTTGTAAAGAGTTTTAATTGATATAAACATTGTCATATCAGTTAAAACAAATTTGTAAAATAAACAAGAACGTTTTAATGGATTAAAAGAAGTTTTAATAGATTAAAACAAGACTTTTAACAGATTAAAAGATTATTTTAACAGATTAAATAAACCAGCAGTTTTGAAAATCTTCTATATAAACAGAGTTTCTTGAACTTTTTTAAAAAGATCTGATATACATCTTTTACACATCTTTTAGCAATCAATCAAGCAAGCTTTAGTACTACTTTCAAGAAAGATTCGCGCTAGCTTTTGTGAAGTTCTTTGAAATCCTTTCTTGAGGCAAATAACATTCTTTTGAAGAAGAAACACATACTGCAGAATTGCATAAAACTGGTTTTAGCATTCTAGTTTCTTCTTTTCGTTTGTTTTCATTATTTACTGTATTGTTGGTGCTTGGAATTGTGGGCACTGGTTTCTCTGTAGCTGGAATTTGGTTGTAGAGGTTGTCAAGAACTGAAATTTGGTTCTTGGTGAAAGGTTAGGTGCAGGAACTGGAATTGAGGTTCTTGTGGTAGATTGAGTGTAAGGTTAAGGTTGTAATCTATAAAACATTCAATCTAGTGGAACCCAGCTGGAATTTGGCTGGAGACTGGACGTAGCCCTGGGATTGGGTGAACCAGTATAAATCTTGGTGATATCTTTCTAAACCTTTCTCCTCTTTAATTCTGTTGCTGCATTTATTTTTTGATTGCTTGCTGAGTGATTCAAGAACAGATCTGAAATCTTAATTTTTGAAATAGATAATCTGTTAATTGCAAAAATCTTTCAAAGATCAATTCACCCCCCCTCTTGATCTCAGCCTACATTTCTAACAGTATGGCCTGATGAGTACCCACCCCGATCTGGTGAAGTGCCTCCGGATGCTCCTTCTTGCGGTAGCTAACCCTTTGGCTGTGGTGGCGGCTTACTGCTCTAGCTCATGCACCGAACGTTGAGATGCGTTCTCTTGTCTTTGTGTTTTTGTCTTTGTTGGGAATGGTTATCCGGTCTGTGCTAGGGACTTTGTTGGTGATCATTCAGCTTGTTAGTTGCTAGAGATTCTTTGATTTTGATCCTTTGGTAGTGATCATCTGACTTAGTGGTTGCCGGGTAGTCTTTTTTTGTTGTTCGACTCTTGCTTGGTTATCAAAGAAACTCTTGGGTAATGCATATTTTTTGGTGAATTCGGTGAAGTCTTACCGGGATACTTTTTGGGTGTTTCCTTTTTCGAATGCAAGCACAAAGCTAATCCTTTTTTATATGAATGCTTTTTTGGCTTTTTATTTGCCTGAAGTATTTTTTGTTTGTTTTGTTTTTGACAAAGTCATTTTTGTGTGACTATTTGTGCGTGGATGCTTTTAATGCAATCTATTTTTAGTTGGGGCATCTAGAAAATGACTGGTACTTTCTTTGAAATTTTATGTTTTTTTTTTTAATTTTAGCCTTATCTTTTGCCTAGACCGCCCTTTACGGGTTTTCGATCTAGCAGGTTGCCCTATTTTTGCCTGAGACTGTCCTAGCAGGCACTGTTTTTTTTTATCTTGTTTTCTTTTTCTTTCTTATGCTTTCTTGTATTGCTTGTTTTATGCATGCTCATGTTTCGTTAATACAGAGGCATTCTCACAAGTAGGTCAAGAGAAGAGAAGACAATTTTTATTGATATAAACAAATGGTTTATTTTTACACAAGGATTTATAAAGGAATTTATAAGCAGGGCTGGCCAAGGTTGGCTAAACTGTATAGGATATAACAATCATGCCCGTGATTTCTGTTTCTCTATTTTTCCTGGTTGCTTCAATTGAGATGCTCGAGCTCGGAGTGAAGATCATGCGAAGTCTCCTTGCTTCCAGGAAGGTATTACCTTAGTTTCCTTGCGGTTTTCGGCTAAGGTAATCATTGCTCCCTTTTTTTTTGTTTTTTTTTTGAAACCTCTAATTTTTGCCTAGGACGTATCCTAGCGAGGAATATGGTCCCTATCTTTTGCCCAGGATGCTCTTTGCGAGTTTTCATCCTGACGGGTCATGAGTAATGTCTTCAAGCATAGTATTTCTTTACCGCATCTGAGTTAACCGGATGTCGAAGTTCTTCTCCGTCCATGTTGGTGAGGATAAGGGTTCCTCCTGAGAAGGCTCGCTTGACCATAAAGGGTCCTTCATAATTTGCTGTCCATTTCCCAATTTTATCTTTCTGGGCTGGAAACAGTTTCTTTATTACCAGATCCCCTTCTCAGAAGATGCAGGGATTGATTTTCTTGTCGTAGGCTTTCTTGATCTTCTTTTGATAAGCTTGCCCCCGACATATGGCATCCAACCGTTTTTCTTCGATTAGGTTCAGCTGATCGTACCGGCTTTGGACCCATTCGGCTTTTGTTAATTTTGTTTCCATAACAACTCGTAGGGAGGGTATTTCGACCTCTACTAGTAGTACGACCTCCACTAGTAGTACGACCTCCATTCCGTATACGAGGGAAAACGAAGTAGCCCTTATGGAGGTTCGCACTGAAGTTCGGTAGCCGTGTAAGGCGAAGGGAAGCATTTAATGCCAATCTTTGTAGGTTACTACCATCTTCTGGATGATTTTCTTAATGTTCTTATTGGTTGCCTCTACTGCACCGTTCATCTTTGGTCGGTAGGAGAAGAATTGTGGTGTTGAATTTTGAAGTCTTGACATAGTTCCTCCATCATCTTATTATTGAGGTTGGTCCCATTATCAGTAATGAGCCTACGAGGAATGTCGTACTGACATATAATATTTTTCTTGATGAAGGTGATCACCACTTTTCTAGTTACGTGCGCATATGATGCTGCCTCAACCCATTTAGTGAAATAGTCAATGGCCACCAAGATAAAATGATGACCATTAGATGCTTTGGGCTCGATGGGTCCGATGACGTCCATGCCCCACATAGAGAATGGCCATGGTGTAGCCAGGGTACTGAGAGGTGCGGGCGGCACGTGAATATTATCGGCATAGATTTGGCACTTGTGACACTTTTTAGCATATTGGTGACAATCGGCTTCCATTATGGACCAAAAATACCTTGCCCTTAAGATCCTCTTTACCATGACATGCCCAGGTGCGTGGGTCCCAAAAGTTCCTTTGTGGATTTCTCTTATCAAGGTTTGGGCTTCTTCTTGGTCCACACACCTTAAGAGAGTGGAATCGAGACTCTTTTTGTAGAGGGTTCATTCAATCAACGTGAACCCTACTGCCTTTTTATGAATGATTCGTTTATCATTATCATTGATTCCTTCGGGATATTCGCGCTTCATGAGGTATTGCTTTATGTCGTGATACCAAGGGTTTTGATCACACTCGTCATTTATTGTCATGCAAAAAGCTTTCTTGTCATGCAACTTAATTTGGATGATTGGCATCTCATGCTCTTGACCCAAAGAAAACATGGATGATAGAGTGGCGAGGGCGTCAGCAAATTGATTGTCTTCCCAAGGAATATACTGGAAGGTGACGCTTTCCATTCTTGAGACTAAATCACGGATGTGCTCTAGATATGGGATTAATTTGGAGTTTCAGGTTTCCCATTCACCTTTAAGTTGATAGATGACAAGGGATGAATCACCGAAGACTTTGAGTTTAGTAACCCCATGATCTAGAGCTACTTGGATTCCTAGCGCACATGCTTCGTATTCGGCCATGTTATTGGTACAGTCAAAATTCAACCTGGCCGTTACGGGGATGTATTTCTTTTCAGGGGATATCAGAATAGCTCCTATCTCGTGTCCAAGCATGTTTGAGGCCCCGTCGAAGAACATGGTCCATGCCTCTTCTTTGGTCTCTTCGTGTTCGATATGCATGATATGTTCATCGGGAAAATCGTCTTGTAGGGATTGATATTCATCAGTTGATCCATGGGCTAGATAGTCCGCTAGGGGACTACCTTTAATAGCTTTTTAGGTGACATGAATGATTTCGAACTCTGAGAGGAGCACTTGCCACCTAGCTATTCTTCCGGTCAGAATGGGCTTCTCAAAGTGGTACTTGATTGGGTCCATTTTGGAGACCAGCCATGTTGTATGCCAAGTCATATATTGTCGGAGACGCTGAGTGACCCACACCAATGTGCAACAGGTCTTTTCAAATGGTGTATAACGGGTCTCATAGTCTAGGAATTTTTTGTTGAGATAATATATGGCTCACTCTTTCTTCCCAGTTTCATCTTGTTGACCGAACACACATCCCATGGACTCTTCGAGTATTGAAAAATATAGGATTAGAGGTCTCCCTTCAACGGGTGGTACCAATACTGGCGTATTAGTTAAGCATGTTTTGATCTTATCGAACGCTTGTCGGCATTCTTCATTCCACACTGTTGGTTGATTTTTGCGCAACAGTTTAAAGATGGGTATACACTTATCCGTCAATTGTGCAATGAAACGGGCAATATAGTTGATTCGGTCCATAAATCCTCTGACCTCCTTTTTTGTGCTTGGCGGGGGCATTTCCAAAATCGCCTTGGTTTTGTCGGGGTCCACCTCAACTCCTCTTTTGCTGACAATGAACCCCAAAAGTTTTCCCGACCGTACTCCAAAAGTACATTTTTTCGGGTTTAGTTTCAGTTGATACTTTTGAAGTCGGTCGAAAAGCTTCTTGAGATATTGAATGTGGTCCATCTCATTCCTGGATTTGGCGATCATGTCGTCCACATACACTTCTATTTCTTTGTGGATCATGTCATGGAATAGCGTGACCATAGCCCTTTGATAGGTAGCCCCTGCATTCTTGAGTCCGAAAGGCATTACACGGTAGCAGAAGGTGCCCCATGGTGTGATGAAAGAGGTTTTTTTCTCTATCCTTGACAGCCAGTTTGATCTGATTGTACCCCGCATACCCGTCCATGAAGGAATAAAGCGTATTGGTAGCGGTATGGTCTACTAGCGTGTCTATATGTGGTAGGGGAAAGTCATCCTTTGGACTTGCTCGATTGAGGTCCCTATAATCCACGCATACCCTGACCTTCCCATTCTTTTTTATAACAGGCACAATGTTGGCCAACCACTCCGGGTATTTAGACACTATTAGGAAATTGGCGTCCAGTTGTCTTTGTACCTCTTCCTTAATCATTAAGGACCAATCTGGTTTGATTCTTCTGAGTTTTTGCTTCACAGGTCGGAACCCTTCTTTTAATGGCAGTTTATGCTCCACTATACTTGTGTTGAGCCCGAGCATGTCGTGGTAGGACCAGGTGAATACATCCATATATTCCTTTAGAAGCTGTAACAATCCCTCCCTTATGCTACTTTCTATTTGGGTGCCAATGTTTATCTTTTTCTCATCATCGCCTTCTCCCAAATTGATAGTTTTCGTTTCTTCTTAATGCAGTTGTATAATGCGTGCTTCTTTTTCCAACATTCTTTTCATGTCCAGGGAAATGGTCTCCTGCTCACTGTCGGACTCGACCCATTCGCCTTTGGCTTTCGGTGTCCACAGAGATTAATCAACCACAAACATGATGTGTTTTAGGTTTTGTTTTAGTCATAGATTTTATTATTCAATTATCTTTGAAAGAATAATAAATAAAAGAGGGAAAAGAATGAAATGAATATGAAAAGAAAATGCCTCATGTATTAAGAAAAATGAAAGCGTATGTACAAGCCCTTTTAATCAGAATTCCTGCGGCCACTGGCGGGGACCACAGGAGATACAAGAAAAAGTTAAAAGAAAGGCACCCTAGGGGTTGATCCTCCCAGTCCTCCCTCTCTGCTACTCTGGCTTAGACAGAGGTTTGGTGTCGACATCAGAACCAGAGGCATCAAAGGTTATCCAACCAGCATCAACTAGTTCTTGGACCTTATATTTTAAGGTCAAACAATTGTCCATTGAATGCCCAAGTGCATCCGAGTGATAGCTACATTTTTCGTTGGGCTTGTACCACTCGGGGTAGGGAGGCTCCATTTTCTTGGGAGGAACACGCGCCAGAAGATTGGCCTCCAATAACTGGGGTAACAACTTTGCGTATGAGGTGGAGATAGGGGTGAACTTGCTCTCCTTTCTTCGCGGCTGCCTCTCTGTCTGTGAGGTGGAGGAAGGGGTTGCGAAATTAATGGCGTGTACGACCTCCTCCTTCTTTTTGAAGGGTTTCTTGAATGAAGTACTGGAAGAAGAGGTCACACTATTTTCCCACTCCTCAGCCCTTGCTCCACTCTTTCTCCTATAGTGACTATGTTCGAAAAAAGATTGGAGGTACTGGCTATTGCCTTATCGTAGTACGCTCCAGTTAGTGAATCTATGAACATAGCCACTGTCTCCTTATCTGTTAGTGGAGGCTCTATTTGAGCGGCCATTTCCCTCCACCTTTAGGTGTACGCTTTGAGGGATTTGTCGTCCCTTTTGCTCAGTATAGACCCCAAATCTTGCCCGGCTTCCAAATAAAGCCAGAAAGCTTCCTATTTGAAGACGGCCAAAGCCTAACAAGCCACTAGGAGAGACTATTAGGCCCCCGTACTAAGATAGGAGGGTTTTTTGGCCCGAAAAATAAAGTTCTCGCGCCTGAAGGGACTAGACCGCCGTCTGGGAAGACCAGACCGCCGTCTCGCCTCACGCCAGGGACGAGACCGCCGTCTTGCTTGTCCAGACGGCGGTCTCTCCACTGCAAAGGTCGAGACGGCGGTCTCTCCACTGCAAAGGTCGAGACGGCGGTCTGGGTTTTCCAGACGGCGGTCTCGATCCCCTGCATGATCGAGACGGCGGTCTGGATTTTCCAGATGGCGGTCTCGACCTTGTCAGACGAGAACGGTGGTCTCGCCATTGTCAGGCGCGAAAACCTATAAATAGGGGCTCCCTCCCCTCATTTCAGAACTAAGCACAGTAGCTCCTCCTTCTCTCTAGATATTCTCTCTCTAGAACCCCTCTGAAGCATTTCCGGAGTTTCTGAGTGTCTCTAGGCATAAATTGAGCGTTCTAAATCTTCTTTAGAATCCCTCCGAGGCACTTCCGGAGTTTCTGAGAGTTGTAGAGTGAAGGGTTGCCAAAAAGCACCCATTCTTTAAAAGAGAAATATAAAAAGCTTGCTTTGGAGGTGCATCCTCTCTCTTCCTAATTTTACCGCTTTCATTTAAAATTATGCAATAGACGCTAGGGCCATGTAGTCATAATCTTTAAATACCGCATAATAAAAGGGTAAAAGCACAATTTTCCAGTTTAATTATTTATCCAAAGTAGCCAGCCTATCATAGGGAACCCGAAAGGGGCGTCGTAAAGGAACTAATACTTCCTTTACACGTAACTAACTCCCTTACCCAACTCTGGTTCTAATGACCAAAGTTGGTTTTCGAAAACCAACGCCTTTTAAACTCCTTTTCCGATGTTTCCGGTAAAACATCGGTGGCGACTCCACGAACCCTTCAAAACCCGTTCTTGGGTTAGCCCGGTTATCGGACAACCCAAGAACACTTTTCGAAAACCTCGTCTCTAGGTTAGCCCGGTTATCGGACAACCTAAGGACGTTGTACCCACCCATAAAAAACGCGAAAATCAAAGAGGGTCGAAAAAACCATCGCGTCGCTCCGACCGCCTCGTTTTGACGGCGGCGACAGATGGCGACTCCACTGGGGAAGCCTAGAGAGTTGATCCCATTTAGTGATAGGCTGGCTCAAAAATAATTAAACCAAGGAAATAGCGCTTTTACCCTGCCTTGTGTTATAACATGCTTTATTGTTTGGCTTTCAAATAACTTTTGCTTGTTTATACTTACGCAATTGATTGAAATATAAATTGCACACAAACCCTCGCACACTACAGTTCCCTCTATACCCGGGGGGCAAGTGAGATAACCATAGGGAGTGGGTGGCAGGTACAGTTCGCTGTAGTCAGGGCCTTGTGCCCACCAGTGTGATCGGAAACCACCACTCAAGGTGATAACCTTCCTCTTTTGGCAACAAGACCTACTCTGGCCTTAGTGTTGAGCATGGTTGGACGGCTGGAGAGTGGGGACCCTATAATGGGGGCACCTTGGGGGCCTTAGCCTGGTGAGAACAGTTAGAACCTACCCCGACCAATGCACTTTTCTGCAGGAAAACCCTACCTCGTGATAAAAATGAAATCTCGCTCTGTTCGGGGATGATCGAATTGTGTGTGCATATGATTGTTGCATTTGTATGTTGCATAGCATAAACAAACAACAGAACAAAATCACAAAAATATTTTACAAATAAACACCCTTATCTCGGACGATCCGCCTTTTAGCTAGCCTAGTTTCGGGTTCTTTGTAAGCTAAGTAGCCACGCGAGTTCCGACAGAAGAGATAAGGGACGCTAAATATTCTTTCACATAAAGCCATATTTTATCTCGGACGAGTCTGCCTTTTAGCTAGCCTGGTTTCGGGTTCTTTGTAAGCTAAGTAGCCACGCAGTTCCGACGAAGAGATAAAAGGCTATAAAATAAACAAATAAAAATACAAAACATCAAAAATAAATAACTTCGACAAAGTCAAATCATTCATACCACATCATACCATGAGTAAAGAAAAACCAAGAGAGAAAATAAAAAGTGAGAGCACATTCGACATCATTTAAATAAAATCTCTCATGCATAAGCATACTCCATGTTAGTTTAAGCACTCAACATGCATTAATAAAACTTTCTCGGACATTCTAGAAAGTGGTTGGTCCTCTCCCTACTCGTACTCGTGCACAAAAGGCGAGGGCAATGGAAAATACTGGAAGAGCAAAACCGGAAGCTCACCGCGGAGGTCAATACCCTCCGCGAGCAAGTGGCCCAACTAATGGAGGTCGTACGCCAGGGGCAGAGCAAAGGCGAAGACCAAGCTGAACATATCCCTCCCCATGAGGAAGAGGAGGAAGAATACTTTTTTGGCGAGAAGGATGCTAAGACTGCACGCATCCTTACTCCAGAAGTGTCCAAACAACAACTCTCCGCCCTAGAGGAGAGGCTGAAGGCGATCGAAGGACATAACTTCGACGTCAAGGAGGTGGCTGACATGTGCCTCGTGAAGGACATCTGCTTCCCTCCCAAATTCAAGATCCCGGACTTCCCCAAGTATGCCGGGATGACCTGCCCAAAGAACCATCTTACGATGTATTGCCGTAAGATGGCCGCCCATGCTGACAATGAAAAACTTCTGATCCACTGCTTCCAGGAGAGTCTGGCGGACACAGCTCTCAACTGGTACATGCAGTTAGAGAGAGGGCAGGTCCAGAACTGGAAACAGCTGGTAGACGCTTTTCTCCGTCGTTACCGATACAACATCGATCTGACCCCCGACAGGTCAGATCTTAGAACTCTGAGCAAAAGGAACGACGAGCCTTTTAAAGCGTATGCCCAAAGGTGGAGGGAAATGGCAGCCCAGATAGAGCCCCCACTCACAGACAAAGAAACAGTGGCTATGTTCATAGACTCACTAACCGGAGCGTACTACGACAAGGCGATAGCCAGTACCTCCAATCTCTTCTCAGACATAGTCACTGTAGGGGAAAGAGTGGAGCAAGGGCTGAGGAGTGGCAAAATAGCACGAACCTCTCCTCCCAGCACATCATCCAAGAAGCCTTTCAAAAAGAAGGAAGAGGCCGTGCACGCCATTAATTTCGCAACCCCTTCCTCCGCCCCTCAAACAGGACGACAACCACAAAAGAGAGAGAGGAAGTTCACTCCTATCCCCACCTCCTATGCGAAGCTGCTTCCCCAGCTGTTAGAGGCCAGCCTCCTAGCACGTGTTCCTCCCAAGAAGCAGTTGGAGCCTCCCTATCCCGAGTGGTACAAACCCCATGAGAAATGTAGTTACCACTCGGATGCACCGGGGCATTCAACCGACAACTGCTTGACCTTGAAATATAAGGTCCAAGAATTAATCGATGCTGGTTGGATCACCTTTGATGCCCTTGCCTCCAGCACAGATGACAAACCTCTGTCAAAGCCAGAGTAGTAGAGAGGGAGGATTGGGAGGATCAGCCCTAGGGTCTTTTCTTTTCTAAGCTTTTTCTATATCTCATGTGGTCCCCGCCCGTGGCCGCAGGAATTTTTGATTAAAAAGGGCTTGTACATACATCTTCATTTCTCATTAATATACGAGGCATTTTATCATATTCCTTCTTTTCCTCCTTCTATTTATTATTCTTTCAAAAATAAAATGAATAATAAAATCTATGACTAAAACAGAACCTAAAACACGTCATGTCTGTGATCGATGAATCTTCGTGGACCCTGGAAACGGAAGGCGAATGGATTGAGTACGACAGTGAACAGGAGACCATTTCTCCGGACATGCAAAGGATGCTGGAAAAAGAAACACGCATCATACAACCACATCAGGAGGAGATAGAAACTGTCAATTTGGGAAAAGAGGATAAGGAGAAGAATGTGAACATTGGCACCCAAATGGAAAGTAGCATGAAAAAGGGATTGATACAACTTCTGAGGGAATATGTGGATGTATTTGCTTGGTCGTACCATGACATGCCAGGGCTTGACACGAGTATAGTGGAACACAGATTGCCACTAAAAGAGGGGTTCCGACCTGTAAAGCAAAAGCTCAGGAGAATTAAACCCGATTGGTCCTTAATGATAAAGGAGGAGGTGCAAAGGCAGTTGGATGCCAACTTCCTGGTGGTCTCCAAATACCCAGAATGGCTGGCCAATATAGTACCCATCATCAAAAAGACCGGGAAGGTCAGGGTCTACGTGGATTATAGGGACCTCAATCGAGCAAGTCCAAAGGACGACTTTCCCCTACCACACATAGATACACTGGTAGACCATACCGCTACCAACACGTTGTATTCCTTCATGGACGGGTATGCGGGGTACAACCAGATCAAGTTGGCTGTTGAGGATAGAGAAAAAACCTCATTCATTACACCATGGGGTACCTTCTGCTATCGGGTAATGCCGTTTGGGCTAAAAAATGCAGGGGCTACCTACCAAAGGGTTATGGTCATGCTATTCCATGACATGATCCACAAAGAAATAGAAGTATATGTGGACGACATGATCGCCAAGTCCAGAAATGAAATGGACCACATTCAATATCTCCGAAAACTTTTTGACCGGCTTCGGAAGTATCAACTCAAACTGAACCCGGCAAAATGTACTTTCGGAGTACGATCAGGAAAACTCCTAGGGTTCATTGTCAGTGAAAGAGGAATCGAGGTGGACCCCGACAAAACCAAGGCAATTTTGGAAATGCCTCCACCAAGCACGGAAAAGGAGGTCAGAGGTTTTCTGGGTAGAATAAATTACATTGCCCGTTTCATCGCGTAGTTAACGGATAAATGTATACCCATCTTTAAACTGTTGCACAAAAATCAGCCAACGGTGTGTAATGAAGAATGCCAACAAGCGTTCGATAAAATCAAAACATGTTTAACCAATCCACCAGTATTGGTACCACCCGTTGAAGGGAGACCTCTGATCCTATATCTGTCGATTCTAGAGAAGAGTCCATGGGATGTGTGCTCGGCCAGCATGATGAAACCGGAAAAAAGGAACGGGCCATTTATTATCTCAGTAAGAAATTCTCGGACTACGAAACCCGTTATACACCATTCGAAAAAACTTGTTGCGCATTGGTGTGGGTCACTCAACGTCTCAGACAGTATATGGCTCGACATACAACATGGTTGGTCTCTAAAATGGACCCGATCAAATACCTCTTCGAGAAGCCCATTTTAACTGGAAGAATAGCTAGGTGGCAGGTTCTCCTCTCAGAATTTGACATCATTCACGTCACCCAGAAAGCTATTAAAGGAAGTCCCCTAGCGGATTATCTAGCCCATGGATCCACAGACGAATACCAATCCTTACAAGATGACTTTCCCGATGAGCATATCATGCACATCGAACACGAAGAGACCAAAGAAGAAATGTGGACCATGTTCTTCGATGGGGCTTCAAACATGCTTGGACACGGGATAGGAGCTATCTTGATATCCCCCGAAAAGAAACACATTCCTGTAACGGCCAGGCTTAATTTCGATTGCACCAACAACATGGCTGAATACGAAGCATGTGCACTAGGAATCCAAGCGGCTTTAGATCATGGGGTCACTAAACTCAAAATATTTGGTGATTCATCCCTTGTCATCTATCAACTCAAAGGTGAATGGGGAACCCAAAACACCAAATTAATCCCATATCTAGAGTACATCCGCGAGATGGTCTCGAGAATGGAAAGCGTCACTTTCCAGTACATCCCTCGGGAAGACAATCAGATCGCCGACGCCCTCGCCACTCTATCATCCATGTTTGCCCTGGACCAGGAACATGAGATGCCAATCATTCAAGTCAAACTGCATGATAAACAAGCTTTACGCATGGCGGTAAATGGCGAGCACGATCAAAACCCCTGGTACCATGACATCAAGCGGTACCTCATGAAGGGCGAATATCCCGAAGGGATCGGTGACAATGATAAGCGAACCATTCGCAAAAGGGTCGTAGGGTTCACGTTGATTGAAGGAACCCTCTACAAAAAGAGCCCCGATTCCACTCTCTTAAGGTGCGTGGACCAAGAAGAAGCCCAAACATTGATAAAAGAAATCCACAAAGGGACTTTTGGAACCCACGCACCGGGCATGTTATGGCAAAGAAAATCCTCAGGGCGGGTATTATTGGTCCACGATGGAAGGCGATTGTCACCAATACGCCAAGAAATGTCATAAATGCCAAGTATACGCCGATAACATTCATGTGCCACCTGCACCTCTCAATAACCTGACTACACCATGGCCATTTTCTATGTGGGGCATGGATGTCATCGGACCCATCGAACCCAAAGCGTCTAACGGCCATCGCTTCATATTGGTAGCAATCGACTATTTCACCAAGTGGGTTGAAGCGGCATCATACGCACATGTAACCCGGAAAGTGGTGACCACCTTCATCAAGAAAAATATTATATGTCGGTACGACATCCCTCATAGGCTCATTACTGACAATGGGACCAATCTCAACAATAAGATGATGGAGGAATTATGCCAAAACTTCAAAATCCAACACCACAATTCCTCTCCGTACCGACCAAAGATGAACGGTGCAGTAGAGGCAGCCAATAAAAATATCAAGAAAATCATTCAGAAGATGGTGGTTACCTATAAAGACTGGCATGAAATGCCTCCTTTTGCCTTGCATGGCTACCGAACATCAGTACGGACCTCCACAGGGGCTACCCCATTTTCCCTCGTATACGGAATGGAGGCCGTACTACCAGTAGAGGTCGAAATACCCTCCCTGCGAGTTATTATGGAAGCAAAGCTGACAGAAGCTGAATGGGTCCAAAACCGGTATGATCAGCTGAACCTGATCGAAGAAAAGCGGTTGGACGCCATATGTCGGGGGCAAGCTTATCAGAAGAAAATCAAGAAAGCCTACGACAAGAAGGTCAATCCCCGCACCTTCCAAGAAGGAGATCTAGTAGTGAAAAAACTGCTTCCAACCCAGAAAGACAAGGTCGGGAAATGGGCAGCAAACTACGCAGGACCCTTTGTGGTCAAGCGAGCCTTCTCAGGAGGAGCCCTTATCCTCACCAATATGGATGGAGAAGAGCTCCGATACCCTGTCAACTCAGATGCGGTGAAAAAATATTACGCCTAAAAAAGACATTGCTCATGACCCGTCAGGATGAAAACTCGCAAAGAGCGTCCTGGGCAAAAGATAGGGTCTATATTCCTCGCTAGGACACGTCCTAGGCAAAAAACTAGAGGTTCCAAAAAAAAAAAAAAAAAAAAAGAGAGAAAAACCGAGCAATGATTACCTTATCCGAAAACCACAAAGGCGACTAAGGTAATGCCTTCGCAACAGCAAGCAGACTTCGCATAGTCTTCACTCCGGATTCGAGCATCTCAATTGAAGGGACTAGGAAAAACGGGGAAACAAAAATCACGGACATGAATGTGGCACCCTCATACAGTTTAGCCAACCTTGGCCACCCATGCTTACAAATTCTATTGTAAACCCCCATGTAAAAATAAACCATCTGGTTATATCAATAAAATTGTCTTTCTCTTTTCTTTACCTACCTGTGTAAATGCCTCTATATTAACGAAACTTGAGCATGCATAAAACAAGCAATTCGAGAAAGCATAAAGACAAAGACGAACATCACCAACCAGGTTCGTCCCAAGTTAAAACTACAGGGTAGCCTGCTAGATCGAAAACCCGCAAAGGGCGGTCTAGGCAAAAGATAAGGATTTTATAAAAAGGAAAAAAGAGAGCCCATTAGAACCCGTTAGATCGAAAACCCGCAAAGGGCGGTCTAGGCAAAAGATAGGGTTAGAACAAAAATAGTACAAAAAGAATAATCACGAGAGAACAAAAAGAAGGAAAGTATCGGTCACTTTCTAAGATGTCCTTAACTAAAATAAAATTGCATCAACAAGCATCCACACACAAATAGTTGCACAAAAAATGACTTTGACAAAAGCAAAACAAACAAATAAAAGATCAAAAAGCATTCATACCTGCATTCTTAAAAAAAGGGGGTATCTCGGTACGACTTCGCCGACCTTTTGCCATCCCTTCCAAAAGCCAGCATAACAAAAAAGGCTTAAAAAGAAGAAAAGGCGTACGCTCAAGAAAAAAGCCAAAATCCAAAACCGCGAGAAAAAAGAGATAAAACCGCGAGGAAAAAGAGATAAAATCGCGAGAAAAAGGCAGGATTAAGCCATCATCTCAACCAATAAAATCGACTACCAAAAGTCGAACACAAAGAGAGATAACCCGACCAACCAGCAAGAGTCGGATAACTACCACCAAAAAACAAAGAATCCCCAGCAACCAACAAAGCTGGATGGACAAACAACAAAGTCCCCAGGAGCAGCCTGGACGACCATCCAAGAAGTCCAAGAGCATCTACCAACATCACTCCCCAGTCAACGGCGCATGGTCAGAATCAGTAAGCCGCCACCATTGCCAAAGGATCAGCCACCGCAAGAAGGGCCATCCAGAGGCACCAAAACCAGACGAGGGTTCGTACCCGTCAACCAAAGGATCGGCTACCGCAAGATGGAGCATCCGGAGGCTTAACACCGAGATGGGGGTGTAAACTCATCAAGCCTTACAAAAGGGGGCTTACGGGCGGGGGTTCGTACTCGTCAAACACCAGATGGGGGTGTGAACTCATCAGGCCTTACAAAAGGGGGCTTACCGGGCGGGGGTTAGTACTCGTCAAACCAGATGGGGGTTCGTACTCATCAGCCGAAGGGGTCAGCTACCGCGTCGAAGGAGCATCCCAGAAGCGCACAACACAACATTTCCCCAGAAGATCATCCGCCGCAAAGACGGAGCATCTGAAGGGTAACCGGGCAAGAGGGTCAACTCCTTTACCCTTCAGCCGATCACCTCGGCACAAAAGGCCAGCAGTCGACTGGTCGGGTAAAGGGGGGGCAGCTGTAGACCCCAAATCTTGCCCGACTTCCAAATAAAGCCAGAAAGCTTCCTATTTGAAGACGGCCAAAGCCTAACAAGCCACTAGGAGAGACTATTAGGCCCCCGTACTAAGATAGGAGGGTTTTTTGGCCCGAAAAATAAAGTTCTCGTGCCTGAAGGGACGAGACCGCCGTCTGGGAAGACCAGACCGCCGTCTCGCCTCACGCCAGGGACGAGACCGCCGTCTCGCTTGTCCAGACGGCGGTCCCTCCACTATAAAGGTCGAGACGGCGGTCTGGTTTTCCAGACGGCGGTCTCGACCCCCTGCATGATCGACACGGCGGTCTGGATTTTCCAGACGGCGGTCTCGACCTTGTCAGACGAGACCGGCGGTCTCGCCACTGTGAGGCGCGAAAACCTATAAATAGGGGCTCCCTCCCCTCATTTCAGGACCAAGCATAGTAGCTCCTCCTTCTCTCTAGATATTCTCTCTCTAGAACCCCTCCGAAGCATTTCCGGAGTTTCTGAGTGTCTCTAGGCATAAATTGAGCGTTCTAAATCTTCTTTAGAATCCCTCCGAGGCACTTCCGGAGTTTCTGAGAGTTGTAGAGTGAAGGGTTGCCAAAAAGCACCCATTCTTTAAAAGAGAAATATAAAAAGCTTGCTTTGGAGGTGCATCCTCTCTCTTCCTAATTTTACCGCTTTCATTTAAAATTATGCAATAGACGCTAGGGCCATGTAGTCATAATCTTTAAATACCGCATAATAAAAGGGTAAAAGCGCAATTTTCCAGTTTAATTATTTATCCAAAGTAGCCAGCCTATCATAGGGAACCCGAAAGGGGCGTCGTAAAGGAACTAATACTTCCTTTACACGTGACTAACTCCCTTACCCAACTCTGGTTCTAATGACCAAAGTTGGTTTTCGAAAACCAACGCCTTTTAAACTCCTTTTCCGATGTTTCCGGTAAAAACATCGGTGGCGACTCCACGAACCCTTCAAAACCCGTTCTTGGGTTAGCCTGGTTATCGGACAACCCAAGAACACTTTTCGAAAACCTCGTCTCTAGGTTAGCCCGGTTATCGGACAACCTAAGGACGTTGTACCCACCCATAAAAAATGCGAAAATCAAAGAGGGTCAAAAAAACCATCGCGTCGCTCTGACCGCCTCGTTTTGACGGCGGCGACACTCAGAGTCCTGTGATCTGACCTGTCAGGGGTCAGATCGATATTGTATCGATAACGACGAAGAAAAGCGTCAGCCAACTGTTTTCAGTTTTGGACCTGCCCTCTCTCTAACTGCATGTACCAATTGAGAGCCGTGTCGGCCAGACTCTCCTGGAAGTAGTGGATCAGGAGTTTTTCATTTTCAGCGTGTGCGGCCATCTTACGACAGTACATCGTAAGATGGTTCTTTGGGCAGGTCAACCCGGCGTACTTGGGGAAGTTCAGGATTTTGAATTTGGGAGGGAAATGGATGTTCTTCACCAGGCACATGTTCGCCACCTCCTTGACGTCAAAGTTGTGCCCCTCCACTGCCTTCAGCATTTCCTCTAGGGTGGAGATTTGCTGCTTAGATACTTCCGGGGTGAGGATGCGCGTAGTCCGAGCATCCTTTTGATCGTAGAAGTATTCCTCTTCTTCTTCCTCTTCATGGTGAGAGGCATGTTCTGTTTGGGCTTCGCCCTTGTTCTGACCCTGGCGCACGACCTCCATTAATTGGGCCATTTGTTCGCAGAGGGTATTAACCTCTGCAGTGAGCTTACGATTTTGTTCCTCTAGGCTTTCCATCGCTTTTGCCTTTTGCGCACGGGTTCGGATGGGGAGAGGACCACCCACTTTCTAGAATGCCCGAAAGAAGTTTATTAATGCATGTTGAATGTAGGACTAATATGGATATGTCTATGTATGAGAGATTCTGTTTGGATGATGCCAAATGTGCTCTCTCCTTTTATCTTCTCTCTTGGTTTTTTTCACTCATGATATGATGTAATATGAAAAGAATGTTTTATTTATTATTATGATTTTTTTTATTTTATTTTAGAGTCTTTTATCTCTTCTGTCAGACTGCGTGGCTGCAAAGAACCTGAAACCAGGCTAGCTAAAAGGCAGACTCTTCGAGATAAAAATGGCTTTATGCGAAAGAATAATGTTTAGCATCCCTTATCTCTTTTGTCAGACTGCGTGGCTACTTAGCTTACAAAGAACCTGAAACCAGGCTAGCAAAAAGGTAGACTGTCCGAGATAAGGGCGTTTATTGTAAAAATGTTTGTTGTGATTTTTCTGTTGTTTGGTTATGCTATGTGACAAACAAATGCAACAAACAAATGCGCACACAATTCAATCATCCGCGAACAGGCGAGAAGTCGTTTTAATCACGAGGTAGGGTTTTCCTACAGAAAAGTGCTTTGGCGAAGGTAGGTTCTAACTGTTCTCACCAAGGCTAAGGCCCCCAAGGTGCCCCCATTATAGGGTCCCCACTCTCCAACCTTCTGACCATGCTTAGCACTAAGGCCATAGTCAGTCTTTGTGCCAAAAGAGGAAGGTTATCACCTTGAGTGGTGGTTTCCGATCACACTGGTGGGCTTAAGGCCATCACTACAGCGAACCGTACCTGCCACCCACTCCCTATGGATTTCTCACTTGCCCCCGGGTATAGAGGGAACTGTCGTGTGCAAAGGTTTGTGTACAGTTTTTATTTCAAACAATTGCGTAAAAATAAACAAACAACAGTTATTAAAGCCAAGCATTAAAACATGTTATAATACAAGGTAAGGTAAAAGCGTAATTTCTTAGTTTATTTATTAAGCTGGCCCATCACTAAATGGGATCAACTCTCTAGGCTTCCCCAGTGGAGTCACCATCTGTCGCCGCCGTCAAAAAGAGGCAGTCGGAGCGACGCGATGGTTCTGACTTTCCAATTTTCGCGTTTTTATGGGTGATTTTACAACACCTTTAGGTTGTCCGATAACCGGGCTGAACCTAGGGGCGAGGTTTTCGAAAAGGTGTTCTTGGATTGTCCGATAACTGGGCTAACCCAAGAACTAATTTGAAGGGGATCTTATGGAGTCGTCACCGACGTTTTTACCGGAAACATCGAAAAAGGGGTAAAAGGCGTTGGTTTTCGAAAACCAACTTTGGTCATTAAACCAGAGTTTAGGTAAGGGAGTTAGTTACATGTAAGGGAAGTGTTAGTTCCCTTACGACACCCCTTTCGGGTTCCCTATGATAGGCCAGCTATTCTATAAATAAACTTTTGAAAAGACGCTTTTACCCTTTTATTTACAGAATTAAAGTAACGACTACATGGCCCTAATGTCTATTATGCAATTTTAATCATAAAAATAAAGACAGTAAAAGAGAGGGAGAGAGTGAAGAAACCTCCGAAGCAAGCTTTTTAATTAATATTCTGAAAAATAGGGTGCGTTTTGGCAGCCCCTCGCTCTTACAACGCCGGAAAACTCTCGGAAACGCTATAAAAAGCTCTTAAAAACTCTCTGAAACTCCTAAAATGCTTCGGAGGGACTCTAGGAAGAGAATTTGAAGAAAGTGTAGAAGGAAAAGTGGAAGATTTGTGTGAAATGAGGGGGGGAGCGCTCACTATTTATAGGGATTCGCGCCTGTCAGGTCGAGACGGCCGTCTCGCCATTCGGGACGGCAGTCTCAACTTGCAAAAGTGGCGAGACTGCCGTCTCATTTGGCAAGATGGCGGTATCGCCTTTCCCAGAGACGAGAGAGCCTTCTCGCCAAACGGGAGGGGGTCTCGTCATTCGCAAGTGGCGAGACGGCCGTCTCGACTTACAGCAATGGTGAGACGGCGGTCCCGAATAGTGAGACGACGGTCTCGACCCCTGAAGGCAAAAATCCTTATTTTTGTACAGAAAATCCTTCCTACTCTAACATGGGGCCTAATAGTCTCTTCTAATGGCTTTTTAGGCTTCGTCCATCTTTGAATAGTAGGTCTTCTGCTCTTATTTTGAGGCCGGGCAAGATTTGGGGTCTACACTGATAATGGGACCAATCTAAACAAGAAGATGATGGAAGAGTTATGCCAAGACTTCAAGATTCAACACCATAATTCCTCCCCATACTGACCTAAGATGAACGGTGCAGTAGAGGCAGCCAACAAAAATATCAAAAGGATAATCCAGAAGATGATGATAACATACAAGGATTGGCATGAAATGCTACCCTTTGCCTTGCACGGATATCGAACTTCCGTAAGGACCTCCACTAGGGCCACCCCATTCTCCCTCGTATATGGCATGGAGGTTGTGTTGCTAGTGTCGTCGCCGTCCATTCCGACGTCCTGGGGACGTCTCGAACGTTAATGCGAGCGGTCGCGAATAGATGGTTTGGACTCGCGTTTTTTGTTAAAATTGTGTGCATTGCTTCCGAGGAGCTCAACACTGAACTGTCCTCTAATAAAAGCAAGGTTTTTGAAAAGGGGTTCTTTTGGAGTCGCCACCAATGTTTTGACCGGAAACATTGGAAAAGGAAAAAAGGTGTTGATTTTAATAAAAACCAACTTGGCCATTATAACCAGAGTTGGGTAAGGGAGTTAGTTACGTGTGCGGAAGGTGTTAGCACCCCACAACGCCCCTTTCGGGTTCCCTATGACGGATTAATTTATTAAGTGAAGATTATGAGAAATTACGCAGTTACCCTTATTTTATTCATACAGTAAATATGGCTATCTACATGATTTTATTTACATTTTATGAAGCAATAAATAAAGCAGTAAAGGAGAAGAGATTTGAGAAGAACCTCCGTAGCAAGCTTTATATATCAACTCTGTTACAATAAGGACGCTTTTCGGCAGTCCCTCGCTCTACAATGACTCTCCTCTCGATTATAGACTCGACTCGACTAAATTTTCTAGAAGAATCGAATGCCGGAATACAAATTCCTTAACTGATTGTTACCTTTTAAAGGCAATCAGAAAGATCATTCGAGAGAGGGAGAGAAGTAGACAAGTCTTCTGAGTTGTCTGGTGTGTGGAATGAGACAAATGAGGCTCCTATTTATAGATTTCGCAGCCTGGACATCTGGGACGACCGTCTGGGTTGGGACGGCCGTCCCAACTACACATTTTACACTGGGACAGTTTGGGACGGCCTGGTGCATTTGGGACGGCCGTCCCATTTGAATTTAGGGGCTTGGGACGCGCGTCCCAAATGTGAGACGTGCGTCTCACATGCATTTTTTGTGTTTGGGACGGCCAGGTGTGTTTGGGACGGCCGTCCCAGTTTGGGACGGCTGTCCCAAACCGCTTTGGCTCTGTCTTCGCGTTCCGGACCCCGAGAAGCTTTCCTTTCCTTTTTCGGACGTCGTTTGATGCCGATGTGTGTCCGTTGAAGCTTTATCTTCATATAGGAAGTCTTCTTGGCCTTCATTAAGATGTCGGGCGAGCTTTGTCTTCGTGTAGGAAGTCTCTTTTGCCTTTATTGTGTGGATGGGGTGACCTCCGTCTTTGTTGTGGGAGGTTTCCTCGATTTTGGGAAGCCTGATGAACTCCATCTTCGGGCGAAGTTCCTCTAGCTTTTATTTTGAGAAGCTGGGCAAAATTAGGGGTCTACAGCTGCCCCCCCTTCACCCGCCTAACTAATTTGTTGGTTTTAATATGCCGACAAAATTAGTTGGTAGGGGAAGGAGTTAACCCTTTTGCCCGGTCATCCTTCGAATGTTGCTCCTTATTGATCCTCCAGATGATAAATATTTTGATAGGTACCAACCCCTATCTGGTTTGAGCCTCTTTTTGTAAAGCTCTGGTGAGTACTTACCCTCACCCGGTATAAGTCTGTATTTTACTAGACTTTAGTGAGTACCTACCCCCACTAGGTATGAACCTTGTTCTGCAAGGTTTTGGTGAGTATCTACCCTCACCTGGTATGAGTTTACTTTTTGCTAAACTCTTGTGGGTACTTACTTCCGAGGTGCTCAACACTGAACTATCCTCTAATAGAAGTAAGATCTTAGCACCCGTTTTTTTGCAATGCTCTCGGTGAGTATTTCTACTCCACCTGATGCATTTTTGCTAGGTTTTTTTATAAGCCTCGTTCTGCAAGGCTTAGGTAAGTATACACCCCCACCCGATGTGAATGATAAGCCTTTTTCGCAAGGCTTAGGTGATTACACACCCCCACCCGGTGTGAATGATAAGCTTTTTTCGCAAGGCTTAGGTGAGTACACACCCCCACCCGGTGTGAATGATAAGCCTTTTTCGCAAGGCTTAGGTGAGTACACACCCCCACCCGGTGAGAATGATAAGCCTCATTCTGCAAGGCTTAGGTGAGTACGCACCCCCACCCGGTGTGAATGATAAGCCTCGTTCTGCAAGGCTTAGGTGAGTACGCACCCCCACCCGGTGTGAATGATAAGCCTCATTCTGTAAGGCTTAGGTGAGTACGCACCCCCACCCGGTGTGAATGATAAGCCTCGTTCCGCAAGGCTTAGGTGAGTATGCACCCCCACCCGGTGTGAATGATAAGCCTCATTCCGCAAGGCTTAGGTGAGTACGCACCCCCACCCGGTGTAAATGATAAGCCTCGTTCCGCAAGGCTTAGGTGAGTACGCACCCCCACCCGGTGTGAATGATAAGCCTCGTTCCGCAAGGCTTAGGTGAGTACGCACCCCCACCCGGTGTGAATGATAAGCCTCGTTCTGCAAGGCTTAGGTGAGTACGCACCCCCACCCGGTGTGAATGATAAGCCTCGTTCTGCAAGGCTTAGGTGAGTACGCACCCCCACCCGGTGTGAATGATAAGCCTCGTTCTGCAAGGCTTAGGTGAGTACGCACCCCCACCCGGTGTGAATGATAAGCCTTGTTCTGCAAGGCTTATAGGATGAACTTTTTTGTAGTCAATCCTATGATCATCTGTTTTTGGAGATGAGTTGACGGCTTACTGTTTTTGGTCATGCGTCTCTGGGGAGTAATTGATTTTTCTTTTTGACTTTTCTGTTTTAGTCATCTGGTTTTACTAGGGATTTCTGTATTTTGGCTTTTCTTGTTTTAGCCATCCGGCTTTTGCCGGGGATGAAAGAATTAATGGTTGAGTTCAAGAGGGGGGGTGAATTGAACTTTAAAACTTTTTCGCAAAACTTACTTTCTTTTGGAAGAATGAGTTATCTTTATTCAATTTTTGCAAAGGTAATTTGGTTTAAACACAACAAGTTTATAGACAGAAAATAAAAGAGATGAAAGAAGAAATTTAACACACAAATTTATACTGGTTCACTCTAATCCAAAGCTACATCCAGTTCTTGACAAACCAGTCAAGTTCCACTAATACCAAGTGAAAATTACAAACAGTAGATACTCGCCAATCTACCCCAAGAACTATCTTGCAAACCCACAAGATAGAATCTTGAAAAACACCCAGTAACCAAATCCAGTTACTGTACCAAGTGCAGATTACAATCCAACCTGCACAATCAAACTTTTACAAAAGAATATGGAAAGAAAAAACCTAGACTTGAAGTTTCTAGTCGTCCAGAACAAATTCTAACAGCACTTTCTCTCTTTGATTGACCACAATTCTGATCACAGCACCTTATGATATGAAAAGATTCTTGAATGCAGAGAAAGTCGCGTATATGAAAGTTTTACAGATTGATTTCTCAAGTTTTCTCAAGTAGTGTACTGTATGTGTATTTCAAAAGATAGATCAATTCTGTATATATAGAGTAAAGCATAGAATCAGAATGTTGCAATTGTCAAAAACTGTTTCAGAAAGTCAAAAGATCAATTAGATTGAAGTAAAACAGTTTAGAAGAGACTCTGATCGATATTAGAACTGAAGTATGATCGATCAGACCGAGTTATGATCGATCAGAATGAAACTATGATCGATCAGACCGAGTTATGATCGATCAGAATAAAACTATGATCGATCAGAATATATTTCAATCGATTAAAACCACAATTCAATCGATTGATTTCATTTAAAAGTTCATTCAATCAATTGTTTTGAGTTTTCAATGGATTAAAACAGCTTTAGAAAAAATGATAGCTCTCTGTTTAAATCGATTGAAAATCATTTCAACAGATTGAAATCCTGAAAACACTTAGTTAATAAAATAGCCTCTCTGTTTTAACAGATTAAAAATTATTTCAACAGATTGATTTTCTGAAAAACTCTTAGACTGAAAAAATAGTCTTTCTGTTTCAACAGATTAAAATTCATTTCAGCAGATTGATTTTCTGAAAAACTCTTAGACTGAAAAAAATAGTCTTTCTGTTTCAACAGATTAAAAATCATTTCAACAGATTGAAAATGCGAATCTTTGATATTAAAAAATTCATTGAGTTATTTTAACTTGTTGATTCCGTGAATCAATCAATTGAATTTTCGACTATGTATGACCATTTATTATGTTAAGTGATTTTAACAGATTGAAAATCTTTTTCAACAGATTGAAAAAACTTAGTTTATTCTTTTAATTCTTAAACGTAAGTTTTTCATGCGGAAAAATGATTTTCAATGATATGCAATATTTTAAGGTGCTTATCACAAAATATAATGGCCTATCAAGAGATTAAGTGCTTAAACTTAAAAACCTAATCACCTACACACCCACAAACTAAGTTATATCTATGTCTTCATCAAATCCACCAAGTGCTTCAATCTCCCCCTATTTGATGGAGACAAATAACCACTGCACCTGCAAAACAAGAATAACAGACTAGAGACATATATTTTGTGGTGTGTGTGTAGTGACAGTTTTAAGCAAAATACTTCTCCCCCTATTTGACTGCATCAAATAGATTGTTGTAGTTACAGTCCAATGGGGCCACGTGGGTACCCCGAATATAAAACAGAACATTTAAAAACTAAGAAAAGAAAACAGAATAACAGAAACATAGAAATTCTTCATTCGTCCCCGGGGCCTTGATTGAATTGCAGTTCCACAATCCTGTTGTAAATGTCTTCTAGTTGATTATCAATATGTTGGAACCTTGCAATGAAATTTTCATCCAAATAATGTTGCCGAGCCCTCGAGCAGCGAGTCATCCGCATATGCCTCCTTTGGTCCGAATGCGGTTCGCTCATTTGATGTAACATTATTCTTTCGAACCGAGACAGGGCGAGCCACTGGTCAGGCAGTGGATTGTATGGAATCATTTCCAGTGGGGACACCTCTTCCATTGGATCAGACGGACGTGCTTGCGAAGTTCCGGGAATATCGGTGTTGATTCCTTCCTCTTGCTCTTCTTCTTCACTTTCTTCACTTCTCCCAAGCATCTTCTTTCGAGATCCATTCACCATCAATTTTAATGAATCCCATTTTGTGAAGCACAGAATTATTTATTTCATTTGTTGGTCGGACGGTTTCAACAAGTTCTCCTTCTACATTGACACCAAAATGTGTTAAAAACTTAGAAATCAGAATAGCATAAGGATACCTGAAATCACTAAGTCTCTTGGCTTTGATCATGTGGTCCTTGATGACAAAGACCCAGTTCACCCGTATCCTGTGGTGAATGCAGTACATCAGTACTAAATCTCCTTCGTTTAGCACCGCATGATTGCTCCCCCTGGGTGTGAGCTGCCACGACACAATGAAAGCTAGAATTCTTTCTTCCAGTTTCAGCTTCCCAGTATTGAAAGAACTGACAGAATCACGAGTATTCTTCATGCATGACCGAAAGTACTGGACCTTATTAAATTCCTCCACATCTGAAGTGAATCCTTTGGTGACTTTTACACCAACATCCTTTATTCCAGCAACCTCCTTCCAGATGTTGGGTGTAATTTCAATGTACCTTTAACTTGGGTTTTCAAAGTGGAACCTTCAAAGGATAAATTTGTGAAGAAAACTTTAATCAAATCAGCATAAATCCTACCATTTAACTCCAGAAACTTCTGAAGCTTTTGGTGTTGTAGTAGCTTTCGAATGCCTCTAAATCCTTCGGCATCAAACCAGGAAAATTTTAACATCTTCGGAATGTTGACTTGCTTCCTGCTCAATTCATGGATAAACAAATCCATTTTCTCTTGGTCCCCATTGAACCAAGTTTCAATCCTTCCTTCAACATTCTGTTCTTGCCTTACAGTAGAAGTCTCGCCTCTGCTGGACTTCTTCCTACCAGACTTTGTGCGCTTGAGCATACTTGATTTTTGGGATGAGCAGAACAGAGAAGAACCGAGAAAGAGAAAGTTCAAAGAAGGGAATAATACTACAGGAATAAGAATACACAAACCTTTCAGCTTAAAAAATTTTTGTCTTTACTGTTTTATTGTTTCTGCGCAGTGATGATAAAGGTGGAGAGAGAAGAAATTGCTACTGTACACTTTTATTACCCTTACAGTAGATATCCAATCAGGGTCAATCAGCTTTTATTGGAAATCTTAGATATTAAAGAGAGTAGCTGAAGTTTATCTTGTTGTAAATGTATTCAACCTAATCTGCAGTAGATGTTTGGTTGCAGTTCTAATACACTTAATCCTAATTAATCAGTTGATTTTTCGTGAAACCAATTTATTTTGTAATTGCAGATACTTATAAGTGAAATAAACCGATTGAATCTAGAATTAAATCGATTGATTTGTGAAAGAAAATCATTCAGAGTATCATAAGTGAATTCAATCGATTGAATCGAAGATTTAATCGATTGATTTATAGTAAAAAGTATGCAGAGCTACAAGGTTAATGAAATAAACCGATTAAAAGTTTATCTAATCGATTTAACTAATAACATATCAATACCAGAGAGTAAGGATCAGGAAATCAACAGATTATTTCGCAATTTCAATCGATTGAAACAAATAATATCCAGTTATTCATGCAATTATTAATCGATTGAACTTGTTATCAACCTTGTTAAAAAGCATACAATCATCTGTAAAGAATCAGTTATGCAATACTAGATATATCTAGAATTCCTAATTCAGTCCTAAGCATATTAAGTCCGTCTCTAGGAAGTGGTTTAGTGAATAAATCAGCTAACTGTTTTTCAGATTCAACGAATAAAATCTCACAAGTCACCCCTAGATACATGTTCTCTAATAAAGTGATGTCTAATTTCAATATGCTTAGTTCTAGAGTGTTGAATAGGATTCTTAGTTAAGTTTATTGCACTAGTATTGTCACAAACCAGAGGTACCTTGTTTAGAGTCACTCCATAATCCGTCGAGTTGTTGCTTGAGGTAGATGCTTTGAGCACAACAGCTCCAGCTGCAATGTATTCGGCTTCTGCAGTTGACGAGCAACACACGCTTGCTTTTTGCTTGTGCCACGATATAAGACTGCTCCCAGTAAATGACAAGTACCGGAGGTACTTTTTCTGTCCAATCTACATCCTGCAAAGTCAGAATCAGAAAATCCAACAAGTTTAAGGGATGCACCTTCAGGATACCATAGTCCAACATTAATTGTTCCCTTAAGGTACTTTAGAATCCTTTTGGCAGCGGTAAGATGTGATTCCTTTGGATTTGCCTGAAATCTTGCACAAAGGCACACACTAAACATAATGTCAGGTCTACTAGCAGTTAGATATAGTAGTGAACCAATCAAACCTCTATATTTAGTTTGATCAACGGGTTTTCCTTTTTCATCTAAGTCTAGACAACAGTTAGTAGACATGGGTGTAGAGGACTCCTTACAATTTTGCATATCAAATTTCTTTAGCAATTCATTGCAGTATTTAGATTGGCTAAGAAAAATGCCATTTCTTAATTGTTTAACCTGGAGACCAAGGAAGAAATTCAATTCTCCCATCATAGACATTTCAAATTCACTTTGCATTTCTTTTACAAACTTATTACACATGGCATTATTAGTGGAACCGAAAATGATATCATCCACATACACCTGCACTGAATAATGTCAGTTCAGATTTCTTAATGAATAGAGTTTTATCAACCTCACCTCGCTTGTACCCTTGATCAATTAGGAAGTTACTTAACCTCTCATACCATTGTCTAGGTGCTTGCTTTAAACCATAAAGGGCCTTTTTCAATTTGTAGACATGGTCAGGATGCTTGTGATCTTCAAACCCAGGAGGTTGAGAAACATATACTTCTTCATTGATGAGTCCATTAAGAAAGGCACTCTTTACATCCATCTGTAGTAATCTGAAACCACTTATACAGGCATAAGCTAATAATAATCTGACAGCTTCAAGTCTAGCTACAGGTGCAAAGGTTTCATCAAAATCAATACCCCGCTTGTTGGTTATACCCTTTGGCTACCAACCTAGCTTTATTTCTAGTAATAATGCCGTGTTCATCTAGCTTGTTTTTGAATACCCACTTAGTACCAATTACATTGATATCTTTGATTTTAGGAACTAATTCCCATACTTTATTTCTTTCAAATTGATTAAGCTCATCATGCATGACACTAACCCAGTATTCATCATTTAATGCATCTTTAACTATCTTAGGCTCTATTTGTGAAATGAATGCCATATGATTACAGAATTGGTTAAGAGAATGTCTAGTAGATACTCCCTTATTAATTTGCCCGATGACATTGTCTAGAGAGAGATCTCTTGGGACAATCCACTCTTTAGGAAGCTCTTCCAGAACATCTTCTTCCTGTTCTTCAGTAATTGTTGGTGGATCAGCTTTTGCAGGGTCCACTGATGGATCATCTTCTTCAATAGTACATTGATCTGTGTTTCTGACATGTTTCAACTGATAAGAATTATTAGTTAATTCTTCTTCATCTGCAGTACCTGTTGTTCTATTCTGCATCACTCGAGAAGACTCATTAAACACAACATGTACTGATTCTTCAACTGATTTCAATCTTAAATTGTAAACTCTATATGCATGACCGTGAGTTGAATAACCAAGAAAAATTCCTTTATCAGATTTTTCATCAAACTTGCCAATATTTTCTTTCCCATTGTTTAAAACAAAACATGTACATCCAAAAACCCTGAAATAGTTTATGTTGGGTTTTCTTCCTTTGTACAGTTCATATGGGGTTTTCTTAAGCATGGGTCTAATCAAGACTCTATTCAAAACATGACAAGCAGTGTTTACTGCATCTACCCAAAAGTATTTAGGTAAAGAATTTTCACACAACATTGTTCTAGCAAGTTCCACAATGGATCTGTTCTTTCTTTCCACAACACCGTTCGCTGAGGAGTTCTTGGAGCGGAAAAATTGTGTTTTATGCCAAACTTTTCACAAAAAGATTCAAAATTTTCATTTACAAATTCTCCACCATTGTCACTTTGAATAGATGTAATGAAATACCCTTTTTCATTATGTAACACCTTGGCAAGCTTTTTGAAAGATTTGTAAGAATCAGATTTGGCTTTAAGAAAAACAGTCCAGGTAAATCTGGAAAAATCATCAACAATTACCATGATATAAAGATTACCACCTAGGCTTTTATTCCTTGAAGGACCAACCAAATCCATGTGAAGCAGTTCCAAAGGTTTAGAAGTGGAAACAATGTTTTTGTTTGAAAAAGATTTTCTAGTTTGTTTGCCTTTCAAGCAAGCTTCACAGATTTTGTCTTTCAAGATTTGAAGCTTAGGCAGCCCAGAAACTAATTCTTTTGAAATCAGTTTGTCAAGATGGTTAAGATGTATATGAGCAAGCCTTCTATGCCACAACCAAGATTCTTCTTCTTTAGTAAGAAGAAAACTTTGAGATGATATAGACTGCTTGATATCTAACATGTATATGTTGTTTAACCTCTTACCTACCAACATTACCGTGTCAGATTCTGGCTCACAGATAAGGCACTTTTCTGGTTTGAAAATGACTTTGTGACCAAGATCACATAACTGACTTATGCTTATCAGATTGTGCTTGAGACCTTCAACAAGAAGAACATTGTGAATGATAACTGATTCACCATCACCAATATCTCCAGAACCTAGAATCCTTCCCTTGTTGTTGTCTCCATAAGTCACATGACCTCCACTCTTCAATTTCAGCTTCTGGAATTTTGAAATGTCACCTGTCATGTGCCTTGAGCATCCGCTGTCTAGGTACCAAAGGGACTCTTGTTGCTGTTCCTGAAAGATCAAACATCAAGTATTTGGTACCCTTACGTATTTTGGGTCCTTAGGAGTCAAATTTTCTGTTTAACATGTTTTGGAACCCATCTCTTCCTACCTTGTGGCACAAAATATTTTCTAGCATGACAAAATTTTATAGTATGTCCTTTCTTCATGCAGTAATGACAAGATGAGAAAGCGGATGCTGTTGTTTTTCTGTATGAAAAGAAGTTCAAATATTTTTTAGTTTTTACCCCATTCTTGGGTTTGTACCCGATTCCAGAATGTTCAAACACACAGTTTTGAGACCCAAGAAGTGCATCTAAATTCTCTTTACCTTGAGTAAATTTTGTCAAGGTTTTAGTCAAGTAATCAACCTTATTTTGTAAAACAATACACTTTTCACAATTCTTATTAACAGCAACATTATCCGCAGATGAATAGAGAATATCTAGATGTTCTAAATCTGTTTTGCTTTCTAATAGTTCATTTTCCAGAACTTTAACTCTATTTTCTAACCAGTTATTTAAACCTTTCAACCGATTATTTGTATGAGATAAATTTCTGGCTTCACTATGCATTTCATTGAAAGCATTCAGTAATGTGTTGTAATTCATTTCATTTTCTGTAGGAGTTGAACTTACATGTGATGAAGAGGATTCACGACCGACCATCAAACACAGGTTCACCTCTTCACTTTCGAATTCAGAGTTGGAAGATGAATCATTGTCTTGCCAGGATATATAGGCCTTTTTCCCTTTGTATCTTGATTCTTTCTTGTTCCGATTCTTGGTCTTTTCCGGACAATCACTCTTTATGTGACCCTGTTTACCACAAGAATAACAAGTAATATTATTTTGAACAGATTCAATCTTTTTATCATTGTACCTTTTTACTTGGCCAGTTCTGTTCTTTCTTCTAAGAAATTTCCCAAATTTCTTAACCAACAAAGTCGAGTTCTCTCGATTCATCTTCTTCAGATCCACTATTTTCTTCAATCGTCTTGAGAACAATATTTCTACTTTTCTTTTCCGCATTCTCTTGTTCTTTGAACCGATTGATTTCCAACTCATGTTCCCTCAACTTACCAAAAAGTGAAGCGGTAGTCATTTCGATCAAGTCTCTTGATTCTCGATATAGACTGTCACCTTTGGTTGCCATGTTCTGTCCAAACACTTTAAGATTTTGACGTTCAACTCTTCTTTGTCAAAAATCTTTCCTAACCCAATTAGATGATTGACTATGTGCGTGAACCTTTCTCGCACATCCGCAATTGTTTCTCCTTGCTTGCATTTTAAACAACTCATAGTCCCCGATTAACTCATGCTTTCTTGCCCTTTTCACATCGAGATGTTCCTTCATGTGTGACCTCTAAAATTTCCCACATTTCTTTGGCGAGGCACACTCTGAGACACCCTGAAAAACTCATCAAGATTTAAAGCGAGAGGTAATAATATTTTTTGCAGTATAATCATATTGGACTCTCCTATTTTCTCGCATCAGTTAATTCAGCCCAATCTTTTTCAACTAATTTACCATCTACTGTATGAGTTGGTTTGTAAGGACCATTAACAATTGTTTCCCAAATGCCTCTATCAAGAGATTCAATAAAGATTTTCATTCCAACCTTCCAGAAAGAATAATTCACACTAGAAAAAAGTGGAGGCCTGTTTATGGAGGCTCCTTCTGAAAAAGTCATCTTTCCCTCAGCCATTGGACCGATTACTTGAGTAACTTACAAGAACCAGCTCTGGTACCAATTGAAAGAATTAATGGTTGAGTTCAAGAGGGGGGGTGAATTGAACTTTAAAACTTTTTCGCAAAACTTACTTTCTTTTGGAAGAATGAGTTATCTTTATTCAAATTTTGCAAAGGTAATTTGGTTTAAACACAACAAGTTTATAGACAGAAAATAAAAGAGATGAAAGAAGAAATTTAACACACAAATTTATACTGGTTCACTCTAATCCAGAGCTACATCCAGTTCTTGACAAACCAGTCAAGTTCCACTAATACCAAGTGAAAATTACAACCAGTAGATACTCGCCAGTCTACCCCAAGAACTATCTTGCAAACCCACAAGATAGAATCTTGAAAAACACCCAGTAACCAAATCCAGTTACTGTACCAAGTGCAGATTACAATCCAACCTGCACAATCAAACTTTTACAAAAGAATATGGAAAGAAAAAACTTGGACTTGAAGTTTCTAGTCGTCCAGAACAAATTCTAACAGCACTTTCTCTCTTTGATTGACCACAATTCTGATCACAGCACCTTATGATATGAAAAGATTCTTGAATGCAGAGAAAGTCATGTATATGAAAGTTTTACAGATTGATTTCTCAAGTTTTCTCAAGTAGTGTACTGTATGTGTATTTCAAAAGATAGATCAATTCTGTATATATAGAGTAAAGCATAGAATCAGAATGTTGCAACTGTCAAAAACTGTTTCAGAGAGTCAAAAGATCAATTAGATTGAAGTAAAACAGTTTAGAAGAGACTCTGATCGATTAGAACTGAAGTATGATCGATCAGACCGAGTTATGATCGATCATAATGAAACTATGATCGATCAGGTCGAAGTTATGATCGATCAGAATAAAACTATGATCGATCAGAATATATTTCAATCGATTAAAACCACGATTCAATCGATTGATTTCATTTAAAAGTTCATTCAATCGATTGTTTCGAGTTTTCAATGGATTAAAACAGACTTTAGAAAAAATGATAGCTCTGTTTAAATCGATTGAAAATCATTTCAACAGATTGAAATCACGAAAACACTTAGTTAATAAAATAGCCTCTCTGTTTTAACAGATTAAAAATTATTTCAACAGATTGATTTTCCGAAAAACTCTTAGATCTGAAAAAATAGTCTTTACTGTTTCAACATGATTAAAATTCATTTCGAGTAGATTGATTTTCCGAAAAACTCTTAGACCGAAAAAATAGTCTTTCTATTTCAACAGATTAAAAATCATTTCAACAGATTGAAAATGCGAATCTTTGATATTAAAAAATTCATTGAGTTATTTTAACTTGTTGATTCAGATGAATCAATCAATTGAATTTTCGACTATGTATGACCATTTATTATGTTAAGTGATTTTAACAGATTGAAAATCTTTTTCAACAGATTGAAAAAACTTAGTTTATTCTTTTAATTCTTAAACGTAAGTTTTTCATGCGGAAAAATGATTTTCAATGATATGCAATATTTTAAGGTGCTTATCACAAAATATAATGGCCTATCAAGAGATTAAGTGCTTAAACTTAAAAACCTAATCACCTACACACCCACAACCTAAGTTATATCTATGTCTTCATCAAATCCACCAAGTGCTTCAGGGGATTCTTTGTTTTTGACTTTTAGCCATCCGGTCTTGGCCAGTGATTCTTGATTTTTTGGCTTTTCTGTTTAGCCATTCGGCTTTACCAGGGATTTCTGTATTTTGGCTTTTCTTGTTTTAGCCATCCGGCTTTTGCCGGGGATTTCATTGTTTTGGCTTTTTCTTTTAGCCATCCGGTCTTGACCGGGGATTCTTTGATTTTGGCTTTTTTGTTTAGCCATCTGGCTTTGCCGGGGATTCTTTGTTGGTTGCCTCTTGTTTAGGCAGGAATCCTTTGGGGATTTTGATTTCTATTAGTTGCGCCTCTTGATTAGGCGGAAATCCACTTGGTGAGATTTTTGTTTGGTTGCGCCTCTTGATCAGGCGGAAATCCTCTGGGGATTTGAGCTTTTTGTTGATTGTGCCTTTTGTTTAGGCAAGAACCCACTTGGGGATGTGATTTCTATTTGGTTGTGCCTCTTGATTTAGGCATATGCTTCAATAGTGGTGAAGACTTAGGTTTTGGATTGCCTCTTGCATAGGTTGATTTCCCGTTTTTGGGGATATTGGCTTTCTGCTTGCTGTTGGAAGTGAAGACTTTGCTTTTCACTGGGGATATCCGTATTTGAGAATTTATACGCGATTCCCCGAGGATATAAACTTGTAGTTTTGCCTTCATTTGGTAGGCTCGTTGGGGATTTTGAGTTCTCTTATTGATTATGCCTCTTGATTAGGCGAAGATCCATTTGGGGATTTTGTTGTTGATGATCCACTGGGGGATTGATTTCATTCCAGAGATCTATTTTGAATTGCCCTCCGAGGGAGAAATGGAGTTTTCGACTCCTTATGGGTTGTTGTTGTTTGAGCTGGCTTTGCCTATGCTCTTATTTTGCTGGGGAATGGGTTTCTACCCTTTTCTTGCAATTTCTCTTTTTGCGATTTAGCTTTTGCATATGTGCTCCTTTTATGCACATTGGCTTGATCTTTGGATGAGAAAGATATCTTTTTTCTTCCTCTTTTCTTTTTGGAGATCCCTGGGGAATTTTTCTTTGCTTCTTGGGGATCAAATCCTTGGTTTGATTTTTTATGATGGAGTCTTGGCTCTAACTTTTGTGAGGCTCTTTATTGAGCGGAATGAAGAGTTTTTCTTCTTTTTCTTTTTTGGGATTCACCGAGGAGTCTGTCGGTTTCCTGGGGATCCAAATTTGATGGAGTCTTGGCTCTAACTTTTGTGAGGCTCTTTATTGAGCGGGAAGATGGAAATTTTTGTTTTCCTCTTTTTGTCTTTTTGTATACTTTTCTTGATATACTTTTCTTGGAGATTTTTATTTGGCCTTTTTCTGTGGTGGCCTCTGTTAGGGGATGAAAAGTTTTTCTTTCTTTTCCTTTGGTTGCCCCCTAGTGATGTGGAGGATTTGATTCCGTATTTTCTTTGATGGACTCTTATGTAGTCCTTATTCTCCTTATTCTCCTTATTCTGCTTTGGGGAAGTGACGAAGACTCTTGCATGAGTGTGCTTGATGACTCATGTGGCGATGAAGCTGAGTCGTTAAGTAGTCTTTTTGTTTTGCCTTTGGAGTAGGCAAGGATCCTCTTGGGGATGGTCAAGCCTTTCCATTTGGCTTTTTTCATTTTGATGGTGTCCTTCTTTCTTGGATGGAAGGATGCTGATTGCAGCTTTGAATGACTATGTTTGATGACTCATGTGGTGGTGTTGAGTCAGGGAGTATTTTTCTGCCTTTGAATAGGCAAGGATCCTCTTGAGGATGATCAAGCCTTTTCCATTGGCTTTTCTTCTCCTTCTTTTATTGGTGTAGAAGGTTGATGACTTCCTTTTCCTTGGATGGAAGGATAGTGGTCGGATCTTTAAATGACTATGGTTTGATGACTCATGTGATGATGATGCTGAGTCATGGAGTAATTTTTTTGTTTTGCCTCTAGAGTAGGCAAGGATCCGCTTGGGGATCATCGGGCCTCTCCGTTGGCCTTTTTTGATGTACCCTCCTTCTATTGGGGTTTGAGGAGAATGGTTGGAGCTATGGTTTTCTTAAAGCTCTTTATTCTGCTAAAATGATTTTGATTTCACCTTTCGCGATTTTGATTTTCATATGGAGACTAGATTCTGGCGCCTCCTGTTTTCAATCACAAGTATGGAGACTAGCCTCCTTATATGCATGTTTAATATTCTTGTTTGAAGAAAATTATTTTTCTTGATTTTGACAAAGTCGTATTATGCAACTACTTTGTGTGTGAATGTCCTAAATGCAATCTATTTGTTTATTCATTTTTGATACATTTAGAAAGTAACTGGCTTTCTCCCGTTGGCTTCTTATGAATACGCCGATGGGCTCCTCCTTTATGACCATGCTAATGGGCTCCTCTTTTATTCATCTCTTGGTTTTAGCCCTATCTTTTGCCTAGACCGCCCTTTACGGGTTTTCGATCTAGCGGGCTGCCTTAATTTTTGCCTAGAATATCTTAGGGGGCTTTTGCCTTATCTTTTGCCTAGATCGTTCTTTTTGGGGTTTGCGATCTAGCAGGCTACCCTAATCTTTTCCTAAGAATATACTAGCAGGCATTTATTATTTTCCTATTTTTTATGCTTCCCTTTTTTAGATGCATGCTTGATCTTTGATTAAAGGTCTTTGCGCATATTTATGATTTATCAATAAAGAGGCATTTCCATAATATTTGGTCAAGAGAAAGGAAATAAAAGGGAATTTTATTGATAAATGAGCAAAAGTTTATTTCTTTTACAGAAGGATTTCAAAAGTATTTAGAAGAATGGGTGGTCAGGGTTGGCTGTACTGTTTAGGCTTATACAGTCATGTCTATGATATCTGCCCCCTGGTTCTCCTAATTGCTTCAGTTGAGATGCCTGAGCTCAGAATGAAGACTAAGCAGACTGCTTGCTTCTGGAAGAATGTTACTTTAGCCGCCTTTTCGGTTTTCGACTAAAGTAACCATTGCTCTTAGTTTTTTTTTTTATTTACTTTTTTTTTTTTTACCTCTTCTTTTTGCCTAGGACGTATCCTAGCAAGGAATATGGACCCTATCTTTTGCCCAGGAATGTCCTTTGCGGATTTTCATTCCTGACGGGTCTTGAGCAATGTCTTCAAGCATAATACTTCTTCACCGTACCGGAGTTGATTAGGTGTCGAAGTTCTTTTCCATCCATATTGGCGAGGATAAGAGCCCTTTCCGAGAAAGCTCATTTGACCACAAAGTGTCCTTCGTAGTTCACTGCCCATTTTCCAATTTTATCCTTTTGGGCTGGAAGCAACTTATTTACCATTAAATCCTTCTTCTGGTAAATGTGAGGGTTGACCTTTTTTCATAAGCCTTTTTTTACTTTCCTTTGATAGGCTTGTCCCGACATATAACATTCAGCTGTTTTTCTTAATAAGGTTTAGCTGGTCATATCAGCTTCGAACCCATTCAGCTTCTGTTAAGTTTACTTCCATCATCATGTGCTTTTGTCAACATGATTAGCTGTACCGATTTGCCGTCTTGGATCTTTGCTATAACCGAAGAGTAATTATTTTGAATGTAGAGCAATTCTCATGTCGATGCCTTTCTTCCTTTCCTTTAGGGATTTCAATCCTCCTATTGATCACCATATTTCCACATTTCCCTGTCAATTACTTGAATGCTTTATGATGAAGGGTCAAGAGAATAGAAAGAAAGGGATTTGTATCAAAGGCTTGTGTTTTAGAGGGATATTTTTGTATGAAAGGTCTTTTGTAAGAATGGCTAGCCTAGGTTGGTCGGTGTTTAGGCTAATTTAAACAAAACATTTTGCTCTTATAACGAGGCGTCTTTCAACTGAATACTCTGGCGCCTATTTGTGACTGATTAACTTTCCTAGTTCGCCCTTTTGGGTTTTCAGCCTAGGATTTTGCCCTTTTATCTTTTTGTCTTGGCCTTTGACCTTGACGGGCTTCTTTTAATAATAATTTCTTTTCTCAAACATTGTCGAAACACGATTTTCTTATTCGTGTCTCTAGCTAATCAATCATGTTAACTTTGGCTTCATTTTGTGTATGGCGTTTTGACGCATTTTGGAACAAAACATTTGTCTAAACAGGGTTATTTTAATGGGGTCTAGACATGTTTAGCAGGAAAAGAAGCAGATAGTAAGAATAGCATTCTTTTATAATTTCAGGGAAATGCGTGCCCTAAAGATGCTCGGGGGTCGGGCACACCCCGAGGAGTGATCTCTAATAGTCATTGGGTTTACATCCCTTAGAATCAGAAGAAGGACATCTAATGACTAATGCTACCCTTGATGCTAATATCCCTCCTTTTCGGGATATCCTCTTTAAGGTATGGAGGGGATACTTCCCTTTTCATCGTATGACTTGATCTTTTGTAGGGTCGTACTTTAAAGGATTATCCTTAAAATCTGGTGGCTCTTTTATCTTTTGAGCATCCTTTCCAAGCCCTTGTCTGGGCTGTATCCATATCTCTTCATTATATGGGCCACTTTTAAACTGCTAGGAAGTCTTTCCATATTTTCAAATGTCTTCTTCAGCCGCATCCATTTTAAGGTATGGTGAACGACTTGCTGATTCAAATGTCTTTTTTAGCTTGAACCATGATCAACTTGTCGCCTACCACGAATTTGATTTTTCGGTGGAGCGTTGAAGAAAGTGCCCTAGCACCGTGAATCAAAGGTCTACTTAATCTTCCCTTTGGATTCTTTTTTCCTTTTCCTCTTCGGTTTCTTTATTTTTCCTTTGTTTTTAGGAGCATTATCTTGTAGCTCCTTGGAGAATAAATTATTTCGCTTCTCGTCGTGCCCCCAATGCCGGTTATATTGGAGATATCTTTATTGACAGACAATTCTTCTGTGCATATCCACAGTATAGCTTTATCCGATGTATAAGGGAAAGGACAAGGCATGAATAAGCGCAAAGGTGTTATTGCCTCTTCCCTGATATTATCAATTTGGGTATCGACATTTACTTCTTTCTTATTGTCTCCTTGTCCCAAATTGAAGGCCTTAGTTTTTTCCTTATGGGGCTGTATCAATTGAGCTTATTTTTCTAACAGTCTTTGCATGTCCGGGGAAATGGTCCCCTCCTCACCGTCTGACTCAATCCATTCGCCTTCGGCTTTCAGATCCCGTAGAGAGTTTTCAATCACAGACATGACTGTTTATATGGTCTATATTTGGGTTTAGATTTTTTTCAATTATTTTGGAATGAGAGAGAAAAGAATAACAAAGAATATGAATATTATGAATAATGCCTCGTTGTATTGATAGAAGAAAATATTTACAAAGCCCATTTTAATCAAAAATCTCGTGATCATGGGCGGGGATCACGAGAGATACATCGGAAGCTTTTTGATATATTTTTTTATTATCTTTTAACCAAAAGATACACAAAATGGGGAGCCCTAGTTAGTTGGCCTTCTCTACCCAAGCTCACTATTCTGGTTGTGATAGAGGCTTGATGTTTACATTTGGGTCGGGAGCATCGAAAGTAATCCACCCGGCATTCAATAATTCTTCAACCCTATATTTCAAGTTGACGCAATTCTCCACGGAATGCCCAGGAGCACTTGAGTGGTAATCACATTTTCGTTGAGTTTGTACCAACCGGGGTAAGGTGGATCTTTCTTCTTTGGGGAGATACGTGTTAAGAGCTTGGCCTCTAAAAGCCTTGGCAGCAGACTCCCATAAGAGATTGGGATGGGAGTGAATTTCTTCTCTTGTCTGCGTGACTGTCCGGCTAATGGCGAAGAGGAAGAAAGAGTAGCAAAGTTCATGGCATTTACACTTCCCTCCTTTTTCTTGCCAAAGGGCTTCTTGAATGATGCGTGGGATTTCTTAAACTTGGGAGGGAATCAAGTATTTTTGACATCGGTTACCTCTTTTACATCAAAGTTGTATCCCTCTAACCCCCTTAATTTGTCCTCTAGGGTAGAAATTCGTTGCTCAGAGACCGTATTGTGGAAGCATTGCTGATACATTAGCTCCGTCAACTGCGCTATTTGTTCTTTTATGGCATTAAGCTCAGCGGTGAGCCTGTGGTTTTGTTTCTCTAACCACTCCTTTAATTGCGGCACCTACTCCTTTATGGCATTAAGCTCAGTGGTGAGCATACGGTTCTGCTCGTCTAATTTCTCCATCTTCTTGGCTTTTTGAGCGCGAGTGAGAACAGGTAGAAGACCAGCCACTTTCAAAATGATTTAAAGATTTTATTATTATTCTTTTTTTTTATTATGAATGATCAGTGTGGGATAGATATGCCTTAGACAATAGCTTTGGTATTTTCTCAAAAGCCTATGTTTTAAGGAGTACCATACCCACTTCAGTGTGATGGTTCCCTTTTTTCAAAAGGTTATCAACATACCTTAGCGCACTTATCTCTTCTAGGAAAGTTATAAATGCACTTGGGTCTCTTTCGCTATTATCTAAGGATATCTAATGCATCCTAGAATGAATGTGCTTTATGCATGCACTACAAAAATACTTTTTTATGACAGTAGATATTGAAAGTGGCATAACTTTTGACTGGGTTGTCCGATTTGGACGCACAGCATGTCAAAACGAAGAGAAAAGGGTGAAGAACCAAGTTGAAAAATTGCCGTAGGCGATTTGGCCCAGTAATTTTCCCAAAAAACGCTCCTAAGACCTATTTTTTGGAGGTTTATTAAAATGATGCATATTTTTCTTAGTGCATTTATTTTCTCTCTTAGTTTTTCCACTTATTGGATGATGTGGTATGAACAATACGACTTTGCCAAGAATCTTTTTATTATAAAAAGGCATTTTTATGGCTTTCATTCGTTTTGATATTTTTTATGACCATTTATCTTTTCTGTCGGTCAACGTGGCTACTTAGCTTACAAAGAACCTGAAACCAGGCTAGCTTAACTGAAGACTGTCCGAGATAAAGGTCTTTATCTTTTCGCTTTTTATGATTTTTAGGGTTTTTTCATTTTTTGTCTGTTGTATGATTACCCTATGCTAATGCATCAATACAAATGCAGCAAACAAATGCACACACAATTCATACATCCACGAGCAGAGCCACGCTTATTTAATCACGAGGTAGGGTTTTCCTGCAGAAACGTGCTTGGTTTAGGTGGTTCTAACTGTTCTCACCAGGCCAAAGGTCCCCAAGGTGCCCCCATTATAGGGACCTCTCAATCTCTCAATCCTCGGGTCATGCACGGAATTCCGTGTCGACACCCTTAGACCAAAAGAAGAGAGTTATCACCTTGAGTTGGTGGTTTTCCGACAACGGTAGTAGCCCCGTGTGCCAACTAACCGATCGTATCTGCCACCCACTCCCTATAGGTATTCACTCTTGCCCCCGGGTATAGAGGGACTGTTGTGTGCAAGGGTTTTTGTGTGCAATTTATATTTCAAACAATTGCAGAAATAATCATACAGCAGTTATTTAAAGCCATACAATAAAAACATACAGAAGGGTAAAGGCGTAATTTCAAATCTTTGCTTAGTTTGAATTTATCCGTCACTAAATGGGATCAACTCTCGGACTTCCCCAGTGAAGTTGCCATCTGTCGCCGCCGTCCGTTCCAACGTCCTGGGGACGTCTCGAACGTTAATGCGAGCGGTCGCGAATAGATGGTTTGGACTCGCGTTTTTTGTTAAAATTGTGTTCATTGCTTCCGAGGAGCTCAACACTGAACTGTCCTCTAATAAAAGCAAGGTTTTCGAAAAGGGGTTCTTTTGGAGTCGCCACCAATGTTTTGACCGGAAACATTGGAAAAGGAAAAAAGGCGTTGATTTTAATAAAAACCAACTTGGCCATTATAACCAGAGTTGGGTAAGGGAGTTAGTTACGTGTGGGGAAGGTGTTAGCACCCCACAACGCCCCTTTCGGGTTCCCTATGACGGATTAATTCATTAAGTGAAGATTATGAGAAATTACGCAGTTACCCTTATTTTATTCGTACAGTAAATATGGCTATCTACATGATTTTATTTACATTTTATGAAGCAATAAATAAAGCAGTAAAGGAGAAGAGATTTGAGAAGAACCTCCGTAGCAAGCTTTATATATCAACTCTGTTACAATAAGGACGCTTTTCGGCAGTCCCTTGCTCTACAATGACTCTCCTCTCGATTACAGACTTGACTCGACTAAATTTTCTAGAAGAATCGAATGCCGGAATACAAATTCCTTAACTGATTGTTACCTTTTAAAGGCAATCAGAAAGATCATTCGAGAGAGGGAGAGAAGTAGACAAGTCTTCTGAGTTGTCTGGTGTGTGGAATGAGACAAATGAGGCTCCTATTTATAGATTTCGCAGCCTGGACATCTTGGACGACCGTCTGGGTTGGGACGGTCGTCCTAACTACACATTTTACACTGGGACAGTTTGGGACGGCCTGGTGCATTTGGGACGGCCGTCCCATTTGAATTTAGGGGCTTGGGACGCGCGTCCCAAATGTGAGACGTGCGTCTCACATGCATTTTTTGTGTTTGGGACGGCCAGGTGTGTTTGGGACGGCCGTCCCAGTTTGGGACGGCTGTCCCAAACTGCTTTGGCCTGTCTTCGCGTTTCAGGACCCCCGAGAAGCTTTCCTTTCCTTTTTTCGGACGTCGTTTGATGCCGATGTGTGTCCGTTGAAGCTTTATCTTCATATAGGAAGTCTTCTTGGCCTTCATTAAGATGCCGGGAGAGCTTTGTCTTCGTGTAGGAAGTCTCTTTTGCCTTTATTGTGTGGATGGGGTGACCTCCGTCTTTGTTGTGGGAGGTTTCCTCGATTTTGGGAAGCCTGATGAACTCCATCTTTGGGCGAAGTTCCTCTAGCTTTTATTTTGAGAAGCCGGGCAAAATTAGGGGTCTACAGCTAGTAGAAGTTGAAATACCCTCCCTAAGAGTCATTATGGAAGCAAAGCTAACAAAAGCAGAATGGGTCCAGAATCGGTACGACCAGCTTAACCTAATCGAAGAAAAATGGTTGGACGCCATATGTCGTGGGCAGGTCTATCAAAAGAAGATTAAGAAAGCCTATGATAATAAAATTAATCCCCGCACTTTCCAAGAAGGGGATTTAGTAATAAAGAAACTGCTTCCCGCCCAGAAGGACAAAATTGGAAAATGGGCAACAAACTATGAAGGACCCTTTGTGGTCAAGCGAGCCTTCTCAGGAGGAGGCCTTATCCTCACTGACATGGACGGAGAAGAGCTTTGACATCCAGTCAACTCAGACGCGGTAAAGAAATATTACGCTTGAAGACATTGCTCATGACCCGTAAGGATGAAAACTCGCAAAGAGCATACTGGGTAAAAAGATAGGGTCCATATTCCTCGCTAGGACACATCCTAGGCAAAAAAAAAAAAAGAGAAATGATTTCCTTAACTGAAAACCATAAGGCGACTAAGGTAATACCCTTCCAAAAGCAAGCATACCTCACATGGTCTTCACTCGGGACTCAAGCATACCTCACATGATTGTTATAGCTTATACAGTGTAGCCAACCTTGGCCAGCCATGCTTCTAAATCCCCTTGTAAATCCTCCTGTAAACCATTTGTTTATATCAATAAAACTGTCTTTTACTTCTTTTCTCTTGACCAATTTATGAAAATTCCTCTATATTAATGAAACATGAGCATGCATAAAGAACCAACACAAGAAAGCATAAGAAAGGAAAAGAAAAAGAAAAAAGAGCAGTGCCTGCTAGGACATTCTTATGCAAAAATTAGGGCAGCCTGCAAAGGGCGGTCTAGGAAAAAGTTAAGGCACTCATAAAAAGGAAAAAGGCCCACTAAGATATCCTAGGCAAAAATTAAGGCAGCCCGCTAGATCGATAACCCATGAAGGGCGGTCTAGGCAAAAGATAGGGCTAAACCAAAAAGAAGAGCTCATCAGAGTAAACACGGGAGAACAACAAAAGAATACCAGTCATTTTCTAGATGCATTAAATAAAAGTAGATTGCATTTAAAGCATCCACACAAATAGTCGCATAAGACGACTTTGTCAAAATTGAAAAATAAAAATAAAAAGCCTGTTGTCGACGTTTGTTCCGACGTCTAGGGACATCTCGAACGTTTATGCGAGCGGTCGCGAAAAGATGGTTTAGACTCGCGTTTTATTTTTAAATGTGTTCATTGCTTCCGAGGTGCTCAACAACTAAACTATCCTCTAATAAAAGCAAGGTTTTCGAAAAGGGGTTCTTATGGAGTCGCCACCAATGTTTTGACCATAAACATTGGAAAAGGATAAAAAGGCGTTGATTTTAATAAAAACTAAACTTGGCCATTATAACCAGAGTTGGGTAAGGGAGTTAGTTACGTGTGGGGAAGGTGTTAGCACCCCACAACGCCCCTTTCGGGTTCCCTATGACGGATTCATTCATTAAGTGAAGATTACGAGAAATTACGCTATTATTTTATTGCATAATATTGAAAAAATGACTATCTACATGACTTTATTTCATATTGCATACATAAAGCAATAAATAAAACAATAAAAGAGAAGAGAAGTGAAAAGAACCTCCGTAGCAAGCTTTGTATTACAAATCTTTAACTGTGAGGATGCGTTTTGGCAATCCCCTGCTCTATAAAGACTCTCCTCCCAGAATACAATATCAACTCGACTAAATTTTAAAGAAGAATCGAATGCTGGAATACAATTCCTTAACCGATTGTTACCTTTTTAAGGAAATCGGAGAGTTCATTCGAAATAGGGAGAGAAGATAAGTGTCTGGGGTGTGAAAAAGTGGCAAATGAGCTTCCTATTTATAGTTTTCGCAGCCTGGCACTTTGGGACGGCCGTCTGGAGGCTGGAAAATAGGGATGGGCATCTGGGGAAGCCGGAACGACCGTCTGGGATTTGGGACGGTCGTCCCAACCATGAAAACAGGCTGAGACGGCTGTTTGGCACTTGGGACGGCCGTCTGGGCTTGCTGGGACGGCCATCCCGACTTCTGGGACGACCATCTCGACTGTTTTGGCCAAATTTTGTGTTCTGGGACTTTCGGGAAGCTTTCCTTTCTTTATTCGGAAGTCGATTGATGTCGTTAGACGTCCACCGAAGCTTTATCTTCAAATAGGAAGCCTTCTTAGCCTTTATTGAGAGGCCGGGCAAAATTAGGGGTCTACAGCTGCCCCCCCTTCACCTGCCTGACTAATTGTTGGCCTAATGTGCCGACAAAATTAGTTGGTAGGGGAAGGAGTTAACCCTTTTTGCCCAGTTGTCCTTCAGATGCTCCTTCGCTTGAAGTTTGCTGATCTTCCGGATGATAAATATTTTTGATAGGTACCAACCCCTATCTGGTTTGAGCCTTCTTTTATAAGGCTCTGGTGAGTACTTACCCTCACCAGGTATGAGTCTGTATTTTATTAGACTCTTGTGGGTACCTACCCCCACTAGGTATTAATCTGCTCTTCGTTAGATTTTGATGATTACCTACCCTCATCTGGTACGAACCCCATTTTTGCAAGGCTCTGGTGAGTACCTACCCTCACCTGGTACGAGTTCGCATTTTGCTAAACTCTTGTGGGTACTTACTTCTGAGGTGCTCAACACTGAACTATCCTCTAATAGAAGCAAGGTCTTTGCAACCCATTTTGTAATGCTCTGGTGAGTATCTTACCCTACCTGATGTGAATCTGCATTTTGCTAGATTCTGATGAGTACCTACCCTCATCCGGTACAAAACTTGTTTTATAAAGCTCTGGTGGGTACCTCCCCCCACCTGGTATGAATCTGCATTTTGCTAGATTCTGATGAGTACCAACCCTCATCCGGTACAAACCTTATTTTATAAGGCTCTGGTGAGTACCTACCCCCACCTGGTATGAATCTGCATTTTGCTAGATTCTGATGAGTACCTACCCTCATCCGGTACAAACCTTATTTTATAAGGCTCTGGTGGGTACCTTCCCCCACCTGGTATGAATCTGCATTTTGCTAGATTCTGATGAGTACCTACCCTCATCCAGTACAAACCTTATTTTATAAGGCTCTGGTGGGTACCTTTCCCCACCTGGTATGAATCTGCATTTTGCTAGATTCTGATGAGTACCTACCCTCATCAAGTACAAGCCTTATTTTATAAGGCTCTGGTGGGTACCTTCCCCCACCTGGTATGAATCTGCATTTTGCTAGATTCTGATGAGTACCTACCCTCATCCGGTACAAACCTTATTTTTTAAGGCTTTTGTGGGTACGAACGCTATTCTATAAGGCTCTTGTGGGTACCTACCCCCACCTGGTACGAACCTTATTCTATAAGGCTCTTGTGAGTACCTACCCTCACCCGGTACGAACCCTATTCTATAAGGCTCTGGTGGGTACCTACCCCCACCTGGTACGAACCCTATTTTATAAGGCTCTTGTGGGTAACTACCCCCACCTAGTACGAACCCTATTCTATAAGGCTCTTGTGGGTACCTACCCCCACCTGGTACGAACCCTATTCTATAAGGCTCTTGTGGGTACCTACCCCCACCCGGTACGAACCCTATTCTATAAGGCTCTTGTGGGTAACTACCCCCACCTTGTACAAACCCTATTCTATATGGCTCTGGTGGGCACCTATCCCCCACCTGGTACGAACCCTATTCTATAAGGCTCTTGTGGGTACCTACCCCCACCTGGTACGAACCCTATTCTATAAGGCTCTGGTGGGTACCTACCCCCACCTGGTATGAACCCTATTCTATAAGGCTTTGGTGAGTACCTACCCTCACCCGGTACGAACCCTATTCTATAAGGCTCTGGTGAGTACCTACCCTCACCCGGTACGAACCCTATTTTATAAGGCTCTGGTGAGTACCTACCCTCACCCGGTACGAACCCTATTCTATAAGGCTCTGGTGGGTACCTACCCCCACCTGGTACGAACCCTATTCTATAAGGCTCTAGTGAGTACTTACCCTCACCCGGTACGAACCTATTCTATAAGGCTCTTGGGATGCTTACCGGGGATTTTGTTTTTGGCTTTTCTTTTTAGCCATTCGGTCTTGTCGGGGATTCTTTGTTTTTCTCTTTTCTTTTTAGCCATCCGGTCTTGCCGGGGATTCTTTGTTTTTGGCTTTTCTTTTTCTTTTTAGCCATCCAGTCTTGCCGGGGATTCTTTGTTTTTGGATTTTCTTTTTAGCCATCCAGTCCTGTCGGGGATTCTTGTTTTTGGCTTTTCTTTTTAGCCATCCGGTCCTGCCGGGGATTCTTGTTTTTGGCTTTTTTGTTTAGCCATCTGGTTTTACCGATGATTTCTTGTTGGTTGCCTCTTGTTTTAGGCAGGAATCTCCTAGGGATTTGTGGTTTCGGGCTTTTCTATTTAGCTGTCCGGTCTTTGTCGGGGTTTATTGATGATTGCCTCTTAATTTAGGCAGGAATCCATTGAGGATTTGTTGATTTCTGTTGATTGTGCCTCTTGATTTAGGCAAATGCTTCAGCAGTGGTGAAGACTTTTATGCTTTGGGCTTATATTGCCTCTTGCATAGGTTGATTTCCCGTTTCTTGGGGATATTAGCTCTTTGCTCGTCTCTGAGTAGGAAGAGGCTTTATTGGAAGTGAAGGCTTTGCATTTCACTAGGGATATCCATATTGGGCGTTTATAGGCAATTAATTCCCTGAGGATATGAATTTGTAGTTTTGCCTTTGTTGATAGGCTCATTGGGGATAGTTTTTTCTTTTTGATGATCCATCAGGGATTTGATTGTTTTCCCGGAGATCTATTTTTGAAAGTGATGAAGATCTTATTGAATTGCTTTAGCAAAGATCTTGTTGATTTGATGAAGTCAAAATGAAGTCAAGGCTACTTTGCTGCAGTCAAAGGTCACTTAGATAAAAGGGTAGTGTGATTAGTGAGTCTGCATCTTTACTTAGGTATAATCATTTTTATCTCTCTGGTGCATGAGGTTTCTTCATTTAAAAGATTTTGCAATTGCCTCTAAAAAGCATTTACAAGGATAAAAACAAAGTATTTTGTTAAAAGGTTTTTAATTAACTATTTTAACTAATAGTATACAAGCTTTATCAACTAAAATGTTCTTAACACTTTTACAACAGGTTTTTAACTGATATGTTTTCGAAATAATCGATTATTTTCATTAGAAGGATTTTTGAAAACCTTCTGCCAGTATTTTAACTGATATAGAATTGAAATAATCGATTAAAATGACTTAGAATATTTTGAAAATTGTTCTGACAGAATTTTAATCAATACAAACTCGAAATAATCGATTAAAATAACTTGAAGTGTTTTGAAAGTTGTCCTGTCAATATTTTAATCGATACAAATGTTGAACATTCAAGGACTTGATGTTGAACTTGATGGACATGAAGCTTGTTGATTTTGATGATGATTCAAGAACACAACACTTAGAGTGTTGAAGACTTGTTTTATATTGTAATAACTCTGTTTTAATTAGATTGAGTCCGTAATATTAGAGTTTGAGATAGCCGGTACATAGTCTCGCACCTTAGAAGCTTCAAAAAGCTCAAATTTATCAAAGAGGCTCGGCTTTAATCGATTAATTGGTGAAATAATCGATTAAAACAGTGAGAAAAACCATTTTCTATATCTGCTCACTGGTTTAATCGATACAAATGCGAAATAATCGATTAAAACAACAAAGAGTTTTTCCCAAAATGTTTTAATCGATTAAAACAAGGTTTCTATCAGTTAAAATAACTTAGAAAGTTTTATGAAATCTTTTGGCAGAATTTAAATCGATTAAAATGCGTTTCAATCGATTAAAATAACTAAGTGAACTTTTTTCAAAGTGTTTTAATCGATTAAAACAGATTGTTATCAGTTAAATTCACTTAGAAAAGTTTATAAGAATGTTTTGCAGTATTTTAATCGATTGAAAGACGAAACAATCGATTAAAACAGTTTGGAAGATTTTTTACAAAGAGTTTTAATTGATATAAACAGTGTCATATTAGTTAAAACAAATCTGGAAAATAATCAAGAACTTTTTAACAGATTAAAATAAGTTTTAACAGATTAAAACAAGACTTTTAACAGATTAAAAGATTATTTTAACAGTTTAAATAAACCAGTAGTTTTGAAAATCTTCTATATAAACATATTTGCTTGAACCTTTTAAAACATATCTTTTAGCAATCAATCAAGCAATCATAAGTGCTACTTTCAAGAGAGATTCGCACTAGTTTTTGTGAAGTTCATAGAAGTTCTTTCTTGAGGCAAAATTGCATTTTTTTGAGAAGAAATACATACTGCAGAGCTGCATAAATCTGGTTTGAGCATTCTAAGTTTCTTCTATTTGTTTCTTTACTTTCTTTACTATATTGTGGGTGCCTGGAATTGTGGGCACTGGTTTCTGTAGCTGGAATTTGGCTGCAGGGTTGGTCAAGAACTGGAATTTGGTTCTTGGTGAAGGTTTAGGTGCAGGAATTGGAATTGTGGTTCTTGTGGTAGATTGAGTGTGAGATTAAAGTTGTAATCTGTAAAATGTTCAATCTAGTGGAACCTAGCTGGAATTTGGCTGGAGACTGGACGTAGCCCTGGGATTGGGTGAACCAGTATAAAACTTGGTTGTATCTTTCTAAACCCTTCTCTCCTTTAATTCTGTCACTGCATTTATTTTTTATTGCTTGTTGTGTGATTCAAGAACTGATATGAAATCTTAAATCTTTGAAATAGATAATCTGAAATTTGCGAAAATCTTTCAAAGATCAATTCACCCCCCTCTTGATCTCAGTCTATATTTCTAACAATTGGTATCAAGAGCAAGGGTCTTGAAAAATACTCAAGGCTTTCGGTCCAAATCTTTAACGGCTGAAAACAAATTACCTTTTTCTGAGGGAGCTTCTATTAATAGACCTCCACTGTTTTGTGGAACAGATTATCCATTTTGGAAGATTAGGATGAAGATCTTTATTGAATCTATTGATAGGAATGTTTGGGATGTAATTGCTAATGGTCCTTTAATTATAGAAAAAGAATGATCTAGTTTAAATGATGAAGAAAAAAAAAAGTTCAAAGTGATTGTACTGCTAAAAACATAATTACTTCTGCACTAAATATGGATGAGTTTTTCAGGGTCTCCCAATGCAAATCTGCTAAGGAAATGTGGGAAGTTCTTGAGGTTACTCATGAGGGAACAACTGATGTAAAAAGAGCCAGAAAACATACTCTCATAAGAGAATATGAGCTGTTCAAAATGCAAACTGGAGAAAGTATTGCAGATGTGCAGAAGCGCTTCACTCATATCATCAATCATCTAATGGGCTTAGGTAAAACTTTTGATAAAGAAGAATTAAATATTAAAGTCTTGAAATGTCTTGACAGGTCATGGCAGCCCAAGGTCACAGCTATTTCAGAATCAAAAGACTTATCTGTCATGACAACAACCTCCTTGTTTGGCAAACTCAGAGAACATGAAATGGAAAATAACAGATTCAATGAGCAAGAAGTCTCCGAAAAAAAGGTAGAAGTATAGCACTCAAGGTTGAAGAAAGAAGTCAAGAATCAGAGGAGGATAGTGAAAATCTTGGACTGCTTGTCAGAAAGTTCAACAAATTTCTCAAGAAAAAGATTCAAGACAAAGAAAAACATAAAAGGTATGAGAAAAAAATTTGATTCTTTTAACTATAAATGCTATGGCTGTGGTAAGAAGGGTCATGTAAGAATGGAGCGCCCAAAAAAGAACAAATATAATGATAAGAAAGAAGAAAAAGTCAAAAGAAGAGCATATGTAGCATGGGATGATAATGATACTTCATCAACAGAGAATTCTGATAATGAAGAAGCTAACTTGTGTCTAATGGAAAATCAGAATCATCAAACCAGCAGTGTAAGTTCTAACTCTTCTTCAAATTTAGTGAATTATAATTCATTACAAGAAGCATTTAATGAAATGCATGAAGAAACTAACACTACTACAGAAAACACTTACTACGACAGCATCCAACGTCGGTTTTTATGAAGACCGACGTTGTACAAGATGCGGTGGCAAACTTGTAATTAAGAAACAATATTTAACGTCGGTTATAACAAAACCGACGTAGTAATGGACAAATAACGTCGATTAGATAACAGACGACGTTAAATGTTTAAATTTAACGTCGGTTATGTATAACCGACGTTGAAATCCTAAAATCAACGTCGGTTCCATGATTTACCCGACGTCGAAAGCATTATCCACGTCGGGTTTTTTAATAACCGACGTCGAATTTCCTAACATACCTAGCCTCCTGAGCGCGCAGTTGTTCTTCTGCTTCTTCTTCGTGCTCTGGTCTCAGTTCCTCTGCTTCTTCTTCGTCATCTGCTACCTCAGTCCTTAATGCTGTGCGCTGCTACCTCAGTTCTCTCCTTCTTCGTCGTTCGTTGTTTGACATGGTAACGCCGCCCCCTCGCCGCCCCCTCGCCGCGCTCTTACACGACTTTGCACCGCCGTTGTTGCCATGTGTGTGGTACCCCCCGTTTCCCTAAGGAAACCCCTTCTCATCAGGTTAGATTAAGCTGATTAAGTTGTATGGATGATTTACAGCATGCATGTAACATAAATATAGATTATTTAGAGCATTTCCTGCATATGAACATTGGAAAGATGATGGATGATTTTGTATGGTTTGATTTGATCTAGGTTCCTTTAGGCTTTTGGAAGTTTGTTTTCGGTTTCGAACTGGTATATACTAATGTAGATGTACACGTTTTATTTTCCCATTCTTTACGTGGGAAATCAGATGTAGACGTTTTTTTTGTATTGTTTTGCTAAACCTTTTCTAATAAACCTTGAATATCTAGGCAAGCCCTTTTGTGTAGTTAGATGGATCGAACTTGGGTCAATGCAAGTCGCATGTCAGAAGAGTATGAGAATGGAGTTCACTCCTTTTTGAAATTTGCCGAAAAAAATGCTCCCAAAATGAATGGAAAAATCTATTGCCCATGCGTTAATTGTGTAAATGGCAGAGTACAAGAGATGGACACAACGCGGGAACATCTTATTTGCGATGGGATGATGAAGAATTACACCATATGGACATGGCACGGTGAAGTGGTTGATATTCCAACAGTATCACAAACTATTGAGGATGATGTAACCTGCGAAGATCGAATAGAGGACATGCTTTGTGATGTGGGTCAAGAGAGCTTTCTTGAAGCACATGCATCTATATATGATACATTGAGGACCGATTCAGAGACACCTTTGTATCCCGGATGTACAACTTTCACACGGTTGTCATCTGTGTTAAGATTGGTCAATCTAAAAGCAAAATTTGGTTGGAGTGATACAAGTTTTAATGAATTACTCCAACTTTTGAAGGAGATGCTCCCAGACAATAACACCTTGCCGGACCGTATGTATGAAGCGAAGAAGATACTTTGTCCGATGGGTTTAGAATATAGGAAGATACATGCTTGCCCTAATGATTGTGTGTTATACAGGAAAGAATTCTCATCTTTAGACCAATGTCCAACATGTGGTGTATCACGTTACAAAGCGAAGGATGGTGATGATTGTAGTCAGGAGAGTGGTAAAAAACGTCCTCCTGCAAAAGTTTTATGGTATCTTCCAATAATTCCAAGATTTAGGCGGTTGTACGCTCACGAAGATGCTGAAAATTTAATTTGGCATTCAAAGAGAAAAACATGTGATGGGCAAATGCGACATCCATCTGACTCTCCCCAATGGAAGAATTTTGACCGTCTATTTCCAAGTTTTGGTAGTGATGCAAGAAACCTTAGACTTGGATTAGCAACAGATGGGATGAATCCTTTTGGAAATTTAAGTAGTAACCATAGTTCATGGCCCGTTTTATTGATGATTTATAATCTTCCACCATGGTTATGCATGAAGCGCAAATATGTCATGTTGTGTATGATGATTTCAGGTCCAAGACAGACCAGGAAATGACATAGATGTGTATTTGAGTCCTTTGATAGAAGACTTAACATTATTATGGGAGGAAGGAGTAGATGCATTTGATGGGTATCAGCGCAGAAGTTCAAGTTGCATGCAATGTTATTTTGTACCATTAATGACTTCCTTGCCTATGGAAACTTGAGTGGGTATAGTGTAAAGGGGCATTATGCTTGTCCTATTTGTGAAGAAGAGACCAGTTATCTACAATTGAAACATGGAAAGAAGACAGTTTATAACAGGCACAGAAAATTTCTCCCGCATGACCATCCATACCGTAGACTGAAGAAAGCTTTTAATGGCATACATGAGGATGAAATTGCCAGAGAACCATTGACTGGTTTACAAGTTTACGATCGAGTGAAGAACATAAGCATTACATTTGGAAAGACCCAAAAAAGGTCTTCTAACAAGAACATGTGGAAGAAGAGATCAATTTTCTTTGATCTTCCATATTGGAGCCATTTAGAAGTACGACATTGTATTGATGTTATGCATGTGGAGAAGAATGTATGTGATAGTCTCATTGGCACATTGTTAAACATTCAAGGAAAGTCAAAGGATGGGATCAAAGCACGTCAAGACCTTTGTGAGATGGGAATACGTCCTAAATTACATCCAAGGCCTGAAGGCAATAGAACATATCTACCACCAGCATGTCACACCTTGTCAAAGAAGGAGAAACGTAGTTTATGTCATTGTCTTGAAAGTATTAAAGTGCCACAAGGATACTCTTCAAATATTAAGAGTCTTGTATCCATGAAAGATCTGAAGTTAATTGGATTAAAGTCCCATGATTGTCACGTTTTGATGCAACAGTTGTTACCCGTGGCTATACGTAACATATTGCCTAAGAATGTTAGACATGCCATTATGCGACTATGTTTTTTCTTCAATTCTATTTGTGCCAAGGTTATCGATGAAAAATCACTAGATGAGTTGGAAAATGAGGCTACGGTTGTGCTATGTCAATTGGAGATGTATTTTCCTCCATCATTCTTTGATATAATGATTCACTCAATAGTTCATGTTATGAGGGAGATACGAATTTGTGGGCCGGTTTATTTGAGGTGGATGTACCCAATTGAGCGATACATGAAGATCTTCAAAGGGTATTCTAAAAATCCATACAGACCTGAAGCTTCAATTGTTGAGCGGTATATTGCAGAAGAAGCCATAGAATTTTGTACAGATTACTTGGCAAGAGTCATACCTGTGGGTGTACCTAGAAATGTCATGATGATAGGCTAAATGGTAAGGGAACTCGTGGTATTAGAATTCAAACAAAAGATCATGTAGAGTTGAGCACCGCCCACTTGTATATTTTGAACAATACAGAAGAGGTTATTCCTTACATAGATGCGCATAAAGCCATGTTAAAGGACCTAAACCCCAAAATGGGTGAAAGGTGGTTGATGAAAGAGCATAACAACAACTTTATCAATTGGTTTCAAAACAAAATATTTTCAAGTGACAATGCCTCTGATACACTGAAATGGCTAGCACATGGTCCTAGATATAATGTTATAACTTGGCAAGGGTATGACATTAACAAATACTCATTCTATACGAAGGCACAAGATGACAAAAGTACGGTCCAGAATAGTGGAGTATCTATTGAGGCAACATCTATGCACTTTTCTAGTGCAAAGGACAAAAACCCCATTATGGCATCAATTAGTTACTTTGGAGTCATTGAGGAGATTTGGGAGGTTGACTATACTAAATTCAAAGTGCCTTTATTTAAATGTAAATGGGTTGATAGCAATACTGGTGTCCAAAGAGACCAAATGGGATTTACTTTGATTGATATAAACAAGATTGGTCATAAGGAAGAACCCTTCATAATGGCATACCAGGCAAAACAAGTGTTTTATGTCACTGATCCATCAAATGGTAGGTGGTCAGTTGTCCTCAAAGGAAAAATGATTGATGTCACAAATGAGAATGGAGAAGAATTAGATGATTTTATTAACATTCAAAATTCACCACGGTTGCCTATTGCTATATCCCAATTGGAAGAGGACTTTGTTCATGCTACTCGCACTGACCATGATGAAGGCATATGGGAAAATATTAATACAATCTAAGTTATGTTTCTATTTATTTATTTTTTTAACATGTAATTGAGGAGACTTTGCATGTGTATTGATATAATTGTATGTTTTTTTCATTACAGGTAAATGGCATGTCCTCCACCATCTCCTCCACCATCTCCACCATCTCCTCAGGCATATGGAAAGACATTTTCCAGTAAGAGGAGTCGACAATCTACACGGTTGAAAGGCTTGACCGTTAGACACATATCTGGCCAGAAGTTATCTGTGTCTGTTGATCCTAGGACTGGCAAGGTGTCAGGTCCCTTTAGTACCCAATTTAGTAGCTACTTGGGTACACTAGCTAGAGAGAAGGTATTTATTCTATTTGAAAGTGAATTTCATTTCAAATATATTGCTGATACTTATGTTGTTTATGTTGTGTAGATATCTATTCTCCATCCTAGTTGGGATCATGTGGAGGAAACTGTGAAGAACTTGTTATGGCAAGATCTTCTTGTAAGTATGTGTATTTAGTTGTTTATACATTATTATCAATTGGTTAACTAAAACTTGTTTGCTACTGTAGGAACACTTTGATATAGTCAATTCCGAGGATATGAGGAGGAAGATAATGACAGCCATAGCAAAAATGTGGAGACAAGTTCAAGTCCACATTGACCACTAAATGGGTGTATGCTGAGGACAAAGTTAGGAAGGGATTAACCCCTTGCCAAAGATATGGCATAGATGAGGACACTTGGAAGAAGTTTGTACATAGTAGGACTGGTTCAGAGTGGGAGGTAATGTTAATTGCTTAATTGACTTGAACATTTTATAATGAGTTGTGTATCTAATATTGTGTTCAATTATGTTGCAGGAAAGAAGACAAAAAGCAAAAGACATTCAGAGCAAGAATGTCGCCCCCCACCTTCTGTCTCGTGGTGGGTACGACCTATTGACAAAGAAGATGATGGAGGAGAAGATGAGACTTCGACAGTCGGAGTTAGCCTCTTCTGGTTTAAGCGAAGAGCAGATTCCTCCACCATCTCCTCCAAAACGTCACCAGAAGTGGAAGAGGGCTCGTACAAAGCCTTCTGGTGACATGACATCGCAGGAAGCCCGAGAAATTACTGCTCGGATTGTAAGTAAAAGAAGTTAATTTACTTTGAATTAGTTATATGTAAGATGTTCATTAATAAAATTAACTTTTATAATGTAGGATGCCTTGGAGGAGCAGTGTACATAGGGAACTTTCATCCCTTCTGGTCGTCAGCATATCTTGACCACTGCTATTGGACGACCAGAACATCCAGGTCGTGTTCGAGCTGTTGGCCAAGGTGTGGGTGTCCGACAGTATTTTGGACCACCATCACAGGATATCCGCACCTCCACATCCCTGAGCCAAGAAGATATTGCTGCCTTGGAGATGGCTCTCACAGAGAAATTGACACCAGCCATCAGGGCAAAATTGGAGGAAGAGTTGACTCCTGCCATCAGCGCACGACTTGAGGAGACCATCACTGCACGTGTGCAGGAGCAGTTCCTGCGTATGACCTCCATGGGTACTTCATTTGCTGATGCTCGTCCTCCATCAGGTGCATTTTCAACCACAAATTGGTACTTGACTTGTGTTTCTAAAATCTTAGTCCTTATTGGAATTTACTGTATTTGTAGGTCCAAGAGTTAGCACAAAGGGCAGTTGTGCTGAAGCCACTATCGAGGTCACACCTGAGGTGGCATCTATTCATCCTGAATCCACAAAGGATGATCGATATGGCTTGTGGGTTGAGGTAGATGAAGGTCTAAGACTAGTGGCCCATGGATCAGTTCATGAAGGGGCTTCAACCATCCACAATGTGCCTTTGGATCCTAACTTGGTCAAAGTAGTGGTTGAAAAGGTGGTTGACGCTGAGGCTAGTGTCCCTATCCCCACTGAAGAGGTGCAGACAGTGGGCCAAGCCCTTCAGACCTTCATTACTTGGCCCCGACATTTAGTTAGGTCAATCATGGCAAAGGTATGTATATGTATGGTTATAATACATCTAACACATAAATAAATTGATTTATTGTTTATGATTATATTTTATAAAATATGTAGGATGTTCAGCAGCCAAAAGACTTGGGTAAAGCTATTACCACTCCTTCTGGATCTAAGGAGAAGACACCAGTTGTGGAGACTTCTCCAAATCCAATTTTTGATCTCTTGTCTCTTTCCCCACAATTGTATATGCAGTCATTCCAAGTTGCATGGGATTGTACATTATTTGGGATGGCTTCTAGCAATATCCCCCTATACATTTCCCACACTGATGCCCTGGAGATTGGGATGGGCAATCAATGTCTAAATATAGCTGTTTTACAATTTTGGACATTGTAAGTTCATATCTTTCATGACTCTTTTCATTTTAGTAAATATATAAGCTATAAGTTCACTTAAATTGGCATATTTTAGGATGATGCACGAAATGATAGTGGAGCAGGGCATTGGTCATGTGTATGGATTCTTCAAGCCTCAATCCATACAAAAGTCTGGGAATAAGCGTGATCAAATTCTCAGTTACATGCATAATTGGATCACTGATTCTAAAAGAGATATTTACCTTGGAGCATACCATCATTCGTAAGTTATCCCAGCCTCTTCTAGTTTTACACAAGTTTTTTTAATAGATTCTAATCATGTGTATATACAGAAACCACTGGCAGCTATTAGTTATTTGTCCAAAGCAGAATCTTGTGTGTTGGTTCTGCTCATTGGGAAGGAAACCTGACATGGAGCTAAAAAATATTGTAAATGAGTAAGTATTTCTTATATTATGTCTAAACATCTTGATTATTCTATTTCTAACCCCCTTCTTTTCAATATATAGTGCTCTAAAGGTTTGTAGTACATTAGGTGGAAAACACACAAGTAAAAGCACAGCTCCAAATTGGAATTTTATCAAAGTAAGTAGCCTTTATATATATTATACTATCTATTAATTTATGTTCAAATTTAATAGTTATTTTTAACATATTTAGTCATTTTTAGTGTAACAAACAAAATGGAGGATACGAGTGCGGCTAATATGTAATGTATTGGATGTGGCTCATCATTTTTGGTAGCATTCAGGATAGTTGGAATGAGGCAAGTTGACATTTGCTATTATATTCAATTCCTTTATTTTTATTGCTTAGGGTTTACCATTCTATTATTGTGAACTTATTATAGGCATTTAAAGATATAGAACCTTTGCCTATGGATACTATAGACATGGTTAGAAACAAATGGGCAAAAAAGTTTGTACAAGTAGTTAGGAATAGGATTGATTGATAATTTTTTGTGTATTTTGTACATAATTTGGCTGATTTTGACATATATATCTATCATTTTATATATTAGTGATTAGCTGAAATAAATATACTGTCTGGACTGAGATTATAGCAGGTCGTGTACTGTTGGTGGCACTAAAACAGACCAACATTTAAAAAAAAAAGGGATATTCTACGTCGGTTATTGCATTAACCGACATTGTAACGAATATACAACGTCGGTTATGGCATTAAACGACGTAGTATATTCATTACAACGTCGGTTAATGCAATAACCGACGTTGTATATATAACTTTCAACGTCGGTTAGTTCAATAACCGACGTAGAATTTACTAATTTCTATGACAGACATTTGGTTAACCGACGTAGATATATATCACTTTCAACGTCGGGTATTCTGAACCGACGTAGAATCCTTTGACATTCAACGACGCCTGATTCAACGACGTCATTGGAACCGACGTTGAATGCCTTCCACACCCGACGTTGAATGATCATTCTGTAGTAGTGTAAGAAACTGCAAAAAGAAAATGATAGGCTAAAAGGATTGAATAATTGGTTAGTAAATAAAGTAGATTCTCTTAAAAAGAAAATTCTTGAAGATGAAACTGATCTTGATTTTTTAAAATTAATCCATGATAATTCTGATTGTGTATGCAATAAACCATGTAATAATTGTTCAGAATTACAAAAGAAGATTGATTTTTTATCACAAACTGTTTCAAAGTTTACACAAGGTCAAGCTAATCTTGATGTTCTTCTTGGGTCACAAAAACTTATTTTTGACAAATCTGGCATTGGATTTACATCTAACAAATTCAGAAAAACAAATAAGAAATCATACTCTGTGATTAAATGTTTTTACTGCATGAAAAAAAGTCATTCTGTGAAATATTGTAGAATTAAGAAGTATGTTATTCCTAGAGGTAGAATGAAATGGATACCCAAAAAGTCATTTCAAATAACATGATTGGACCTAGTGATTATATAAAGGGTACCAGAAACATGCTAAATCTGTTTTGCAGGAACAAAATCTGGAAGTCCCTTAGTATTCAAAACAACAAATTCGGTTCTGGTTTCATAAATTGAATGTTTTAATTGATATAAAACAATTTTAATCGATTAAAATCACTTACAGAGAATACCAGAAAAGCTGTTCGTACAGTTTTAATCGATTAAAATACGAATTAATCGATTAAAATGCTCTCAGGAATTTCAGTCTAGCTGTTTTAATCGATTAAAAAGGATTTATATCAGCTAAAAACACTAAAAGGTCAAATTTAATCGATTATTTTTCGTTTTAATCGATTAAAATTCTGTTATCATCTTATTAAACTTTTCCAGTACAAAATTAATCGATTCTTTTATGTATTAATCGATTATTTCACTGTTGCATTTTCAAACCTAGTTTTAAAAAATCAAATTAATAGGTCAATTTGTTGATTAATCGAATAATTTGTTCCTGAAAATTATTTTTACAACATCCAATTGAAAATTGGTCAGCAAATCAGAGTAAAAAAATCCAAGTTTTGTGTTAATCAAAATCTGCATAATACATTTATTGCATCTGTTGACCAAGTCAAACTTCTCTCCAAGAACAATTTAGCTGATGTACCCACTGTCCAGAAACTTGCGCCTCTGCCTTCAATCAAGGGGACATGTACAATTAAAGCTGTTTTTTGCAGGTTTTGTCAAATTGGACTGCAATTCACAAAATTTGACATCCGTGAATTTTCAGTTTGCTCACTTGAAGTCCATTATTCTCATTCTCCATTCTCTGCTTCAAATTCCTTCTCTATTCTTCTTGTACTCACGTTTCAAATCCCCTCTCTAAACTATACAACAAGATGCTTAGGAGATCAAAATCAAGGAAGAAGCATAAAGGATAATCTTCTTCTGCTGCCAATCCTGGTGGTCACTTGGAAGCATGGTTTGATGGTGATATTGGAAGAATGAACACCTTCATTACTGAGTTCAGTTAGAAGCAGATTGTAATTCCAAAGTTTATCAAATTCAAGTGGCTTGATGAAGAAGGATTTACTGGTCTGAGAAGAAAACTGAAAAGTCAAAAACTAAGAACATTCATGGAGTTTACTGGGAACATTCAACCTGATTTGGTTCGGGTCTTTTACTCCAACTTAACAGTAAATGGTTCAACAATCAGATCTCAGGTCTTGCCTTAAGGATCCAAATGATTCGGAGAAAGCATAGAAACTCCTAAAGCATCAAATGAGATTGATGACTCCACTTTGAGAAAAATGGGGTATATCAAAATTGATGATGAATGGATTTCCAAAATTGATGCTGGAATGTCCGAAGATGATGAGGAAGATGAAGAAGAAGATGAGCAAGGCCAAATCCCTTCCTCTCCAGCTGCTGCAGAGGTTCCTGAATCCACTGGTGGGGAGGCATCATACGAAAACATGGAGATAATTCCCTACATGGAGCAACCTGACCGTGGGACTCCTCTGTCTCAATTTGAATGGTCCATGCTTTCTCAAATGGCCACAATGCAGGAAAACCAAAGAAAGCATATGCAAATGACATATCAACATTTCCAGCAGACCAAATCTTAGTTCACAAACCTTGGAAACCAGATTGCTGATATCTACACCAAACTGGAAGATATGCCGCTCAATCAAGGAAATTGGGATGATTGAGTCTTGTTAACAAGGGTCCCTTCCTTTCATAACCTTTTTCCTTTTCTTTATGCCCTATTTCTTTTACTGTTAATTTTCTTTTATGGACTGTAATATTAACTGGTTGTAAACCAGAAACAATCTTTTTAACTTTGCTTAATATGATGTAGGTTTTAAGTTAAATTAAGAGAGCCTAGATAGAATCAAACATAATTCTCTGATAATTTTAGCTGATACAAAATAGAATCAATCGATTAAATCAATTAAAAGAAACACTTACATAGGAAATTCGCCTCAAAATAATCGATTAATTTGCATATTAATCGATTAAAACCTGTATGTCATGTGTTTGTATCAACTAAAACTAGCTTATATCAGTTAAATCAGCTAGATAAGATACTATTCTGATTTTGATGGATCTATTGATTAAAACTTACTCAATACTAGTTGATATTATCTTAAAACATTTTCATAATAATCGAGTTTACAACATCCGCACTGAATTAGGCATTTTAGATGCATCAAACATTACTTAGTTTTTCAAAGCTGGTTGTTTTAATCGATAAAAAAAGTTTAAATCGATTAAAAGCACTTATACAACATTTTTCTTACTATTTTAATCGATTAAATGTCGATTTAATCGATTAAATCAACTTATGTTTCAAACTTTCGAAACTCATCACTGCTTTAATCGATTAAAACGTTATTTTAATCGATTAAAACTATTAACAAGATCATTTTAATCGATTTTGTCCTGTTTTTAATCGATTATTACTCTGGAAACAAAATTAAAGGCTTTAGTTAATGGTTGTTCTTGTAACATGCTACTAAAGCATGATTCCCTTATCTTTACACGTGTTAATTGTATTCATTACAAATGTGTTAATGAAGATGAGTTTGAATCAACTTTGATTGGTCTTTACATGAGTAAGGTATCTTGTTCAAAATCTTTTACTGTTTTTCGAAAACTGATACATTTCATGTTCCTCTATTCCCTATTTTTTTTGATGAAGTGAAAAGGGGGAGAAATAATTACTTTGATTTTCTTTATTTAGGGGGAGTAGCAATATAGGGGGAGAAATGGGAAGATGATTAATTTTTGTATACTCACTAATCTATATATTCAAGTGATTTCTTCTGCAGAGTTATTAGTCAAAGAGGTGTTTGTCTTCATCAAATAGGGGGAGACTGAAAGTGATGAAGATCTTATTGAATTACTTTGGCAAAGATCTTGTTGATTTGATGAAGTCAAAATGAAGTCAAGACTACTTTGCTGCAGTCAAAGGTCACTTAGATAAAAGGGTAGTGTGATTAGTGAGTTTGCATCTTTACTTAGGTATAATCATTTTTATCTCTCTGTTGCATGAGGTTTCTTCATTTAAAAGATTTTGCAATTGCCTCTAAAAAGTGTTTAAATGGATAAAAACAAAGTATTTTGTTAAAAGGTCTTTAATTAACTATTTTAACTAATAGTATACAAGCTTTATCAACTAAAATGTTCTTAACACTTTTACAACAGGTTTTTAACTGATATGTTTTCGAAATAATCGATTGTTTTCATTAGAAGGATTTTTGAAAACCTTCTGCCAGTATTTTAACTGATATAGAATTGAAATAATCGATTAAAATGACTTAGAATATTTTGAAAAGTGTTTTGGCAGAATTTTAATCGATACAAACTCGAAATAATCGATTAAAATAACTTGAAGTGTTTTGAAAGTTGTCCTGTCAATATTTTAATCGATACAAATGTTGAACATTCAAGGACTTGATGTTGAACTTGATGGACATGAAGCTTGTTGATTTTGATGATGATTCAAGAACACAACACTTAGAGTGTTGAAGACTTGTTTTATATTGTAATAACTCTGTTTTAATTAGATTGAGTCTGTAATATTAGAGTTTGAGATAGCCGGTACATAGTCTGCACCTTAGAAGCTTCAAAAAGCTCAAATTTATCAAAGAGGCTCGGCTTTAATCGATTAATTGGTGAAATAATCGATTAAAACAGTGAGAAAAACCATTTTCTATATCTGCTCACTGGTTTAATCGATTAACACCCCTGTTAATCGATTAACAGGCCTGTTAATCGATTAACATGTCTTTTAATCAATTAAAACAGAGATTTTTGGGGTTCTGTTGATTTTGGCTCTGTAATAATCGATTAACACTTCATTTAATCGATTATTTCAGTCAGATTTTGATTTTCAACTTCAAATCAACCCTATTTTCGAAAACCCTAATTCCAAGACTCCTATTTTCGAAAATCCCAATTCCCAAACCCTAATTTCTCTACTTAAGCTTCTTTATGGCACTCAGAAATGAAGAACAACCTTTTTCATACAAAAGTTAAGTGTTGTGAGTGCCAGATAACTGTTTGTTGCAAGAAAAAGGGGCTTTTGGAACCTGGTGTGGGCTAGAAGCGATAAGAATCACTAAGTGGAGTTTTTAGTGGATTGTGTGTTGTGCCGTCTCTAGGGAAAACTGTTCTTCATCTCTTGTGGATTTCAAGAGAGGTGTTTTCTTTACTTTATCTTTTCCATTGTAATTTTGTTTGTAACAAACTGTGATTATAATGACAGCGTTAATCCTCTGTTTGAGTGATTAGCAACTGGACGTAGGGTCTTTTGATCTGAACCAGTATAAATCGTCTGTGTAATATTCTATCTCTACTCTATTTTCATTTACACAGTTTTTAATCGGTAAAATTTGGGGAAAATTTTGAAAACCTAATTTTTGTTAAGAAACCAATTCACCCCCCCTCTTGGTTTTTGTCCGACCACGCGAACATTCTGCTGCACGATTCTAACAAGTGGTATCAGAGCTTGCTTTGATAGTCATTCAAACTTTTCGAAAATGGTCGGACAAAATCAAACTTTTGCCGAAGGTGCGTCTATCAACAGACCCCCACTTTTTGCGGGTCAAAATTATCCTTTCTGGAAAGTAAGAATGCAAATATTTTTAGAGTCTGTTGATAGAGGCATTTGGGACGCTATTTTAAACAGTCCATATATTCCTAAAGTTACTGAGAACGGTGTTGACGTTCCCAAACCTTTTTCTAGATGGACTGTAGAGGAAAACAGAAAAGCTCAATTTGACGTTAGGGCTAGAAATATATTTTCATCTGCTTTAACCCTTGACGAGTTTTACAGGATATTTGTTTGTAAAAGTGCTCAAGAGATGTGGGACATGCTAAGAGTGACCCACGGAGGTACTAACGATGTTAAGAGAGCACGTAAAAACTTCTTAATCCAAGAATACGAGATGTTCCGAATGCAACAAGGCGAAATGATTTTTGACATTCAAACGCTTTTCACTCATATTGTGAACCATCTCACCGGATTAGGTAAAATCTTTGACGTTGATGAATTAAATGTTAAAATTTTAAAATCTTTGGATAGGAAATGGCAACCTAAGGTGACGACCATCTCGGAGTCACAAAGCCTTGCCACAATGTCAATGGCGACGCTCTTTGGAAAGCTAAGAGAGCATGAGCTTGAGCTTGGAAGGCTAAACGATGAAGAAGGACAATATCAAAAGAAGAACTTAGCCTTCAAAACCGAAATTTCCAAAGGTAAAAATAAAAAGGAAGAAGAAGATTCAGAAAATGAAGAAGAAGAGTTGAGTCTTATGATAAAGAAGTTCACCAAAATCATGAAAGCAAAAGGAAGGCATCCATTCAAAGGTAAGGGAAAGGTAAGAGAAAGTACTTCCGTAAATATAAAATGCTATGGTTATGGTGAAGCAAGACATGTAAAGACCGAATGTCCAAATAAGAAGAACGATGAAATCAATGGCAAAAAGTTCTTCAAAAAGAAAGCTTATATAGCTTGGGACAATAGTGATTCAAGTTCGGAATCAAGTGACTCGCAAGTAGAAGCCAATATTTGCTTACTGGCAAATGAAAACATATCGTCCGATTTTGAGGTAAGTGATTCCGACACATCTTCTAGTGATGATGATAATAACTATGATGAATTGCAAAATGCTTACAATGAATTTTTTAGTGCCTTTAAGAATTTGAAAAATGAATATAAAGTTGTAAAGAAGAATTTAAGTATATCCAAAAAGGAAATTGACTCTTTAAAAACGAAAATCACATGTTTAGAAGAAAAGGAATTATTAGAAACGAAAAATGTATGTTTAGATGAGGATAATGATAAGAACCTAGCATGTGCAACTTGTAAAGAGCATGAATATGACATAGATATTCTTAACCATTTGCTAGACAAAGCCGAAAAGGAAATAGATGATCTTAAGAAGCATGAAATGGTGTTTGCTCAAAATAATGTAAATCATCAAGTTCCTTTGAAAAAGTCTAAAAGGAAAAATAAAAGAGTATGGGTAGAAAAAGGATCTAGAGCATGTTTTGTAAGTAATGAATCTTATTCTAAAGCTACATCAAAGGCATGTTTTTATTGCATGAAACAAGGTCACACTTCAAATAAATGTAAAATTAAACATTTTGGTGTTCCTAAAGGTAAATACATTTGGGTTCCTATTGTTAAATAATTTATTTGTCTGTAACCCCAAGGACCCAAAAGTTATGGGGACCTAAGTTTACTATGTTCTTGTTTTGTAGGAAACTTCCAAATCAAAGAAGTCTATGTGGTATCTTGATAGCGGATGCTCAAAACATATGACCGGTGATAAATCTAAATTTGTGAGTTTCAAAGCTAAGGAACAAGGATATGTAACTTATGGGGACAACAACAAAGGGAAGATTCTTGGAATTGGAAACATAGGTGGTGCAAACACTTTGGAGATCATGGATGTGCTTCTTGTTGATGGACTTAAGCATAATCTCCTTAGCATAAGTCAACTATGTGACAAAGGTTTTAAGGTAATCTTTGAAAGTAAATTTTGCACCATACACTTGATAAATTCCGAAAGTGTAGAATTGAAAGGCATTAGGCATAATAACATATACTTGATTGATTTGGATTGTTTACATGACTCTAGCATAACATGTTTAGTTGCTAAGGAAGAGAACCCTTGGTTGTGGCATAAGAGAGCGGCTCATATAAATATGCATCATTTGAACAAATTGATCTCAAAAGACTTAATTATTGGATTGCCTAAGTTAAAATTTGAAAAAGATAGATTGTGTGATGCATGCCAAAAGGGTAAACAAGTAAAATCATCATTTAAATCAAAGAATGTTATTTCCACTTCAAAACCCCTAGAATTATTACATTTAGACTTATTTGGACCTTCTAGGATAAAAAGCTTTGGTGGAAATTATTATGGACTTGTAATTGTTGATGATTACTCTAGATATACTTGGACATTTTTCATAACTATGAAAAGTGAAGCTTTTAAGGTCTTTAGAAAGTTTTCTAAACAAATTCAAAATGAGAAAGACCTAAGAATTAAAGTTTTAAGAAGTGACCATGGTAGTGAGTTTCAAAATGAAAAGTTTGAGAATTATTGTGAGGAAAATGGAATATTACATAATTTTTCTGCTCCTAGGACTCCCCAACAAAATGGTGTAGTTGAAAGGAAAAATAGGTCATTAGAGGAACTTGCTAGAACTATGTTAAATGAATCTAATGTTCCTAAATATTTTTGGGCTGATGCGGTTAGTACTGCATGTTATGTTTTAAATAGAATGCTCATTAGGTCAATTATTAAATCTACTCCCTATGAATTGTTTAATGGTAGAAAACCTAATGCTGCTCATTTAAAGATATTTGGATGTAAGTGTTTTATGCTAAATAATGGAAAGGACAACTTAGGAAAATTTGATTCAAAAGTTTATGAGGGCATTTTCTTAGGTTATTCATTAACTAGTAAGGTTTACAGGGTGTTTAATAGAAGAACTTTAAATATTGAAGAATCTATACATGTTACGTTTGATGAGATTGTAGACCTTGGGGGAAATCCTCTTGAGTCAAATAAAGAACTTACAGGTGATGATGAGTATATAAGAGAGGCTCTTGATGAATTATATTTGGAAGAAAATGAGCCCTCTCAAACACCTGAATTATCAAAAGAATGGCAATCACCTAGAGGACTCTCAATGGACAATATCATAGGTGACATCTCAAAAGGGGTAAGAACTAGAAATATGACTAATTTTTGTATGTCTGTAGCTTTTGTGTCACAGATAGAACCCAAAAATGTTGAGGAAGCGCTTAAAGATGACCAATGGTGCATAGCCATGCAAGAAGAACTTAACCAATTTGAAAGGAATCAAGTCTGGAAATTAATCCCAAGAGAGGAATCACATCAAGTTATTGGAACTAAATGGGTATTTAGAAATAAACTTGATGAAGATGGAAACATAACAAAGAATAAAGCCAGACTTGTTGCCAAAGGCTATTGTCAGGAGGAAGGTATAGATTATGATGAAACTTATGCTCCTGTTGCCAGAATTTGCTAAGATAATGCAGGGAGAGTTTGAAATGTCTATGATGGGAGAATTGACATTCTTCCTTGGACTTCAAATCAAGCAACTTAAAGATGGCATTTTCATCTCTCAAACCAAATACTGCAAAGAGATCCTTAAAAAGTTTGGAATGGATACCTCAAAGGAAGCTAACACACCCATGGGAACTTCATGCTATCTAGACAAGGATGAATCAGGTTTGGAAGTTAATCAATCTATGTATAGAGGTATGATAGGTTCACTGTTATACTTAACTGCAAGTAGACCCGATATTATGCATTATGTCTGTGTGTGTGCTAGATTTCAGGCTTGTCCAAAAGAATCTCACCTAATAGCAATAAAACATATTTTAAAATATTTAAAAGGAACTACTGGTTTTGGTTTATGGTATCCATCTGATGCTTGTAGTAGTTTAATAGGATATTCTGATGTTGATTATGGTGGATGCAAAATTGATAGGAAAAGTACTAGTGGGACATGTCATTTGTTAGGTTCATCCTTAGTATCTTGGCATTCTAAGAAACAAGCATGTGTTGCTTTATCTGCCACTGAAGCTGAATATATTGCAGTTGGTAATTGTTGTGCTCAAATTCTGTGGATGAAACAACAGTTAGAAGATTATAGTATATTTTTAAATGACATACCTTTGATGTGTGATAATACGAGTGCAATTAATCTTACTAAAAATCCAGTAATGCACTCTAGGACTAAGCACATAGAAATTAGACATCACTTTTTGAGAGATCATATCAGCAAAGGAAACTGTAAAATAGAGTATGTTGATACAAAGCATCAATTAGCAGATATTTTTACTAAGCCTCTACCCAAGGATAGATTTTATGATCTTAGAAGAGACTTACGGATATTAGAAACAACTTAAATTCTGCTTATTTAGACAGTTTTTGGATGATTATAATATTATAATTCATTATGTAGGGTGTTCATAAATTATCATGTGTAAAAACCTCAAAATTTTGATGTACTCTCTGGAATAATCGATTAATTGGAGTTATAATCGATTATTTGCTTCCAAAACACCCAAAACATGACATTCCTCTCTAGAATAATTGATTAATTTGACCATTAATCGATTAAAACCAGTGTTAATCGATTAACAGCTCAAAATAATCGATTAAATGGGTCTGGAAGTGGTTTAATCGATTAATTTGAGTTTTAATCGATTAAACCTGGCAAGTTTGGATTCCTAGCCGTTGCCAACGACTCTCTTGGCCCTTATTCACTTCCATATGACCGTTAGACATGCTTAGTTATAAATAGGGACCTCCATTTCACTTCTACTCACTTCTATCTCTTGAAATCAAGCTTTCTTGCCTTATTCTAAGCAATCTTGCCTTCTTTTGACTCCACTTGTCCTCTTAAATCTTCTTGTTACTCTTCGAATCCTTCAATGGCATCATCTTCTCGTGCAAAAATCCCTACTAGAAGAAGATCTGCACCCTCATCTCATCCCCGTCCTAATTCTATAGAAGGATGGATCTCTGATGCAGATGGCCAACAAGAATTTCTGTCCTATTGGAAGGAACGTGCTATTATTTCTCCTAAGTTCCTTATTGGTGAGCAGTTCATCAATAGGGGATTCAACTTTCCTAATCTCCTTGAAATTCAAGGAGTACGTCCCTTTCATCCAAATGCAAGGTACGTATTATCCTGACTTAGTTAGGGTATTTTATTCTAGATTCAAATTTAGAGATCAAATTGCTACCTCTAGAGTAAAAGGTGTCACAATTATTCTTGATGATGATATTTGGGAAAACGTCGCCCACTTTCCTATTAGAGAAGATGCTATTAACGTGTATGGTGAGTTAGATGATTTTGACAGGATCTTAGCTTACCGTTCTTTTCTGCGAAATCCCTCCTTGGAGATTGGACGTCTCCTTCTTGCTGGACCTTTGAAGAAGGAGGAACGCATGATTTTACATCTACTTGTCTGGATTCTCTGTCCCCGGGCTACGAATCATGCTCAATGTTCTTCAATTGATCTTCGTATTATTCATGCCATAATGAATAATGAGCCTTTAGATTAGGGTGATGATAATGAAGATTCTGATGAAGATATGCCTCCTGCTGCTGAGCTTCCCTCTGTTCAAATCCAAAGTGTTGGAACTTCCTCTACTCATCATGAAACCCGACAATCCATGGAAGACATGTTATCTGACATGAATCAGAGGATGCAAGCATTCTTCACTCTTTCTGGAGTACGACATGAGGAAATAATTCGCCGTATATCTGATGTAGATGATAAAATGTGCCATTTAGAAAATAGATTTGATGCACACTTTCATAATAATGATAGTGAAGAATTTTAAATTTGTTGTTATTTCTTATATTGTAATGAATGCTTATTTCTGAAATAAAATGTGGTGTTCTTTTATTGCTTTGATTGAGGGGGAGTTATCTCCAAGTTATGCATATTTTGAGGGGGAGCTCTTATGTTTGTACTAGAAGAATTATTTTTTATTCTAATCAAAATAGGGGGAGAAAATATTTAAAGCCTAATATGATTGTTTTTTAAATATTATCTGGTATGTTTAATGTGTTTGCTAGTATGATAGATAAAACATGTTATTACAAGGCTTTAAAAGATAATTTTGATCATCATCAAAAAGGGGGAGATTGTTGAACATTCAAGGACTTGATGTTGAACTTGATGGACATGAAGCTTGTTGATTTTGATGATGATTCAAGAACACAAGACTTAGAGTGTTGAAGACTTGTTTTATATTGTAATAACTCTGTGTTAATTAGATTGAGTCTGTAATATTAGAGTTTGAGATAGCCGGTACATAGTCTGCACCTTAGAAGCTTCAAAAAGCTCAAATTTATCAAAGAGGCTCGGCTTTAATCGATTAATTGGTGAAATAATCGATTAAAACAGTGAGAAAAACCATTTTCTGTATCTGCTCACTAGTTTAATCGATTAACACCCATGTTCATCAATTAACAGGTCTTTTAATCGATTAAAACAGAGAGTTTTGGGGTTCTGTTGATTTTGGCTCTATAATAATCGATTAACACTTCATTTAATCGATTATTTCAGTCAGATTTTGATTTTCAACTTCAAATCAACCCTATTTTCGAAAACCCTAATTCCAAGACTCCTATTTTCGAAAATCCCAATTCCCAAACCTTAATTTCTCTACTTAAGCTTCTCTATGGCACTCAGAAATGAAGAAGAACCTTTTTCATACAAAGGTTAAGTGCTGTGAGTGCTAGAGAACTGTTTGTTGCAAGAAAAAGGGGCTTTTGGAACCTGGTGTGGGCTAGAAGTGATAAGAATCACTAAGTGGAGTTCTTAGTGGATTGTGTACTGTGCCATCTCTAGGGAAAGTTGTTCTTCATCTCTTGTGGATTTCAAGAGAGGTGTTTTCTTTACTTTATCTTTTCCATTGTAATTTTGTTTGTAACAAACTGTGATTATTGTGACAGCGTTAATCCTCTGTTTGAGTGATTAGCAACTGGACGTAGGGTCTTTTGATCCGAACCAGTATAAATCTCCTGTGTAAGATTCTATCTCTACTCTATTTTCATTTACACAGTTTTTAATCGGTAAAATTTGGGGAAAATTTTGAAAACCTAATTTTTGTTAAGAAACCAATTCACCCCCCCTCTTGGTTTTTGTCCGACCACGCAAACATTCCGCTGCGCGATTCTAACAACAAATGAGAAATAATCGATTAAAACAACTAAGAGTTTTTCCCAGAATGTTTTAATCGATTAAAACAAGGTTTCTATCAGTTAAACTAACTTAGAAAGTTTTATGAAATCTTTTGGCAGAATTTAAATCGATTAAAATGCATTTCAATCGATTAAAATAACTAAGTGAACTTTTTTCAAAGTGTTTTAATCGATTAAAACAGATTGTTATCAGTTAAAATCACTTAGAAAAGTTTATAAGAATGTTTTGCAGTATTTTAATCGATTGAAAGACAAAACAATCAATTAAAACAGTTTGGAAGATTTTTTACAAAGAGTTTTAATTGATATAAACGGTGTCGTATCAGTTAAAACAAATCTGGAAAATAATCAAGAACTTTTTAACAGATTAAAAGAAGTTTTAACAGATTAAAACAAGACTTTTAATAGATTAAAAGATTATTTTACAGATTAAATAAACCAGCAGTTTTGAAAATCTTCTATATAAACATATTTGCTTGAACCTTTTAAAACATATCTTTTAGCAATCAATCAAGCAATCATAAGTGCTACTTTCAAGAGATATTCGCACTAGTTTTTGTGAAGTTCATAGAAGTTCTTTCTTGAGGCAAAATTGCATTCTTTTGAGCAGAAACACATACTGTAGAGCTGCATAAATCTGGTTTGAGCGTTCTAAGCTTCTTCTATTTGTTTCTTTACTTTCTTTACTGTATTGTGGGTGCCTGGAATTGTGGGCACTGGTTTCTATAGCTGGAATTTGGCTGCAGGGTTGGTCAAGAACTGGAATTTGGTTCTTGGTGAAGGTTTAGGTGCAGGAACTGGAATTGTGGTTCTTGTGGTAGATTGAGTGTGAGATTAAAGTTGTAATCTGTAAAACGTTCAATCTAGTGGAACCCAACTAGAATTTGGCTGGAGACTGGACGTAGCCCTGGGATTGGGTGAACCAGTATAAAACTTGGTTGTATCTTTCTAAACCCTTCTCTCCTTTAATTCTGTCACTGCATTTATTTTTGATTGCTTGCTGTGTGATTCAAGAACTGATCTTAAATCTTAAATCTTTGAAATAGATAAACTGAAATTTGCGAAAATCTTTCAAAGATCAATTCACCCCCCCTCTTGATCTCAGCCTATATTTCTAACAATTTTGACTTGCCCCTAGGGAGAAATGGAGTTTTTGACTCCTTGTTGGATGTTGTTGTTTTGAGCTGGCTTTGCCTATGCTCTTATTCCGCTGGGGAATGGGTTTTTATCTTTTCCTCGCGATTTTGGAAATTTGGCTTTTAAATGTGTGCGCCTTTTATGCACACTGCTTTTTTGTTATCTGCTGGATGAAGCGATTTATTTTTTCTCTTTTCTTTTTGGCGATCCCGGGGAGTTTATTGGCTTCCTGGGGATCCAATCTTTGATTTGATTTTTTATGATGGAGTCTTGGCTCCTGAATTTTTGTGAAGCTCTTTATTGAGTGGGATGAAGAGATTTTCTTCTTTTTCTCTTTTCGGATATTTTTCTGAAATGCTCTACTTGGAGATATTTATTCAGCCTTTATTGTGGCTTCTATTGGGGAAAAATATTTATTTTCTTTCTTTTTTTTTTAACCCCTGGGGATATGGAGATTTTTGACTTCATATCTTCTTTGGTTGATCTTTGAGTAGTCCTTATTCTCCTTTGGGGAATGAGGCGGATATTTTGGATGAGTGTGCTCGATGACTCATGTGGTGATGAAGCTGAGTCGCGAGGTAATTTTTGTTTTGCCTTTGGAATAGGCAAGGATACGCTTGGGGATGATCAAGCCTTTCCGTTGGCTTTTCTACGTTGATGGCTTCCTTTTCTCGGATGGAAGGATGTTGATTGAAGCTTCAAATGACTCTTTTTGACGACTCATGTGGTGATGCTGAGTCATGAAGTAATTTTTTGTTTTGCCTTTGGAGTAGGCAAGGATCCATTTGGGGATCATCGAGCCTTTCCGTTGGCCTTTTTATGGTGTACCTTCGTTTATTGGGATAGAAGGTTAGAACTAGTTTCCTTGAAGCTCTTTATTTTGCTGAAGTGGTTTTGATTTCTGCTTTTCTTTCGTGATTTTGATTTTTATTTGGATACTGTATTCTGGAGCCTCCTATTTTCAATCACAAGCATGGAGACTATCCTCCTTATATGCATGTTTATTATTCTTATTTGAAGAAAATTATTTTTTCTTGATTTTGACAAAGTCGTATTGTGCATCTACTTTGTGTGTAGATGTCCTAGATGCGATCTATTTATTTATTTATTTTTGATGCATTTAGAAAGTAACTGGTCTTCTCCCGTTGGCTTCTTATGAATATGCCGATGGGCTCCTCCTTTATGACCCTGATGATGGGCTCCTCTTTTATTCATCTTTTGGTTTTAGCCCTATCTTTTTCCTAGACCACCCTTTACGGGATTTTGATCTAGCGGGCTGCCTTAATTTTTGCCTAGAATATCTTAGGGGGCTTTTGCCTTATTTTTTGCCTAGATCGTTCTTTTGGGGTTTCCGATCTAGCAGGCTACCCTAGTTTTTACCTAAGAATATCCTAGCAGGCATTCATTCTTTTATTATATTTTTTTTATTATGCTTCCCTTTTTTAGATGCATGCTTGATCTTTGATTAAAGGTCTTTGCGCATATTTATGATTTATCAATAAAGAGGCATTTCCATAATATTTGGTCAAGAGAAAGGAAATGAAAGGGAATTTTATTGATAAATGAGCAAAATTTTATTTCTTTTATAGAAGGATTTGAAGGGTATTTAGAAGAATGGATTGCTGGGGTTAGCTATACTGTATTGATTAAACAGTCATGTCCATGATATCTGCCCCCTGGTTCTCCTAATTGCTTCAGTTGAGATGCCTGAGCTCAGAGTGAAGACTATGCAGACTGCTTGCTTCTGGAAGAATGTTACCTTAGCCGCCTTTCGGTTTTCAACTGAGGTAACCATTGCTCTTAGTTAGTTTTTTTTTTCTTTTTTTTTTACCTCTACTTTTTGCCTAGGATGTATCCTAGCAAGGGATATAGACCCTATCTTTTTCCCAGGGATGCCCTTTGCGGGTTTTCATTCCTGACGGGTCTTGAGCAATGTCTTCAAGCATAATACTTCTTCACTGTACCGGAGTTGATTAGGTGTCGAAGTTCTTTTCCATCCATATTGGCGAGGATAAGAGCCCCTTCCGAGAAAACTCATTTGACCACAAAGGGTCCTTCATAGTTTGTTACCCATTTTCCAATTTTATTCTTCTGGGTCGGAAGCAACTTATGTACCATTAAATCCTTCTTATGGTAAATATGAGGGTTGACTTTTTTCGTAAGCCTTTTTTATCTTCCTTTGATAGGCTTGCTCACGACATATAACATTCAGCCGTTTTTCTTCCATAAGGTTTAACTGGTTATATCGGCTTTGAACCCGTTCAGCTTATGTTAATTTAGCTTCCATCATCCTGTGCTTTTGTCAACATGATTAGCTGTACCGATTTGCCATTTCGGATCTTTGCTATAACCGAAGAGTAATCATTTTGAATGTAGAGCAACTGTCATGTCAATGCCCCTCTTCCTTTCCTTAGAGATTTCAATCCTCCTATTGATCACTATATTTCCACATTTCCCAGTCAATTACTTGAATGCTTTATGATGAAGGGTCAAGAGAATAGAAAGAAAGGGATTTAGTGCAAAGGCTTGTGTTTTAGTGAGATTTTTTATGAAATAATAGTTGCTGTAAGAATGGCTAGCCAAGGTTGGTCGGTGTTTAGGCTAGTTTAAACAAACGTTTTGTTTTTATGAGGTGGCGTCTTCAAATGAATACTCTGGCGCCTATTTGTGACTGATTAACTTTCCTAGTCCACCCTTTTGGGTTTTCAGCCTGTCGCCGCCACCAAAACGAGCGGCGGTCGGAGCGACGCGATGGTTTCGACCCTCTTGATTTTCGCGTTTTAATGGGTGGTTACAACGCCTTTAGGTTGTCCGATAACCGAGCTGAACCTAGGGGCGAGGTTTTCGAAAGGGCGTTCTTGGGTTGTCCGATAACCGGGCTAACCCAAGAACTAGTTTTGAAGGGTTCTGTGGAGTCGCCACCAGTGTTTTTACCGGAAACATCGGAAAAGGAGATAAAAAGGCGTTGGTTTTCGAAAAACATACTTTGGTCGTTAGAACCAGAGTTGGGTAAGGGAGTTAGTTACGTGTAAAGGAAGTGTTAGTTCCTTTACGACGCCCCTTTCGGGTTCCCTATGACAGGCCAGCTATTAAAAATACTTAAACCGGTGAAAATTACGCTTTTACCCTTTTATTTTGCGGAATTTAAAGTTACGACTACATGGCCCTAGCAGCTATTGCACAATTTATGTAGAGTGGTAAATAGGCGGAGATGAAGAGAAAACCTTTGAAGCGGGCTTTTTCTATTAATTCTTTAAAAAAGAGGGTGCTTTGTGGCAGCCCTTCACTCTACACAGCGTTGGGAACTCCTCTAAATGGCGAAAAACGTTCACAGAAACACTCAGAAGCTCTGGAAATGCGTCGGAGGGATTCTAGAGAGAAGATCTAGTGATTTCTAGAGAGAAGGAGGAGAAAACTGTGTGGAAATGAGGGAATGGAGCCCCCTATTTATAGGATTTCGCGCCTGACAGGTCGAGACTGCCGTTCCCGTCTGACAGGGCCGAGACCGCCGTCTCGCCAAACGAGACCGTCGTCTCGTCCTGCCAAAGTGGCGAGACCACCGTCTCGCCAAACGAGACCGTCATCTCGCCCTTCGCAAGTGGTGAGAACGTCCTCCTGGAAAGCGAGACCGCCGTCTCGCCAAACGAGATGGCGGTCTCGCCAGTTGCGTGAGGCGAGACGGCGGTCTCGTCCCAAAAAGGCGAGAAACCTTATTTTTGTGCCAAAAATCCCTCCTATCCTAGTATGGGGCCTAATAGTCTCTCCTAGTGGCTTTTTAGGCTTCATCCATCTTCGAATAGGAGGTCTTCTACTCTTTATTTGGAGGCCGGGCAAGATTTGGGGTCTACACAGCCTAGGATATTGTGTTATGTCATAACTTTTGTCTAGGTTCCCCTTTTCCATTTTTGGGATACCTAGCGGACTTTATTTTGTCTATAGTGCTTTGATTGTTTTGACGTATTTTGGAACAAAACATTTGTCTAAACATGGTTATTTATGGGGTATAGACATAATTAGCGAGAAGAGAAGCAAATAGTAAGAATAGCATTCTTTTGTAATTCAAAGGGAAATGTGTGCCCTAAAGATGCTCGGGGGTCAGGCACACCCCGAGGACTGATCTCTAATAGTCATTGGGTTTACATCCCTTAAAATCGAAAGAAGGACATCTAATGACTAACGCTACCCTTGATGCTAATATTCCTCCTTTTCGGAATATCGTCTTTAAGGTATGGAGGGGAGACTTCTCTTTTCTTTGTATGACTTGATCTTTTGGAGGGTCGTACTTTAAAGGATTATCCTTAAAATCTGGTGGCTCTCTTATTCCTTGAGCGTCCTTTCCAAGCCCTTGTCTGGGCTGTATCCATATCTCTTCATTATATGGGCCACTTTTAAATTGCTAGGAAGTCTTTCCATATTTTCAAATGTCCTCTTTAGCCACATCCATTTAAGGTATGATAGACGGCTCGCTGATTCGAATGTAGTTTTTAGCTTGAACCATGATCAACTTGTCGCCTACCACGAATTTGATTTTTTGGTGGAGCGTTGAAGAAACTGCCCTAGCACCGTGAATCAAAGGTCTACTTAATCTTCCCCTTGGATTCTTTTTTTCTTTTCCTCTTCGGTTTCTTTATTTTTCCTTTGTTTTGAGGAGCATTATCTTGTAGCTCCTTGGGTGAATAAATTATTTTGCTTCTTGTCGTGCCCCCAATGCCAGCTATGTTGAAGACATCTTCATCAACGAGCAATTCTTCTGTGTATCCACAATACAACTTTATCCAATGTATAAGGGAAAGGATGAAGCATGAATAGGCGCAAAGGTGTTATTGCCCCTTCCCTGACATTATCAATTTGGGTACTGATATTTACTTCTTTCTTATTATCTCTTTGTCCCAAATTGATGGCCTAAGTTTTTCCTGATGGGGCTGTATCAATTGAGCTTATTTTTCAACAGTCTTTGCATGTCCAGGGAAATGGTCCCCTCCTCACTGTCTGAATCAATCCATTCGCCTTCGGCTTTTAGCTCCCGCAGAGAGTTTTCAATCACAGACATGACTGTTTATATGGTCCTTATTTGGGTCTAGATTTTATTCAATTATTTTGGCGTGAGAGAGAAAAGAATGAGAAGCATATGAAGATTATGAAAAATGCCTCATTGTATTGATGAAAAGAGAAATATATACAGAGTCCCTTTAATCAAAAGATCTCGCGGCCACGGGTAGAGACCACGAGAGATGCATCCGAAGATTTTTTTTATTTATTTATACTTTTTATTTATTTATATTTTTTAATGAGGAGCCCTAATCAGCTGGTCTTCTCTACCCAAGCTCACTGTTCTGGTTGTGATATAGGCTTGGTATTCACATTGGGAGCATTGAAGGTGATACACCCAACATTCAACAAATCTTGGACCCTATATTTTAAGTTGATGCAATCTTCCACAGAATGTCCAGGAGCGCCTGAGTGGTAATCACATTTTTCGTTGAGCTTGTACCAACCGGGGTAAGGTGGATCTTTCTTCTTCAGAGGGATACGTGTTAGGAGTTTGGCCTCTAACAGCTTTGGTAGCAGACTCCCATAAGAGGTTGGAATGGGGGTGAATTTCTTCTCTTGTCTGCTTGACTGCCTAGATGGTTGTGAAGAGGAAGAAGGGGTAGTGAGGTTGATGGCATTTACGCTCCCCTCTTTCTTCTTGCCAAAGGACCTCTTGAATGATACGCGAGACTTTTTAAATTTGGGAGGGGATTAAGTATTTTTGACATCGGTTACCTCCTTTAAATCAAAGTTGTGTACCTCTAATGCCCTTAATTTCTCCTCTAGGGCAGAAGTTTGTTGTTTGGAAACCTCATTGTGGAGGCATTGTCAGCGCATTAGTTCCATTAAATACGCCATCTGCTCTTTTACGTAGTTAAGCTCAATGGTGAGCCTGTTGTTTTGTTTCTCTAACTGCTCTTTTATGGTATTAAGCTCAGCGGAGAGCATATGGTTCTGCTCCTCTAATTGCTCCATCCTCTTGGCTTTTTGAGTGCGAGTGAGAACAAGTAGAAGACCAGCCACTTTCTAAATGAATTAAAGATTTTTATTATTATAGCTTTTTTTATTATGAATGATCAGTGTGGGATAGATATGCCTTAGACCATAGCTTTGGTGTTTTCCTAAAAGCTTATGCTTTAGGGAGTACCATACCCACCTTGGTGTGATGGTTGAAGCACTTGTTGGATTTGATGAAGACATATAGAGTTTATAGAGCTTATTTAGCTTATTTTGTGGGTGTGTAGGTGAATAGGTTATAGGGTTAGAATTTAATCTCTTGATGGTTTCAGTAAATCTTATGATAAGCGCCTATAGATATTGCATCTCATGGAATTTAACTAACTGCATGAAAAACTAATCTTTAAGCATTAAAAGAACAAAACTAAGTTTTTAAATCTGTTAAAAAGAAGTTTCAATCTGTTAAAATTACTTAACATAGAAAATGTTCATATACAGTCAAAATTTTAATTGATTGAATCGCAGAATCAACAGGTTAAAATGTTCTTAATGATTTTTGCATATTAAAGGTTTCGCAATTTTAATCTGTTGAAATCAAGTTCAATCTGTTGAAACAGAGAGATGTTATTTTTCACTTTGGAGTATCTCAGAATTTCAATCTGTTGAAATGAGTTTTAATCTGTTGAAACAGAGAGATCATTTTTTCATTCTAAGGTATCACAGGATTTCAATCTGTTGAAATATCTTTTAATCGATTGAAACAGAGAGCTACCATTTTTTCTAAACTGTTTCAATCCATTGAAAACTGGAATTAACCGATTGAATGAGTTTTAAAAGAAATCAATCGATTGAAACGTCGTTTTAATCGATTGAAAAGCATTTTGATCGATCACAACTTAATTCTGATCGATCATATCTAGTACTGATCTGTCATAAAGCAATTATGATCGGTCATCTGCTACTCCAAGTCATTTTTAATCGATTGATTCTATCAATTTCTCTCTTTTACTCTATAAATATAGTTTTGATTTCTCTTTTGAAATACAATTTGAAAAACAATTGAAAGCAATCTTAGAGCTCTCATATACGTGCCTTTCTCTGTGCATTCATACACTTTTCATATCATAAGGCGTTTTGATCAAGATTATTGAAAGTTCATCAAGAGAGAAAGTTCTGAGTTAGCAAAATTGTTTTTGGACTTCTATACTGTAAAAGCTACAGTCCAGGTTTATTCTTTTCATACACTTGTACAAAGTTTAATTGTGTAGATTGGGTTTGAATTTGCACTGGTTACAGTAACTGGGTTTGGTTACTGGGTGGTTAATTCAAGAGTCTATCTTGTGGTGTTGTAAGATAGTTCTTGGGGTAGATTGGTGTATATCTACTGGTTTGTATTTTCACTTGGAATTAGTGGAACTTGGCAGATTTGTTAAGAATTGGATGTAGCTCTGGGAAAGAGTGAACCAGTATAAACTCTTGTGTTGAATTTCTGCTTTCATCTCTTTACAATTCTTGCTTATATTCTTGCTTTTTTTAAAACCAAATCTGCCTAACAAAAGATTGAAAAAGATTAATCATTCTTCTGAAGGAAAGTGTGTTTTTCGAAAAAAGTTTTATAAAGTTCAATTCAACCCCCCTCTTGAACTCAATCATTAATTCTTACAATGGTTCCCTTTTTTTTTTCAAAAAGGTTACCATCATACCTTAGCGCACTTATCTCTTCTAGGAAGGTTATAAACGCACTTGGGTCTCTTTCGCTATTATCTAAGGATATCTAATGCATCCTAGAATGAGTGTGTTTATGCATGCACTACAAATCCTGCTATTTGCAAAAATGACAGCAAATATTGAAAGTGGAATAACTTTTGACTGGGTTGTCCGATTTGGATGCACAAGATGTCAAAACAAAGAGAAAAGGGTGAAGAACCAATTTCCAGCTTGGTTCTTCACCTCTTTCTCTTCGTTTTGATATGTTGTGCGTCCAAATCGGACAACCCAGTCAAAAGTTATTCCACTTTCAATATTTACTGTCATTTTTGCAAAAAAAAAAAAGGGAACCATCACACTGAGGTGGGTATGGTACTCCTTAAAGCATAAGCTTTTAAGAAGACACCAAAGCTATGGTCTAAGGCATATCTATCCCACACTGATCATTCATAATAATAAAAAAGATATAATAATAAAAATCTTTAAATCATTTAGAAAGTGGCTGGTCTTCTACCTCTTCTCACTCGTGCTAAAAAAGCCAAGAAGATGGAACAATTAGAGGAGCAGAACCGTATGCTCACCACTAAGCTTAATGCCATAAAGGAGAAGGTGCCGCAATTAAAGGAATGGTTAGAGAAACAAAACCACAGGCTCACCACTGAGCTTAACTTCGTAAAAGAGCAGATGGCGTATTTAATGGAACTAATGCGCCGACAATGCCTCTACAATGAGGTTTCCAAACAACAAATTCTGCCTTCGAAGAGAAATTAAGGGCAATAGAGGGATACAACTTTGATTTAAAGGAGGTAACCAATGTCGAAAATACTCATGTCGAAAATACTCGATTCCCTCCCAAGTTTAAGAAATCCCATGCATCATTCAAGAAGTCCTTTGGCAAGAAGAACGAGGGGAGTGTAAATGCCATCAACCTCACTACCCCTTCTTCCTCTTCACAACCATCTAGGCAGTCACGCAGACAAGAGAAGAAATTCACTCCCATTCCAACCTCTTATGGAAATCTGCTGCCAGAATTAATAAAGGACAATCTCCTAGCATATGTCCCTCCAAAGAAAATGAATCCACCCTACCCAGAATGGTACAAACCTAATGAGAACTGCGATTACCATTCAGGCGCTCCTGGGCATTCTGTGGAGAATTGCATGGCCTTGAAATATAAGGTTCAAGAATTGTTGAATGCCGGGTGGATTACTTTCAATGCTCCCCCGACGTGAATATCAAGCCTCTATCACAACCAGAATAGTGAGCTTGGGTAGAGAAGGCCAGCTAACTAGGGCTCCCCATTGCATCTTTTGATTAAAAAAAGTATAAATAAATAAAAAGTATAAATAATAATAAAAAGCTTCCGATGCATTTCTCGCGGTCTCTGCTCATGGCCGCGAGATCTTTTGATTAAACGGACTCTGTATATATTTCTCTTTTCATCAATACAACGAGGCATTTTTCATAATATTCATATTCTTCTCATTATTTTCTCTCTCACTCCAAAATAATTAAATTAAATAAAATCTAGACCCAAATAAGGACCATATAAACAGTCATGTCTGTGATTGAAAACTCTCTGCGGGATCTGAAAGCCGAAGGCGAATGGATTGAGTCAAACAGTGAGGAGGAGACCATTTCCCCGGACATATAAAGACTATTGGAAAAATAAGCTCAATTGATACAGCCCCATAAAAAAAAATTTAGGCCATCGATTTGGGAAAAAGAGATAATAAGAAAGAAATAAATATCGGTACCCAAATTGATAATGACGGGGAATGGGCAATAACACCTTTGCGTTTATTCATGCCTCGTCCTTTCCCTTATACATCAGATAAAACTGTACCATGGAGATACATAGAAGAATTGCTCGTCGATGAAGATATCTTCAACATAGCTGGCATTGGGGGCACGACAAGAAGTGGAAGAATTTATTCCCTCAAGGAGCTACAAGATAATGCTCCTAAAAAACAAAGGAAAAATAAAGAAACCGAAGAGGAGAAGGAAAAAAGAATCCAAGGGGAAGATTAAGTAGACCTTGGATTCACGGTGCTAGGGCACTTTCTTCAACGCTCCACCGAAAAATCAAATTCGTGGTAGGCAACAAGTTAATCATGGTTCAAGCTAAGGATTACATTGGAATCAGCGAGCTGTACACCATACCTTAAATGGATGCGGCTGAAGAGGACATTTGAAAATATGGAAAGACTCCTAGTAATATGAAAGTGGCTCATATAATGAAGAGATATGGATACAGCCTAGGACAAGGGCTTGGAAAGGATGCTCAAGAAATAAGAGAGCCACCAGATTTTAAGGATAATCCTTTAAAGTACGACCCTACAAAAGATCAAGTCGTACAAAGAAAAGAGAAGTCTCCCCTCCACACCTTAAAGACGATCTTCCGAAAAGAAGGATATTAGCATCAAGGGTAGCGTTAGTCATTAGATGTCCTTCTTCCGATTTTAAGGGATGTAAACCCAATGACTATTAGAGATCACTCCTCGGGGTGTGCCCGACCCCCGAGCATCTTTAGGGCACGCATTTCCCTTTGAATTAACAAAGAATGTTATTCTTACTATCTGCTTCTCTTCTTGCTAAATATGTCTATACCCCATTAAATAACCATGTTTAGACAAACGTTTTAAAAATGCGTCAAAATAATCAAAGCGCTATAAACAAAATAAAGTTCGCTAGGTATCCCAAAAATGGAAAAGGGGAACCTAGACAAAAGTTAGGACATAACACAACATCCTAGGCTGAAAACCCAAAAGGGTGGACTAGGAAAGTTAATCAGTCACAAATAGGCGCCATAAAGTAATCAGTTGAAGATGCCACCTCATTAAAACAAAACATTTGTTTAAACTAGCCTTAACACCGACCAACCTTGGCTAGCCATTCTTACAAAAACTATTATTTCATAAAAAATCTCACTAAAACACAAGCCTTTGCAATAAATTCCTTTCTTTCTATTCTTTTGACCCTTCACCATAAAGCATTCAAGTAATTGACTGGGAAATGTGGAAATATAGTGATCAATAAGAGGATTGAAATCCCTAAGGAAAGGAAGAGGGGCATTGACATGGCAGTTGCTTTATATTCAAAATGATTACTCTTCGATTATAGCAAAGACCTGAGACGGCAAATCGGTACAGCTAATCATGTTGACAAAAGCACAGGATGATGGAAGCTAAATTAACAGAAGTTGAACGGGTTCAAAGCCGATATAACCAATTAAACCTTATGGAAGAAAAACGGCTGAATGGTATAAGTCGTGAGCAAGCCTATCAAAGGAAAATAAAAAAGGCTTACGAAAAAAGATCAACCCCCACATTTACCAAAAGAAGGATTTAATGGTAAATAAGTTGCTTTTGACCCAGAAGAATAAAATTGGAAAATGGGCAACAAACTATGAAGGACCCTTTGTGGTCAAATGAGCTTTCTTGGAAGGGGCTCTTATCCTCGCCAATATGGATGGAAAAGAACTTCGACGCCTAATCAACTCCGGTACGGTGAAGAAGTATTATGCTTGAAGACATTGCTCAAGACCCGTCAGGAATGAAAATCCGCAAAAGACATTCCTGGGCAAAAGATAGGGTCCATATTCCTCGCTAGGATACGTCCCAGGCAAAAAGAAGAGGTAAAAAAAATATAAAAATAAAAAACTAAGAGCAATGGTTACCTCAGTTGAAAATCGAAAGGCGGCTAAGGTAACATTCTTCCAGAAGCAAGCAGTCTGCATAGTCTTCACTCTGAGCTCAGGCATCTCAACTGAAGCAATTAGGAGAACCAGGGGGCAGATATCATGGACATGACTGTTTAAGCCTATACAGTATAGCTAACCCCAGCCATCCATTCTTCTAAATACCTTTTGAAATCCTTCTATAAAAGAAATAAACTTTTGCTCATTTATCAATAAAATTCCCTTTCATTTCCTTTCTCTTGACCAAATATTATGGAAATGCCTCTTTATTGATAAATCATAAATATGTACAAAGACCTTTAATCAAAGATCAAACATGTATCTAAAAAAGAGGAAGCATAAAAAAATAATAAAAGAAAAAATGCCTGCTAGGATATTCTTAGGAAAAAATCAGGGTAGCCTACTAGATCGAAAACCCCAAAAGAACGATCTAGGCAAAAGATAAGGCAAAAGCCCCGTAAGATATTCTAGGCAAAAATTAAGGCAGCTCGCTAGATCAAAAAACCCGTAAAGGGAGGTCTAGGCAAAAGATAAGGCTAAAACCAAAAGATGAATAAAAGAGGAGGCCATCATCATGGTCATAAATGAGGAGCCCATCGACATATTCATATGAAGTCAACGGGAGAATGCCAGTTACTTTCTAAATGCATCAAAAAATAAAAAAACAAATAGATTGCATCTAGAACATCCACACACAAAGTAGTTGCACAATACGACTTTGTCAAAATCAAGAAAAAAATAATTTTCTTTAAAATAAGAATAATAAACATGCATATAAGGAGTCTAGTCTCCATACTTGTGATTGAAAACAGGAGGCGCCAGAATCCAGTCTCCAAATAAAAATTCCCTCAAGAAAGAAAAGGCAAAATCAAAACCATTTCAGCAGAATAAAGAGCTTCAAGGAAACTAGCTCTAACCTCCTACCTCAATAAACAAAGGTACACCAGAAAAAGGCCAATGGAAAGGCTCGATGATCCCCAAGTGGATCCTTGCCTACTCCAAAGGCAAAACAAAAATTACTCCACGACTCAGCATCACCACATGAGTCATCAAACATAATCATTCGAAGCTCCAACCACCATCCTTCCATCCAAGAAAAAGGAAGCCATCAACATAGAAAAGACAACGGAAAGGCATGATCATCCCCAAGCGGATCCTTGCCTACTCCAGAGGAAAAACAAAAATATTACCTCACGACTCAGCTTCATCACCACATGATTCATCGAGCACATTCATCCAGAATCTCCACCACTTCCCCAAAGGAGAATAAGGACTACACAAAGATTAACCAAAGAAGATATAGAGTCAAGATCTCCATATCCTCAGGGGTTCAACAAAAAGAAAGAAAAGAAAAACTTTTCATTCCCCAATATAGGCCACGAAAAATGCCGAATAAATATCTTCAAGTAGAGCATTTCAGAAAAATCTACAAAAAGAGGAAAACAAGAAAATTTCCATCCTCCAGCTTAATAAGAGCTTCACAAAGCTAGGAGCCAAGACTCCATCATAAAAAATCAAATCAAAGATTGGATCCCCAGGAAGCCAATAAACTCCCCGGGATCACCAAAAAGAAAAGAGAAAAAAGAAATCTTTTGATCCAGCAGATAACAAAAAAGCCAGTGTGCATAAAAGAAATTAAAAAGGCGCACACATTTAAAAGCCAAATTTTCAAAATCGCGAAAAAGAGATAAAATCGCGAGAAAAAGGTAAAAGCCCATTCCCCAGCAGAATAAGAGCGTAGGCAAAGCCAACTCAAAATAACAACATCCAACAAAGAGTCAAAAACTCCATTCCTCCCTAGGGGGCAATTCAAAATAGATCTTCGGAAAACGATCAAATCCCCGGTGGATCACCAAAAAGAAAAACTATCCCCAGTGAGCCTACTAGCAAAGGCAAAACTAAAAATTCATATCCTCAGGGAGTTAATCGCCTATAACGCCCAATATGGATATCCCTAATGGAATTCAAAGCTTCCACTTCCAATGAAACCTCTGCCTACTCAAAGGCAAGCAAAGAGCCAATATCCCCAAGAAACGGGAAATCAACCTATGCAAGAGGCAATACAAGTCCAAAGCACAAAGCTTCCAATAAAGCATCTGCCTACTCAGAGGTATTATCAAGAGCAAATATCCTCAAGTGGAACATCAGCCTATTCAGAGGCGAAAAACAACAAGTATAAAGCCTTCACCACTATTGAAGCATTTGCCTAATCAAGAGGCACGACAGAAACCAAAAATCCCCAATGGATTTCTGCCTAAATAAGAGGCAACCAACAAAGAATCCCCAGCAAGATCGGATGGTTAAAAAGAAAAGCCAAAAAAAACAAAGAATCCCCGGCAAGACCAGATGGCTAAAAAAAAAAAAAGCCAAAAACAAAGAATCCCTGGCAAGACCGGATGGCTAAAAAGAAAAGCCAAAAACAAAGAATCCCCGGCAAGACCGGATGACTAAACAGAAAAGCCAAAAACAAGAAATCCCTGGTAAGACCGGATGGCTAAAAAGAAAAGCCAAAAATAAAGAAATCCCTGGTAAAACTAGATGACTAAAACAGAAAAGTCAAAAAGAAAAATCAATCACTCCCCATGGAATGGGCGCATGATCAGAAACAGTAAGCCGCCAACAGATCTCCAAAACCAGATGACCATAGGATTGACTACCAAAAAGTGCATCCTGAGAGCCTTGCAGAACGGGGCTCGTTCAGAACCTTGCAAAACGGGGTTCATACCAAGTGGGGGTAGTGTCGCCGCCATCAAAACGAGGCGGTCGGAGCGACGCGATGGTTTCCGACTTTCCATTTTTCGCGTTTTTTATTGGTGGTTACAACGCCTTTAGGTTGTCCGATAACTGGACTGAACCTAGGGGCGAGGTTTTCGAAAGGGTGCTCTTGGATTGTCCGATAACCGGGCTAATCCAAGAGCTAGTTTTTGAGGGTTCTCTGGAGTCGCCACCGATGTTTTTACCGGAAACATCGGAAAAGGGTTTTTAAAGGCGTTGGTTTTCAAAAAACCAACTTTGGTCATTAGAACCAGAGTTGGGTAAGGGAGTTAGTTACGCGTAAAGGAAGTGTTAGTTCCTTTACGACGCCCCTTTCGGGTTCCCTATGATAGGCCAGCTATTCTGTTCATAAATAAACCGGAAAAATACGCTTTTACCCTTTTATTTGCGGAATTTAAAGATTATGACTACATGGCCCTAATGTCTATTGCGTAATTTAAATAATGCGGTAAAAGATAGAGAGAGAAAGTAGGAACCTCCGAGGCTAGCTTTCTATTAATTCTTCAAAAATAGGGTGCTTTGCGACAGCCCTTCACTCTACACGGTGTTTGAATCCTCTCGAAACGCTCTAAAAAAAGCTCTAAAGACACTCAGAAGCTCCGGAAATGTGTTGGAGGGATTCTAGAGAGAGAAACTATTGATGTGACTAGAGAGAGAGTGAGAAAGTTGTGTGAAATGAGGGGAATGGAGGCCCTATTTATAGGGATTCACGCTTGTCAGGTCGAGACGGCCGTCTTGCCAATCGGGACAACCGTCTCGCCTTACAGGAATGGCGAGACGGCCATCTCGCCAAACGAGACGGCGGTCTCGCCACTTGTGCAAGGCGAGAAGGCGGTCTCGACCCCTCCTATCCTAGTATGGGGCCTAATAGTCTCTCCTACTGGCTTCTTAGGCTTCGCCCATCTTCGAAAAGGAGGTCTTCTGATCTTTATTGTGAGGCCAGGCAAGATTAGGGGTCTACAGGTAGGTACCCATCAGAGCCTTGCAGAACGGGGTTCGTACCAGGTGGGGGTAGGTACCCATAAGGGCCTTGCAGAACGGGGTTCGTACCAGAAGGGGGTAGGTACCCATCAGAACCTTGCAGAACAGGGTTCGTACCAGGTGGGGGTAGGTACCCATTAGAGCCTTGCAGAACGGGGTTCGTACCAGGTGGGGGTAGGTACCCATCAGAGCCTTGCAGAACGGGCTTCGTACCAGGTGGGGGTAGGTACCCACCAGAGCCTTATAAAATAAGGTTTGTACCGGATGAGGGTAGGTACTCATCAGAATCTAGCAAAATGCATATTCATACCAGGTGGGGGTAGGTACCCACCAGAGCCTTATAAAATAAGGTTTGTACCGGATGAGGGTAGGTACTCGTCAGAATCTAGCAAAATGCAGATTCGTACCAGGTGAGGGTAGGTACTCACCAGAGCCTTGCAAAACAGGGTTCGTACCAGGTGGGGGTAGGTACCTACAAGAGCCTTATAAAATAAGGTTTATACCAGATGAGGGTAGGTACTCATCAGAATCTAGCAAAATGCAGATTCGTACCAGGTGGAGGTAGATACTCACTAGAGCCTTACAAAATGGGTGGCAAAACAACCTTACTTTTATTAAAGGATAGTTCAGTTGTTGAACACCTCGGAAGTAAGTACCCACAAAGAACCTTGCAGAACGGGGTTTATACCAGGTGAGGGTAGGTACTCACCAGAGCCTTGTAGAATAAGGTTCGGACCAGGTGGGGGTAGGTACCCACCAGAGCCTTATAAAAGAAGGTTTGTACCGGATGAGGGTAAATACTCGCTAGAATCTAGCAAAATGCAGATTCGTAGCAGGTGGGGGTGGATACTCACTAGAGCCTTACAAAACGGGTTGCAAAAACCTTACTTTTATTAGAAGATAGTTCAGTTGTTGAGCACCTCGGAAGTAAGTACCCACAAAGAACCTTGCAGAACGGGGTTCATACCAGGTGAGGGTAGGTACTCACCAGAGCCTTGCAGAACAAGGTTCGGACCAGGTGGGGGTAGGTACCCACAAGAGCCTTATGAAATAGGGTTCGCACCAGATGAGGGTAGGTACTCATCAAAAAGCAGATTCATACCTAGTGGGGGTAGGTACCCACAAGAGTCTAGCGAAATGCAGACTCATACCTGGTGAGGGTAAGTACTCACCAAAGCCTTATAAAAGAAGGTTCAAACCAGATAGGGGTCGGTACCTATCAAAAATATTTACCATCCGGAGGATCAGCAAACTTCAGCAAAGGAGCACCGAAGGATGACCGGGTAAAGAGGGTTAACTCCTTCACCTACCAACTAACTTTGTGGGCACATTAGGCCAACAATTAGTCAGGCAGGTGAAGGGGGGGGGGGGTAGTTGTAGACCCCTAATTTTGCCGGGCCTCTCAATAAAGGCTAAGAAGGCTTCCTATTTGAAGATAAAGCTTCGGTGGACGTCTAACGGCATCAATCGACTTCCGAATAAAGAATGGAAAGCTTCCCGGAAGTCTCAGAACACAAAATCTGGCCAGGATAGTCGAGATGGCCGTCCCAGCAAGCCCAGACGGTCGTCCCAAGTGCCAGTCAGCCGTCTCAGCCTGTTTTGATGGTTGGGATGGCCGTCCCAAATCCCAAACGGCCGTCCCGGCTTCCCCAGATGCCCATCCCTGTTTTCCAGCCCCCAAACAGTCGTCCCAAAGTGCCAGGCTGCGAAAACTATAAATAGGAGGCTCATTTGTCACTTTTTCACACTCCAGACACTTGTCTTCTCTCCCTACTTCGAATGAACTCTCCGGTTGCCTAAAAAAGGTAACAATTGGTTAAGGAATTGTATTCTAGCATTCGATTCTTCTTTAAAATTTAGTTGAGTCGATATTGTATTTAGGGAGGAGAGTCTTTGTAGAGTGGGGGATTGCCAAAACGCATCATCACAGTTAAAGATTTGCAATACAAAGCTTGCTACGGAGGTTCTTTTCACTTCTCTTCTCCTTTATTACTTTATTTATTGCTTTATGTATGCAATATAAAATAAAATCATGTAGATAGCCATTTTTTAATATTATGCAATAAAATAGGGTAATAGCGTAATTTCTCATAATCTTTACTTAATGAATGAATCCGTCATAAGGAACCCGAAAGGGGCGTCGTGGGGGTGCTAACACCTTCCCCACACGTAACTAACTCCCTTACCCAACTCTGGTTATAATGGCCAAGTTTGGTTTTTCTTAAAATCAACGCCTTTTTATTCTTTTCCAATGTTTACGGTCAAAACATTGGTGGCGACTCCATAAGAACCCTTTTGCGAAAATCTTGTTTTTATTAAAGGATAGTTCAGTTGTTGAGCACCTCGGCAGCAATGAACACATTTAAAAATAAAACGCGAGTCTAAACCATCTTTTCGCGACCGCTCGCATAAACATTTGAGATGTCCCTAGACGTCGGAACGGACGACGGCGACAAATAGGAACCTCCATTTCACTTCTCCACACCTCACACTCTTGAATCCAAGCTTTCTAGCTTCATTATATCATTCTTGCCTTCTTCTAACATCACTTGTCTTCCCAAACTCTCTTGTTATTCCTCTCATTCTACAATGGCCTCATCTTCTCGTGCTAAAATTCCCACCAGAAGAAGATATGCACCTGCCTCTCATCCCCATGCTAATTCTGTCGAAGGATGGATCTCCGATGCAGAGGGCTGACAGGAATTTCTGACTTTTTGGAAGGAACAAGGTATTATCACTCCCAAATTCCTTATTGGTGATCAATTCATCAATAGGGGATTTAATTTTCCTAATCTTCTTGAAATTCAAGGAGTTCTCCCTTTTATCCAAATGCAAGGTACGTATTATCCTGACTTAGTTAGGGTATTTTACTCTCGTTTTAAATTTAGAGATCAGGTAGCTACCTCTCGTGTTAAGGGAGTAACCATTATTCTTGATGACGATATTTGGGAAAACGTTGCACATTTTCCTATAAGAGATGATGCTATTAATATTTTTGCCGAGTTAGATGACTTTGACAGGATCATGGCTTATCGTTCTTTTCTTCGTAACCCTTCCATGGAGATTGGGTGTCTCCTTCTAGCTGGACCATTGAAGAAGGAGGAACGCCTGCTCTTGCATTTACTTGTCTAGATCCTATGTCCCCGGGCAACGAATCATGCCTAATGCTCTTCAATAGATTTTCGCATTATTCATGCAATAATGAATAATGAGCCAATAGATTGGGGCAGCTTCGTCACAATGACTATGTTAAAGGCCAAACGTCATCCCACCTCCAAAATTCCATATGCTCTCCTTATCTCTCGCATTCTTGAATACAAAGGAGTGAATTGGTTTTTGTCCTAATTTTTAAAACCTAATTTTTGTTAAGAAACCAATTCATCCCCCCTCTTAGTTTTTGACCGTTCACGCAAACATTCCGCTGCACGATTCTAACAGAATTGGTTTCTTAACAAAAATTAGGTTTTAAAAATTTTCCCCAAATTTTACCGATTAAAATGTTGTGTAAACGTAAATAGAATAAGGATAGAGTCTTACGCAGAAGATTTACACTGGTTCGGATCAAAAGACCCTACGTCCAGTTGCTAATAACTCAAACAGAGGATTAACACTATCACTATAATCAAGTTTTTACAAACAAATAACAATGAAAAAGAGAGAGTAACGAAAACACCTCCTTCAGTCACACAAGAGATGAAGAACAGTTTTCCCTAGAGACGGCACAACACACAATCCACCAAGAACTCCACTTAGTGATTCTTATGCCTTCTAGCCCACACCAGGTTCCAAAAGCCCGTTTTTCCTCTAACAAATAGTTCTCTAGCAATCACAACTCTCAACTTTTGTTTGAAAAAAGGTTGTTCAATTTTCTGAGAGCCTTAGAGAACCTTAAGTAGATGAATTAGGGTTTGGGAATTGGGGATTTTCGAAACTTGGTGTATTGGGACTAGGGTTTTCGAAAATAGGTTTAATTTGAAGTTCAAAATGCAAATCTGACTGAAATAATCGATTATCTCAAGTGTTAATCGATTATTATAGAGCCAAAATCAACAGGAACCCATAATACACTGTTTTAATCGATTATTTGCCCTGTTAATCGATTATTACAAAGAGCTGATACAGAAAATGGTTTTTCTCTCTGTAATAATCGATTATTTGGCCTTTTAATTGATTATTTGGCCTTTTAATCGATTAAACCCGTGGGTTTTTGATAAAAATGAGTTTTTGAAGCTTCTAAAGAGTAGACTATGTAATGACTATCATAGAATCTAATATTACAGACTCAAACTCATCAAAACAGAGTTATTACACAAGAATACAAGTCTTGAACTCTCTAAGTTCTTTGTTCTTGAATCATCATCAAAATCAACAAGCTTCATGTCCATGTAAGTTCAACATCAAGTCCTTGTATGTTTTAACAGGTTGGAGCGACACAATGGTTTTGATAGACTCACATTTTTTGAAAGAAGTGGTTCAACGCCTTTAGGTTGTCCGATAACCGGGTTGGACCTAAAAGCGAGGTTTTTGAAAAGGTTCGAGGAGTCGCCATCGGTGTTTTAACCTTAAACACTAAAAGTGAGAGAGAATAGGGAAGGAACCTCCGAAGCAAGCTTTATATTAACCCTTCGAAACTTGAGGACGCTTTTTGGCAGTCCCCGCACTCTACAAGCACACTCCTCGCGCAAAAGAAAAGAAAATGTTTCTACCGAGGGGTGGATGTCTCAATAGGAGACTTCCTTAACTGATTTCTACCTTAAACGGAGATCGAGAAGCTCACTTGAACTCCGGAATAATGATCAGAGTCGCTCAAAAGTGCCAAAAGGCTTTCTAGAGAGTGGTATGAGTGAAAAGGTGTGTAATTTCGAGGAATGGGGGCTTCTATTTATAGGGAACCGCACCAGGACCAAGTGGACGGTCGTCTGGACATAGTGGACGACCGTCCATGGCAAAAAGTGGCCATGGACGGCCATCCATGTAGGGTGGACGGTCGTCCTTGGCCAAAAGTTGCCATGGACGGTCGTCCAAGCTAGGTGGATGGTCGTCCATACCCTTAAAGTTGGCATGGACAGTCGTCTGACTGTCCTAGACGACCATTTGCTTTCTTCGATTCCAATTTTTAATGCCTCTAAAAGCCCTTCCTATCTTAAATGGAACCTAGAAAAAGCTACTAGGGACTTAACAAAGTCTTAACCATCTTCGAAATGGGTTATCTCTAGCTTTATTAGGAAGCGGGGCAAGATTTGGGGTCTACATTCATTCAGAAATCTAGAGATCCAGATGGGCCAATTGGCTAAACAATTATCTAAGCAGTAAGGAGGACAATTTTCAGTTAACACACAAACAAATCCAAAGGAGCATTGTAAGTCAATAACTACAAGGAGTGGTGAGGTCATAGGAAAAGGTATTGGAGACAACTTGACTGTAGAGAAGGAAGTCTTACAAGAAAAGGAGGATCAAGAAGAAAGAAATGAGTGTGAAAAAGAGAAAGAGAAAAATAAACGAGAGAGTTCAGAAAAAGAAAAAGAGAAAAAAAGCAACAATAGTGAGAAAAAGAGAGAGAAAGTTGAGAATCAAATACCTCAACTAAAGAATCTACCATATCCTCATCATCCTTCCAAGAAAGATAAAGAAAGACAGTTTGCAAGATACATGGATATTTTCAAACAATTACAAATTAATATTCCATTTGTGGAAGTTATGGAGCAGATGCCAACTCATGCAAAATTTATGAAAGAGATGTTAACCAAGAAAAGGAGATTTACTGCAAAAATAGTGGAATTAGAAGCAGGATGCAGCGCTATATTTCAGAAATCATTATCTCAAAAGTCCAAGGATCCTGGCAATTTCATTATACCAGTCACAATTGGAACATTGTAAGTAGGTAAGGCATTACTTGATTTGGGTGTTAGCATAAATCTAATGTCTTTATCTATGCTTAAAAGAATAGGAGACTTGGAAGTAAAGCCTACAAGAATGACACTTCAGCTAGCTGACAGGTCTCTGAAATTCCCTAATGGTGTGGTGGAGGACGTTTTGGTCAGAGTTGATAAATTTATGTTCCTAGTTGATTTTGTTGTGATGGATATGGAGGAAGATACTAAAGTACCTCTTATACTAGGAAGACCTTTCATGAAGACTGCTAAAGTCATTATTCATGTGGATGATGGTAAATTAAAGGTTAGAGTAGAAGATGAGGAAGTAAATTTTAATGTATTTGAAGCATTGTGGCATCCCACAGATAAATAACACTGTCTTAGAATGGATGTGGTAGATGATATCGTTCAAGCAACAAGAAAGAAACTAACCAAAGCAAACCGTTAGAAAAAGCTTTGATAGGTGTTAATGATGAAATTTATGAAAAAGATGAAGAAGAAGTTGAGAAATATCTGAAACATCTTGATTCAGCACAAGAGGTTACGTCAAAAGAAATACAATATGAGAAATTGCAGCAAGAACATGAAACTGAGAGTCAGAAGCTGGAGTTAAAGGTATTACCTACTCACTTAAAATATGTTTTTCTTACAGATGGAAGCAACAAACAAGTGGTGATTAGCAAGGCCTTAACAAAGTCTAAAGAAGAAAAATTGATCTCATTTCTTAAATATAATGAGAAGGTCATAGGGGGGACTTTATCTGATCTCAAAGGAATCAGTTCATCTTATTGCATGCACAAAATTCACATGGAGAATGATTTCAAGCCTGTTGCACAACCTCAAAGACATCTTAATTCAACCATGAAAGAGGTGGTAAAGAAAGAAGTACTGAAATTGTTGGATGTTGGTATGATCTATCCTATCTTTGACAGTGTTTGGGTTAGCCCAGTTCAGGTAGTCCCAAAAAAAGGAGGAAAATGTCATTCGGATTGTGCAATGCCCCAGCAACCTTTCAAAGATGCATGCTAACAATCTTCTCATATTTGGTGGAACAATGCATAAAAGTTTTTATGGATGATTTCTCAGTATTTGGTGCATCATTTGACCAATGCTTGAGGAAATTGAATACTATACTGAAGTGGTGTGTTGATACCAATTTAGTTTTAAATTGGGAAAAATGTCATTTTATGTTAACTGAAGGCATGGTATTAGGCCATAAGATTTCTGCAAGAGGTATTAAAGTTGATAAAGTAAAAGTAGAAATCATTGATAAATTGTCACCACAAACAAATGTGAAGGCATCAGAAGTTTTCTAGGACATGTTGGATTCTATAGAAGATTTATAAAAGACTTCTCAAAGATTGCAAAGCCACTCAAAAACTTGCTCAATAAGGATATTTCTTTTAATTTTAATGATGAATGTTTGCATGCTTTTGCACTGTTAAAACAAAAATTAATTTCAGCCCCTGTGATAATTGCGCCTGATTAGAATTTAGATTTTGAATTAATGTGTGATGCAAGTGATTATGCTATAGGAGCAGTATTAGGCCAAAGAAAATCTAAGATCTTTCATGCTATACATTATGCTAGCAAAGTTCTTAATGCAGCCCAAATTAATTATGCAACTACTGAAAAAGAATTATTAGCTATAGTATATGCATTGGAAAAATTTAGAGCATATTCGTTTGGTTCATCTGTTACTGTATACATTGATCATGCAACAATCAAATATTTGTTGACCAAATTAGATTCTAAACCCAGACTAATTAGATGGATTCTATTGTTACAGGAATTTGATTTGGTGACCAAGGACAAAAAGGGCTGTGAAAATTTGGTAGCTGATCATTTGTCCAGATTAGTCAATACTGAAGTGACTAATAACCAATTAGATGTACAGGAGGAATTTCGAGATGAAAAACTGATGATGGTACAAGAAAGACCCTCGTTTGTTGACATGACAAATTTCAAAGCTGCAAAAGTTGTCCCAGAAGATTATACTTGGCACCAAGGGAAGAAATTATTTAAAGATGCACATTATTTTGTATGGGATGATCCTTATCTTTTTAAAATAGGAAGTGATAACTTGCTAAGAAGATGTGTGACAAGCAAAGAAGCCAAAAGTATTCTCTGGCATTGCCACAGTTCTCCTTATGGTGGACATTTTAATGGAGTAAGGACTACTGCAAAAGTTCTGCAATCTGGTTTTTTCTAGCCTACTTTGTTTAAAGATGCACACAACTTTGCACAATAATGTAGTAATTGTCAGAAGACACGGGGAATATCAAGAAGACAAGAAATGCCCCTAAATATCATGTTGGAAGTAGAAATATTTGACTGCTTGGGAATTGATTTTGTAGGACCTTTCCCATCCTCATTCTCTAAACAATACATATTGGTAGCATTTGATTATGTGTCAAAGTGGGTCAAAGCAGTGGCTACTATATAAGCTGATGCCAAAACGGTAATAAAGTTTTTAAAGAAGAATATATTTTGTAGATTTGGCACTCCCAGAGTCCTAATTAGTGATGGAGGGTCACATTTCTGTAATATTCAGCTTTAAAAATGTCTGGAGCATTATGGAGTCAGACATAAAGTTGCATTACCTTATCATCTACAAACTAATGGGCAAGCAGAAGTTTCAAACAAAGAAATCAAAAGAATATTAGAAAAGATTGTTTCATCTTCAAGAAAAGATTGGTCAATAAAGCTAGATGATGTGCTTTGGGCTTATAGGACTGCATATAAATCTCCCACTGGGTTATCTCCATTTCAACTTGTCTATGGTAAGTCATGTCATCTCCCAGTGGAAATGGAGCATAAAGCGTATTGGCCTTTAAAATTTCTAAATTTTGATCCAAAAGCGTCAGCAGAGAAAAGAAAAATTCAAATGCATGAATTAGAATAAATGAGACTTAATGCATATGAATCGTCAAAGTTATACAAGGAGAAAATTAAGGCATATCATGATAAGAAAATTATGGAAAGAGAATTTCATCCAGGCCAGTCTGTGTTGCTATTTAATTCAAGATTAAGACTTTTACCTGGGAAATTAATATCTAAATGGTTAGGGCCATTTGTGATAAGATTTGTTAAACCTTATGGTGCTCTGGAATTAGAAGATCTAGCAACAGGAAGCACATGGACAGTTAATGGGCAAAGAATCAAAGCATATTTAGGAGATATAGTGGACCAGCTTCACTTCATCACGTACTTGGATGAACCATAAAGTAAGCAGGCATCGAGCTGAAGACGTGAAACAAGCGCTCCTGAGAGGCAACCTAGTCTTTTACATTTGTTTTTTTCTTCTTGCATTATAATTTGAGTATGAACAATGTTGAACTAGATTTATGTGAAAACTTTTTGGGTTCTTAATTTATCATTGAATTGCATTTAAGCATCATGTTAACAGCAAAAATTCATTGAAATTCGCTCAAGCGAATTTACGTTGTTTCATTCTATCTTGGCTTCGCTCAAACGAAAAAATTTCGCTCAGACATTTTCACCCAAGCGACAGATTATTCACTCAAGCGAATATTAAGTACTCTGATTTTTGCTTGAGCAAAAGTGCCTAGATTAGTTTAAAAAAAATGCGAATTGGGTCATTTTTCATTATTTCCCAAAACCCTATTCAAGACCCACTTCTCTCCAACTCATCTCTTCTCTAAATAAAGCCTAAATAATTCAAATTTCTACTCCCAATTCACCATTCCTAGTATTCTAGGGTGTTTTAACAACATTTCACCGATTGAAATCCAACAATTTCCATCTTTTCTTCGTTCATCCTCTCTGAATTGTGTTTAAGCGAATTTTCTGCAATTGAGGAAACATGTTAAGTTATTTTTGGTGCTTTGTGCCTACTATTGATTGTATTTGTTTTTGTGGCTGGATTGAATTTCTATATTTCATATTTAAGGGTTAGAATATATGTTGCATGCCAACTGTTCGATAAAATGCCTCAAAGTGATTGATTTGGTTTTATGTGATATAAAGCATATATTTGCTCATGGTTTGCTTAAATGTTTAATTGGGAAAGGATACATGATATAAATTTGAGTCATAAGAGTTTCAAAATTAGGTGCATACCAATTGTTTGATGAAATGTCTAAGTATGAATCATAGTTGTGTTATTGCAATTGAACCTCTAAAATAAACTATAATGCAGTATTAAGACCTAAAGTAGCATTGTATTCATGATCGAATCAATATATTTAACTAACTGTTAATTATGTTTGATTATCATGATGTTTTCAAATGGGTCCAAGAAGAGAATCACATGGTGCTTCATCATCCAGAGCTGTTGGGAAGAGACCTAGAAATGAACCTGAAGGTATCCAGGTAGATAGAAGCAGATTTAGGGATGTTGAGAGGCAAGTAAGATTTGAAAGATTTAGAAATTGGACCTTCATTCTGGAAAGGAGAGTGGAGATGAATGAAGGAGAATTTCCAGAGTTTAACAATGAGATAACACGCAGGAATTGGAGGCAATTGGCGCTCCCAATGCCAAAGTACGATCCTGAAATAGTCAAGAAGTTCTACGCCAATGCTTCGGTGGTAGAAGGAGAGCCATTCCGGTCTCGCTCAAAAGTGAGGGGTCGTTGGGTTCCTTATGATCGAGATGTGATTAACAATTTGCTAGGAAATCCTCTCTTTCTGGAAGAAGGTCACATTTGCGATTACCAAACCATCCAAAACAGCAGGCGGTTAAGTACAATGCATTTTAGAGATGTTGACATCACTAGGGCCCTATGATTACCTGGGAGAACCTTTGAAGCAAATCATGTTGGCAAAGCATTAATAATATTGAGGGCCAACATGACTACCCTGACTCAGATCTGGACTTCATTCCTGCTGGCTAACATAGTCCCCATCAAGCACAGTTCAGATCTAAACATTCCAAGATGCCACATTATCAAGTGCATTCTTGATGAGACTATGATAGATGTCACCACAATTATCTTCGAGGAGATTTATCAGTTTGTAGTGCTAGAAAGCGGGAAACGAGCAGAGCAAGCCAAGACTCTTGGATTTCCGGCCCTCATCACAACTTTATGTGCAGCTCACAGTGTGGATGTAAACCCGTCAGTGAACATCCAGTCGCCCATCAACAGAAGATTCATAGAGCAGAATTGTGTAAATCCTATAGAAGGGGCACCACCACCACTAGCACAAGAACCACACCAACCACGACGAGCCCGACAACCACCTCCACCACCTCAGCAACCAGATTTTCAAAGAATGATGCAGTATATGGAGCATTTATCATTGCAATAGTCAGTGACCCATAGGGGTCAATGCAGTATTAACACAAATTTTTATAATTTGTCTTTGCAAATTGCTCCAGGTATGCAGTGGATGTCTCCACAGGAATTTGATGTCTTACTTCAATGGCCTGGAGATAGTCCAAATTTTTAGGGAGGGGGTGAAGGTGCAACTGAAGCACAACAAGAGGAGGAGGAAACTTCAGAAGAAGAAGAAGAAGAAGAAGCAAAAAGTGAAGAAGAATAAGACGGAGGAAAAATTTAATTTAAGTTTTAAAAATTTTTATTTTGATGTGTTTAAGTTAGTCTTGTTAATTTGATGTTTTGAAGTTCTTTGTTTTTAATTTGTTTGGTTTTAATGTTTGGAATTGACATCTGAAACTTAATGTGGTTAATGTTTTAAATTGATGTGATTAAATTTAATTGCTATCCCATACAATCTAGATTAGAGCCATTTATGAAATTATTGCTTATTATCTAATTCAAATCTGGAACTTGAAGAAAACCATTTTGATTATTTCCAATAACAAGTGATTTTGGGATGTTGAGTATGATAGTGAAAAAGGAATTGACGGGGAGAACTGTTAGAATCGTGCAGCGGAATGTTCACGTTTAGGGACAAAAACCAAGAGGGGGGTGAATTGGTTTCATATAAAAAAATTAGGGTTTTGAAAATTTTCCCCAAATTTCACCGATTAAAATCCTTGCAATGTAAAGTGATAAGGGAAAGAAGATTACACAGATGATTTATACTGGTTCGGATCAAAAGACCCTACGTCCAGTTGTTAATCACTCTAAAAGAGGATTAACGTTGTCACTATAATCACAAGTTACAATAGATTACAAATTGAAAAAAAATAAGGAATATAAAACACCTCTCTTGAGTCACACAAGATATTATCACCTCCTTTGAATCCACAAAGGATGAACAACAACTTTTCCTAGAGACGGCACAACACACAATCTACCAAGAAACTCACTTAGTGATTCTTATTTCTTCTAGCCCACACTAGGTTTTCAAGAGCCCCTTTTTCTTCCCTACACAAAGTCCTCTAGCAATCACAACTCTTAACTTTTGTATGAAAAAGGATTGTTTTTTACAGAGAGCCTTAGAGAGCCTTAAGTAAAGAGAATAGAGTCTGGGAAATAATGATTTTCGAAACTTGAAGTATTGGGAAAAGGGTTTTCATAAATTGGTCCAAATTTGAAATTCAAAACTCATAGCAGACGTAGATAATCGATTATCTTGAGTGATAATCGATTATTACAGAACCATTTTTGCAGAGGAGAAGTTTTGGACTAGGATAATCTATTATCAACCTAGATAATCGATTATCCAGTAAGGTTTTCAGAAAATATGTTTCAAAGCATGATAATCGATTATCCTAAGTGATAATCGATTATTACAGAGTTGTTTTGATAAAAATGAACTTTCAGAGGATGGATTATGTGCTGGTTATCTCGGACTCTAATTTTACAGACTCAACAAGATAAAACAGAGTTATTACAAGTAAATACAAATGATTATAAGTTTTCAAGTCTTTAAGTCCTTTTTTCTTGAATCATCATCAAAATCTTCAAGCATCATATCATTGTATATTCAACAATCTCCCCCTTTTTTATGATGATCAAAATTTGCTTTAAAGCCCTTTGTAATAACTTGTTTTTACTGTCACAACTAACAAAACTATTAAACATACCAGGCAACATTATGATTGTTAAACATATCAGGCTTTAAAATATTTTATCCCCCTATTTTGATTATTATCAAAAGAAATAAAAGCTCCTCCTCAACATGTGCATTAAATAAAAAATAAATAACTCTTTCTTAAACAATGCAAACATAGAATTTTATTCAATGATTCAATGTAATACACACAAGAAAAAAAAGTTAAAACTCTTCACTCTCATCACTGTTGAATTGGGCGTCAAATCTATCTTCTAAGTTACACACACGATCATCTACATTCTAGATTCGTCTTATGATTTCTTGATGCCGTTCTTGAGATATAGAGAAGAATTCCTGCGTTCTCTAATTCATATCGAACAACATGTCTTCCATGGAAGGACGGGATTTAGAGTGAGCAGTAAATGACGTTCCAGCAGCATGAACATTATCAGTAGGCATATCAGCAGCAGGCATGTCCTCATCATCAGAATCTTGACCAACGTCAGCCATGTGAGGAGCATCATCTTTATGAACATAAACTCTGTTTACATTCACCATTTGCAGTTGAGTAAGCATGTTGTCAAGCATTCTGTTTGAATTTAGTGTCCAGGCATGTTGTTCCCCTTCAACATTTACACCTTTGTATTCAAGAATCCTGGAGATGAGAAGAGCGTAAAGAATCTTGAAGGTCGGGTGATGCATCGCCTTGAGCATTATCAAGGTGACAAGGTTGGGCCAATCAATTGGCTCGTTGTTCATGATAGCATGGATGATGCGAAGGTCAGTAGAAGAACATTGTACATGATTGGTCGCTCGAGGACATAGAATCCATACAAGAAGATGCAGTAACATGCATTCTTCTTTCTTCAAAGGACCAGTCAAAAGTTGTCTGCCAATTTCCATGGCAGGATTGCGAAGGAAGGAACGATATGCCATAATGCGATTAAAATCCTCTAAATCAGCAAGGACATTTATAACATCATCTCTTCTAGGAAAATGAGCAAAATTTTCCCAAATATCATCATCAAGGATGATGGTTACACCCTTGACTCTGGAAGTAGCAATATGATCTCGATATTTGAAGTGATAATAGAAAACTCGAACTAAATTCGGATAGTATGTACCTTGCATCTTGATAAAAGGAAGAACCCCTTGTTTCTCAAGAAGATTGAGAAAGTGGAATCCCCTGTTTATGAATTTCTCTCCAATAAGAAATTCAAGAGTAATAATACTCCTTTCTTTCCCGAAATTCAGAAATTCTTGTCTTCTGTCATCATCAGAAATCCACCCTTCAAGAGAATTAGGGCGGGGATGAGAAGCAGGAGCGGATATTCTCCTTGTTGGAATCTTTCTTCGAGAAGATGAATTCATTTAGAATGAAATGAGAGGAAAATGAAAGATAAGTTTTGAAGAAAAGAAAAGCTTTGAGGAGGACAACAACACAAGAATAAGATGTAGAATCTATGCAAGAACTCTTGAAGAGAAGTTTGAAAGTGTTTTGATTTGATTTTGAGCCCTCCTATATATAGAAAATGATCCCAGCGTCCATAAACGACTAGTTTGACAAGAATTAAATCAAAAAGAGTCATTACAAACGGATAAATTATCTCCAACGTCGTAGGATAATCGATTATCACCCCCTGATAATCGATTATTTCTTCATCCCTGCCTAGAAAATGCATGGATAATCTATTATCACTTGAGATAATCGATTATTCCAAATAGAAATTATTGATTTGGGTCAATGAAGTACAAATAATCGATTATTACCCCAAATAATCAATTATTACAGAAAGATTTTTCATGAACCACTCATTTAAGCCTCAATAATCAATTATTACTCAAGATAATCGATTATTTCAGAGAGATTGACAAATTTAACATGTATTTGACACAAGATAATCGATTATTACCTTATATAATTGATTATTCCAGTACAAAATGCAAAGATTTTTCAGTTAGGCAGAGTTTAGACTATTTCTAATATTCCTAAGTTTCTTCTAAGATCATAGAATCTATCCTTTGGAAGAGGTTTGGTAAATATGTCTGTTAACTGATGTTTTGTGTCTATATACTCAATCTTACAACTTCCTTTAGAAATGTGATCTCTTAGAAAGTGATGCCTAATCTCAATGTGTTTGGTTCTAGAATGCATGACAGGATTCTTTGTGAGATTAATTACACTTTGTCGCCGCCGTCCCTTTCCGATGTCCGGAGGACGTCTCGAAACGTTTATGCGAGCGGTCGCGAAAAGATGGTTTAGACTCGCGTTTTTGTTTTAAAAGGTTTTCGAAAAGGGGTTCTTATGGAGTCGCCACCAATGTTTTGACCATAAACATTGGAAAAGGAAAAAATGTTGATTTTAAGAAAAACCGCACTTGGCCATTATAACCAGAGTTGGGTAAGGGAGTTAGTTACGTGTGGGGAAGGTGTTAGCACCCCACAACGCCCCTTTCGGGTTCCCTATGACAGATTAATTCATTTAAATAAAGACTACGAGAAATTACGCGATTACCCTATTTTATTACATAATATTAAATGGCTATCTACATGATTTTATTCTATGTTGCATGCATAAAATGATGAATAAAGCTAAATAAAGCAATAAAAGAGATATTAAAATAGCTATCTACATGATCCTATTCTACATGACATAATAAAGCTAAATAAAACAATAAAACAATAAATAAAACAATAAAAGAGAAGGGAATTGAAAAGAACCTCCGTAGCAAGCTTTATATTGAGAATCTCGAACCGTGAGGATGCGTTTTGGCAACCCCTCTCTCTACACAGTCTCTCCTCACCAATACAAGATCGACTCTACTAAAAATTTAAAGAAGAATCAAATGCCGGAATATAATTCCTTAACCGATTGTTACCTATTTAAGGCAATCGGAAAGATCATTCGAGAGAGAGAGAGAAGTAGACAAGTGCTCTAAAGTGTTTCGAGCTCTCCGGAGTGTCCGTGGTGTGAAAAAGTGGCAAATGAGCCTCCTATTTATAGTTTTTCGCAGCTGGCGCACTTTGGGACGGCCGTCCGGGTTGGGATGGCCGTCCGGACCGGGATGGCCGTCCCAAATAGCAAAATTACACAGAGCGGGACCCCCAGGAAGGCCGGGACGGCCGTCCCACTTAAAATGGGTTTGGGACGGCCGTCCCACATACGGGATGCGCGTCCCAACTGTAAAATGACAGTTGGGACGGCCGTCCCACTTTTGGGACCGTGGTCTCGGCCTGTTTTGTCCAGTTTTCGTGTTCTGGGACCCCGGGAAGCTTTCCTTTCCTTTTTCGGACATAGATTGATGCCGAGGTGTGTCCGTTGAAGCTTTATCTTCATATAGGAAGTCTTCTTGGCCTCCAATAAGATGTCGGGCAAGCTTTGTCTTTGTGTAGGAAGTCTCTTTTGGCTTTTATCGTGTGAATGAGTGAACTCCGTCTTCTGTTGTGGGAGGTCCTTCTCGGTTTTGGGAAGCCGGATGAACTCCATCTTCGAGTGAAATTCCTCTAGCTTTTATTTTGAGAGGCCGGGCAAAATTAGGGGTCTACAGCTGCCCCCCCTTCGCCTGCCTAACTAATTCGTCGGTTTTTAATATGCCGACAAAATTAGTTGGTAGGGGAAGGAGTAAACCCTTTTGCCCGGTTATCCTTCGGATGCTGCTCCTTGTTGATCCTCTGGATGATAAATATTTTGATAGGTACCAATCCCTATCTCGGTGTTTTGACGAGTACGAACCCCCTATCATGGTAGACCCCCTTCGTAAGGCCCGATGAGTACACACCCCCATCCGGTGTTTTGACGAGTATGAACCCTCTGTCCGGTAGACCCCTTCCGTAAGGCTCGATGAGTACTCACCACCATCTGGTATGAGTCTGCATTTTGCTGGATTCTAATGGTTTTTACACCCCCACTGGGTGCGAACCTGCATCTAGACATGGTTCTATTGTGCGAGTCTGCATCTTGACGGACTCTAATGGTTTTTACACCCCCACTGGGTGCGAACCTGCATCTTGACAAGGCTCTAGTGTGCGAGTCTGCATCTTGACGGACTCTAATGGTTTTTACACCCCCACTGGGTGCGAACCTGCATCTTGACATGGTTCTATTGTGCGAGTCTGCATCTTGACGGACTCTAATGGTTTTTACACCCCCACTGGGTGCGAACCTGCATCTTGACAAGGCTCTAGTGTACGAGTCTGCATCTTGACGGACTCTAATGGTTTTTACACCCCCACTGGGTGCGAACCTGCATCTTGACAAGGCTCTATTGTGCGAGTCTGCATATTGACGGACTCTAATGGTTTTTACACCCCCACTGGGTGCGAACCTGCGTCTTGACAAGGCTCTAGTGTATTTTTTCACCCCACCGGATGTGAACCTGCATCTTGCTAAGGTTCTAGTGTATTTTTTTTTTCCACCGGATGTGAACCTGAATTTTGCTAAGGTTCTAGTGTTTTTTTTCATCCCACCGGATGTGAACCTGAATCTTGCTAAAGTTCTATTGTCGGCGGCTCACTGTTTTTTATCATGCGCCTATGGGGAGTAATTTGATTTTGACTTTTCTTGTTTTAGTCATCTGGCTTTTACCGGGGAGTTTCTGTTAGTTGCCTCTTTTTAGGCGGGAATCTTCTGGGGATTTTGAATCTTCTTATTGATTGTGCCTCTTGATTAGGCGAAGATCTGCTTGGGGATTTTATTGTGCCTCTTGATTAGGCGAGAATCCACTGGGGATTTGTTGATTTTTTGGTTGTGCCTCTTGATTAGGCGGGTGCTTCAATAGTGGTGAAGGCTTTTTACTTGTTGTTTTTCACCTCTGAATAGGCTGATGTTCTTCTTGAGGATATTTGTTCTTGATAATACCTCCGAGTAGGTAGATGTTTTTTGAAAGCTTTGTGCTTGTATTACCTCTTATAGGTAGATTTCCTGCTTCTTGGGGATATCGGCTCTTTGCTTGTTTCTGTGTAAGCATAGGCATTCTTGGGAGTGAAGGTTTTGTACTTCGCTGGGGATATTCATATTGGGTGCTTAACTCCTTGTGGATTTGTAATTTGTAATTTGCCTTTGCGGTTAGGCTTACTGGGGAGAAAATTTTCTTTTTGGTGATCCACCGAGGGGTTGATTTGTCTTCCTGCGGATGGAATTTTCTCATTTTCTTCTTTTATAGATTTTTCTTGATGTGCTCTTCTTGGGGATTTTCTTTCGGTTTTTTCTTGCAGTGGCCTTTGTTAGAGGATGAAAGGCTTTTCTCTTCTTTCTTTTTGTTGCCCCCCAGTGATGTGGGGGATTTTGACTCTGTTTTTTCTTTGATGGACTCCTCGAGGCGGCGACTCTCTAATGAGTGTGCTTGATGACTCATGCGGTGATGTCTTCGAGTCGTGAGGTAATCTTTTTGTTTTGCCTCTGGAGTAGGCAAGGATCCGCTTGGGGATAATTGAGTTTTTCCATTGGTTTTTTCCGTTTTTGGTGTATTTTTATTGGTGTAGAAGGTTGACGGTTGGAGTTAGCTTTCTTGGAGCTCCTTATTTTGCTGAAGATAATTTTGATTTTCATTTAGAGGTTGGATTTTAGCGTCTTTTATTCACAATCACAAACATGGAGACTATCTTCCTTATATGCATGTTTATTTATTCTTGTTTGAAAATTTATTTTTTCTTGATTTTGACAAAGTCGTATTATGCAATTACTTTGTGTGCGGATGTCTTAGATGCAATCTAATGTTTATTTATTTTTTTATGCACTTAGAAAATAGCTGGCCTTCTTCCGTTGGCTTCTTATGAATATGCCGGTGGGCTCCTCTTCTATGACCGTGATGTTGGGCTCTTCTTTTATCCATCTTTTGGTTTTAGCCCTATTTTTTGCCTAGACCGCCCTTTACGGGTTTTCGATCTAGCGGGCTGCCTTAATTTTTGCCTAGAATATCTTAGGGGGCTGTTGCCTTATCTTTTGCCTAGATCGTTCTTTTTGGGATTTTCGATCTAGCAGGCTACCCTGGTTTTTACCTAAGAATATACTAGCAGGCCTTTCTTTTTGTTATGCTTCCCCCTTTTTTTTTTTTTTTTTTTTTTTTTTTTTAGATGCATGTTTGATCTTTGATTAAAAGTCTTTGCGCATATTTATGATTTATCAATAAAGAGGCATTTCCATAATATTTGGTCAAGAGAAAGGAAATGAAGGGGAATTTTATGAACAAAAGTTTATTTCTTTTATAGAAGGATTACAAAAGGTATTTAGAAGAATGGGTAGTCAAGGTTGGCTGTACTGTATAGGCTTGAACAGTCATGTCTATGATATCTGCCCCCCAGTTCTCCTAATTGCTTCAGTTGAGATGCTTGAGCTCAGAGTGAAGACTATGCAGATCGCTTGCTTCGGAAGAATGTTACTTTAGCCGCCTTTTCGGTTTTCGACTAAAGTAACCATTGCTCTTAGTTTTTTTTTTTTTTTTTTTTTTTTACCTCTTCTTTTTGCCTAGGACGTATCCTAGCGAGGGATATGGACCCTATTTTTTGCCCAGTGGATGCCCTTTGCGGGTTTTCATTCCTCGACGGGTCATGAGCAATGTCTTCAAGCATAATATTTCTTTACCGCGTCGGAATTGATTGGGTGTCGAAGCTCTTCTCCATCCATATTAGTGAGGATAAGCGCCCTCCCGAAAAGCTCGTTTGACCACAAAGGGTCCTTCATAATTTGCCGCCCATTTTCCAATTTTATCCTTCCGGGCTGGGAGCAGTTTCTTTACCACTAAATCTCCTTCTTGATAAGTATGAGGGCGGACCTTTTTGTCATAAGCCTTTTTTATTTTCTTTTGATAGGCTTGTCCATGGCATATGGCACTCAGCCATTTTTCATCAATAAGGTTTAACTGATCGTATCGACTTTGAACTCATTCGGCTTCTGTTAATTTCGTTTCCATAATAATTCGCAGGGAAGGTATTTCGACCTCTATTGGCAATACGGCTTCCATTCCATATACAAGGGAGAATGGAGTGGCTCCTGTTGAAGTTCGCACAGATGTTCGATAGCCATGAAGAGCAAAAGGCAACATTTCATGCCAGTCCCTATAGGTTTTAACCATCTTTTGAACAATCTTCTTGATGTTCTTATTGGCCGCTTCTACTGCGCCATTCATTTTGGGTCGATAAGGAGAAGAATTATGGTGTTGAATTTTGAAATCCTGGCATAGTTCTTCCATCATTTTGTTATTCAGATTGGTCCCGTTATCGGTAATGAGACGATGTGGAATGCCGTATCGACATATGATATTTTTCTTAATAAAGGTGACCACTACTTTTCTAGTCACATGTGCATAAGATGCAGCTTCTACCCACTTAGTGAAATAATCAATGGCCACCAAAATGAATCGGTGACCATTGGACGCCTTAGGCTCAATAGGTCCGATGACATCTATGCCCCACATAGCGAACGGCCAAGGGATAGCCATAACGTTGAGAGGTATCGGTGGAACATGTACATTATCTGTGTGTATTTGACACTTGTGACATTTTTTAGCATACCGATAACAATCTCTTTCCATTGTGGACCAAAAGTATCCCGCTCCGAGAATCTTCCTAGCCATGATGTGCCCCGGTGCGTGAGTCCCAAAGGTTCCTTCGTGTATTTCTTTAATCAATATCCGGGCTTCTTCTGGATTGACGCATCTTAACAAAGTAGAATCACAATTCTTTTTATAGAGAGTTTCTCCTATCAACATAAATCCTATAGCCCTTTTCCGAATGGTCCTTTTATCATTGTCACTTATTCCCTCGGGATATTCACCCTTTGTCAAGTATCGCCTTATGTCGTGATACCAAGGGGTTTCGTCTTTTTCACTCGTCCACCATCATGCGAAGGCTTGTTTGTCGTGCCTTTTGACTTGGATGATGGGCATCTCATGTTCCTGCCCTAGTGCGAACATGGATGATAATGTTGCCGGTGCATCCGCAATCTGGTTATCCTCCCGAGGGATATACTCGAAACTGATGTTTTCCATTTGTGAAGTCATCTTACGGATATGCTCCAAATAAGGGATTAATTTGGAGTTTCTAGTTTCCCATTCACCCTTGAGCTGGTAAATAACAAGGGATGAGTCACCGAATACTTTAAGTTTAGTTACCCCGTGATCCAAGGCCGCTTGAATACCTAGAGCACAGGCTTCATATTCTGCCATATTGTTTGTACAGATCAAAGGTTAATCTAGCCGTTATCGGGATATGCTTCTTTTCAGTGTGATATTAAAATAGCTCCGATCCCATGTCCCAGTAAATTTGAAGCTCCATCGAAAAACATGATCCATTCATCATTTTTAAGCTCTTCATGTTGGATATGCATTATATGCTCATCTCGGGAAATCATCTTGGAGGGATTGATATTCGTCTGCCGACCCATGTGCCAGGTAGTCTCGCCAAAGGACTCGCCTTTGATAGCTTTCTGAGTGACATGAATGATATCAAATTCTGAGAGAAGTACTTGCCATCTAGCTATCCTCCCTGGTCAAGATGGGTTTTTCAAACAAGTATTTGATTGGGTCCATTTTGGAAATTAACCAAGTTGTATGTCTGATCATATATTGTTGAAGGCGTCGAGTTGCCCACACCAATGCACAACATGTTTTTTCGAGTGGTGTATAGCGGGTCTCATAATTTAGAAATTTTTTACTGAGGTAATATATGGCTTGTTCTTTCTTTCCGGTATCATCTTGTTGACCGAGTACACATCCCATGGATTCATCGAGTACCGATAGGTAAAGAATTAGGGGTCTCCCTTCCACAGGTGGTATCGAGACTTGGAGGATTAGTTAGGCATATTTTGATCTTTTCGAAGGCTTGTTGGCATTCATCGTTCCAAACTCGTCGATTGGTTTTTACGCAATAACTTGAAGATAGGCGTACATTTATCCGTTAATTGCGCAATGAATCGTGCGATGTAGTTTATTCGACCTAGGAACCCTCCGACTTCTTTTTCTGTTCTTGGTGGGGGCATTTCTAGGATTGCCTTTGTTTTATCGGGGTCCACCTCGATTCCTTTTTACTGACGATAAACCCGAGAAGTTTTCCTGATCGTACTCCGAATGTGCATTTAGCCGGATTAAGCTTAATCTGGTATTTTCGAAGCCGATTGAATAGTTTCTTTAAGTGTAGGAGGTGATCTGTCTCATTTTTGGACTTGACAATCATATCATCCACGTATACTTCGATTTCTTTGTGAATCATATCATGAAATAGTGTAACCATAGCCCTTTGATAGGTTGCCCCGCGTTCTTAAGTCCGAAAGGCATTACTCTATAACAAAATGTCCCCCATGGCGTAATGAAGGAAGTTTTTTCTCTGTCTTCGACAGCTAATTTGATTTGATTATACCCCGCATATCCGTCCATGAAAGAATAGAGAGTATTTGTAGCAAGTGTGATCTACGAGCATATCAATATGTGGTAAGGGAAAATCATCTTTTGGACTTGCACGGTTTAGGTCCCGTAATCTACGCATACTCGATTTTTCCATTTTTCTTGACAACCGGCACTATGTTTGCCAACCATTCGAGGTACTTTGACACAATCGGAAAATTGGCCTTCAACTGTTTTTCTACTTCTTCTTTAATTTTTAAGGACCATTCTCGGTTTTACTCTTCCGAAGTTTCGTTTAACGGCCGAAATCCCTCTTTTAATGGTAATCGGTGCTCCACTATACTTTTATCGATTCCAGGCATATCATGGTAGGACCACGCAAACACGTCCATATATTCTCTTAGCAATTGTATTAGTTTTTCTTTGACATCATCGTCAATTTGGGTTCCAATATTTACTTCTTTCTTATTATCTTCTTGTCCCAAATTGATGACCTCAGCTTTCTCCTCGATGGGGCTGTATTGATTGCGCTTCTTTTTCTAGCAGTTTTTGTATGTCCGGGGAAATGGTCCCCTCCTCACTGTCTGACTCAATCCATTCGTCTTCAGCTTTCGGATCTTCCAAGGAGTTTTCAATCACAGACATGACTGTATGGGTTATGCTTTGTTTTAGATTTCTTTATGAGATGTATGAGAGAGAAAAGAATGAAAGAGAATATGGATATTAAAAAATGCCTTATTGTATTGATAGAAGAAAATATTTACAAAGCCCTTATTAACCAAAAATCTCGTGATCATGGGCAGGGATCACAAGAAATACATCGGGAGTTTTTTTTTTTGAAATATATTTTTTTTTTGTTGCAAAAGATGGTAAGAATGATGAGCCCTAATCTGCTGGTCTTCCTTTTCCCGTCTTTTATTCGAGCTTTAATAAGGGCTGGTCATCCACTTGCGGAGTAGATGTATCAAAGGTAATCCATCCTGCGTCTATTAGATTCTGGACTTTGTGTTTTAAGGCTACACAGTTTTCGATGGAATGTCCTGGAGAACTTGAATGGTAATCACAACTTTCATTAGATTTATACCATTCCGGGTATGGTGGTTCCATTTTCTTGGGAAGGACACGTACGAGGAGCTTGGCGTCCAATAATTTCAAAAACAGACTTCCGTAGGAGGTAGGTATGGAAGTGAATTTCCTCTCTTGTCTGCGTGGCTTGGCTTGTTGCGAGGAGGCAGAAGGCGTGGCAATATTAACTGCATTCACGTCTCCTTCCTTCTTCTTTCCAATATTCTTTTTAAAAGTTTGAGTAGAGGAATTGGAGGAGGTTTGTTGTATAATTCTTCCACTCTTCAAACCTTGCTCTACTCTCTCTCCTATGATGACTACATCCGCAAAGAGTGTTGATGTATTCCCTATCATTTTGTCGTAATAGGGACCAGTCAGAGAATTGATGAACATGGATGTAGTTTCCTTGTCGGATAGAGGAGGTTCCACTTGTGCTGCCAATTCCCTCCATCTTTGAGCATATGCTTTGAAGGATTCGTCATTTTTCTTGCTTAATAATTGTAGATCTGCTCTTTCAGGGGTCAGATCAATATTATATTTATAACGACGAAGAAATGCATCTGCCATATGTCTCCAAGTTTGTATTTGCCCTCCTTCTAGTTGCATATACCAGTTTAAGGCTGATTCAGCCAGGCTCTCTTGAAAGCAGTGAATCAGGAGTTTTTCATTATCAGCATGTGCAGCCATCTTTCGGCAGTACATAGTAAGATGGTTTCTTGGGCAGGTCATTCCCATGTATTTCGGGAAGTCCGGAGTTTTGAACTTGTTAGGGAATTGAATATTTTTGACGAGGCACATATCAGCCGCCTCTTTTATATCAAAGTTATGACCTTCCATGGCTCTCAGCCTCTCTTCAAGAGCAGTGATTTGTTGTTTTGATACTTCAGGAGCAGGAATGTGTACTGTTCTTGTGTCAGATTGATTGTGCTCATTTTGAGGTTCCTCTTCTTCTTCCTGGTGAGAGGCCTGTCCATTCTGAGGACCCTCTTGATGAAGATTCCGTTGATGCATCAGTTCTAACATTTGAGCCATTTGTTCTTTCGGTGTAGTAAGCTCAGCGGTGAGCTTTCGGTTTTGTTCTTCTAGTTGTTCCATTTTCCTAGCCTTTTGAGCACGAGTGAGGACGGGCGGAAGACCAGCCACCTTCTAAATGATTTTAATGATTCTTATTATAACTTTTTATTTTAAATGATTGGTGTGGAATAAATATGCCCTAGGATGAATGTGTTTATGTATGAGAGATTTTATTATGATGATGTTTATGCATACTTTTCTTAATGCATTGATTTTCTCTCTTGGTTTTACCACTTATTGAATGATGCGGTATGAATGATACGACTTTGCCAGGAATTTTGTAAAAAGGTATTTTTATGACCTTAATGTTTTTTATTTTTTTTTTATGATTTTTAGGGTTTCTTCATTTTTTGTTTTTTTTGTTGTATGATTACCCTATGTTAATGTATCAATACAAATGCAGCAAACGTATGCACACACAATTCATACATCCACGAGCAGAGCCACGCTTATTTAATCACGAGGTAGGGTGTTCCTGCAGAAACGTGCTTGGTTTAGGTGGTTCTAACTGTTCTCACCAGGCCAAAGGTCCCCAAGGTGCCCCCATTATAGGGACCTCTCAATCCTCGGGTCATGCACGGAACTCCGTGGCGACACCCTTAGATCAAAAGAAGAGAGTTATCACCTTGAGTTGGTGGTTTTCCGATAACGGTAGTAGCCCCGTGTGCCAACTAACCGATCGTATCTGCCACCCACTCCCTATAGATATTCACTCTTGCCCCCGGGTATAGAGGGACTGTTGTGTGCAAGGGTTTTTGTGTGCAATTTATATTTCAAACAATTGCAGATATAATCATATAGCAGTTATTTAAAGCCATACAATAAAAAACATACAGAAGGGTAAAGGCGTAATTTCAAATCTTTACTTAGTTTGAATTTATCTGTCACTAAATGGGATCAACTCTCTAGCTTCCCCAGCGGAGTCGCCATCTGTCGCCGCCGTCCCTTTCCGACGTCCGGAGGACGTCTCGAAACGTTTATGCGAGCGGTCGCGAAAAGATGGTTTAGACTCGCGTTTTTTGTTTTAAAAGGTTTTCGAAAAGGGGTTCTTATGGAGTCGCCACCAATGTTTTGACCATAAACATTGGAAAAGGAAAAAATGTTGATTTTAAGAAAAACCGCACTTGGCCATTATAACCAGAGTTGGGTAAGAGAGTTAGTTACGTGTGGGGAAGGTGTTAGCACCCCACAACGCCCCTTTCGGGTTCCCTATGACAGATTAATTCATTTAAATAAAGACTACGAGAAATTACGCGATTACCCTATTTTATTACATAATATTAAATGGCTATCTACATGATTTTATTCTATGTTGCATGCATAAAATGATGAATAAAGCTAAATAAAGCAATAAAAGAGATATTAAAATAGCTATCTACATGATCCTATTCTACATGACATAATAAAGCTAAATAAAACAATAAAACAATAAATAAAACAATAAAAGAGAAGGGAATTGAAAAGAACCTCCGTAGCAAGCTTTATATTGAGAATCTCGAACCGTGAGGATGCGTTTTGGCAACCCCTCTCTCTACACGGTCTCTCCTCACCAATACAAGATCGACTCTACTAAAAATTTAAAGAAGAATCAAATGCCGGAATATAATTCCTTAACCGATTGTTACCTATTTAAGGCAATCGGAAAGATCATTCGAGAGAGAGAGAGAAGTAGACAAGTGCTCTAAAGTGTTTCAGAGCTCTCTGGAGTGTCTGTGGTGTGAAAAAGTGGCAAATGAGCCTCCTATTTATAGTTTTTCGCAGCTGGCGCACTTTGGGACGGCCGTCTGGGTTGGGACGGCCGTCTGGACTGGGATGGCCGTCCCAAATAGCAAAATTACACAGAGCGGGACCCCCAGGAAGGCCGGGACGGCCGTCCCACTTAAAATGGGTTTGGGACGGCCGTCCCACATACGGGACGCGCGTCCCAACTGTAAAATGACAGTTGGGACGGCCGTCCCACTTTTGGGACCGTGGTCTCGGCCTGTTTTGTCCAGTTTTCGTGTTCTGGGACCCCGGGAAGCTTTCCTTTCCTTTTTCGGACATAGATTGATGCCGAGGTGTGTCCGTTGAAGCTTTATCTTCATATAGGAAGTCTTCTTGGCCTCCAATAAGATGTCGGGCAAGCTTTGTCTTTGTGTAGGAAGTCTCTTTTGGCTTTTATCGTGTGAATGAGTGAACTCCGTCTTCTGTTGTGGGAGGTCCTTCTCGGTTTTGGGAAGCCGGATGAACTCCATCTTCGAGTGAAATTCCTCTAGCTTTTATTTTGAGAGGCCGGGCAAAATTAGGGGTCTACACACTTGTATTATCATACATTAAAGGAATATCACTTAGAAAAATACTATAATCTTGTACTTGTTGCTTCATCCATAGAATTTGAGCACAACAATTGCCAACTGCAATATATCCTGCCTCAATTATGGATAAAGCAACACAAGCTTGTTTCTTAGAATGCCAAGATACTAAGGATGATCCTAATAAATGACATGTTCCACTAGTGCTTTTTCTATCTATTTTACATCCTCCATAATCATCATCAGAATAACTTATTAAACTAGGAGAAGCTTCAAATGGATACCATAATCCAAATCCTGTAGTTCCTTTTAGATATTTTAAAATTCGTTTTACTGCAATTAAATAAGATTCTTTTGAACATGATTGAAATCTAGCACACACAAACAGAATGCATAATGTCAGGTCTACTTGCAGTTAAGTATAATAGAGAACATATCATACCTCTATACATTGATTGATTAATTTCCAAACCTGATTCATCTTTATCCAAATAGCATGATGTTCCCTTGGGTGTGTTAGCTTCTTTTGAAGTGTCCATTCCAAATTTCTTGAGAATCTCTTTGTAGTATTTGGTTTGTGATATAAATGTGCCTTCTTTAAGTTGCTTAATTTGAAGTCCAAGAAAGAAGGTTAATTCTCCCATCATTGACATTTCAAATTCACCCTGCATTATCTTAGCAAATCCTTCACACAAGGAATTATCAGTTGATCCAAAAATAATATCATCAACATATACTTGTACTAACAGAATATGTTCTTTTACTTTCTTAATAAATAAAGTAGAATCAATTTGTCCTCTAGAAAAATCATTTGAAATTATAAAATAACTTAATCTTTCATACCAAGATCTAGGAGCTTGTTTCAAACCATATAAAGCTTTCTTTAATTTAAAAATATGATTAGGATATTTAAAATCTTCAAATCCAGGGGGTTGTTCCACATATACTTCCTATTTGATAAACCCATTTAAAAATTCACTTTTAACATCCATTTGATATAGTTTAAATTTCATTAATGAAGCATAAGCAAGAAGTAGGCGTATAGCCTCTAACCTGGCAACAGGAGCATAGGTTTCATCATAATCAATACCTTTCTCTTGACAGTAGCCTTTGGCAACAAGTCTAGCTTTGTTCTTTATTATATTTCCATCTTCATTAAGTTTGTTTCTAAATGCCCATTTCATTCCAATAACTTGATGAGATTCTTCTCTTGGAATTAATTCCCAGACTTGGTTTCTTTCAAATTGATTTAGTTCTTTTTGTGTTGAAATGCACCATTGGTCATCTTTGAGAGTTTCCTCAACATTTTTGGGTTCAATCTGTGAAACAAAAGCTACAGACATATAGAAATTTGTCATATTTCTAGCTCTTACCCCTTTTGAAATATCACCAATTATATTTTCCATTGAAAGTCCTCTTGGTGATTGTCACTCTTTTGACAATTCAGTTGGTTGAGATGGCTCATTCTCATTTAAGTACATTTCTTCTAGAGCTTCTCTTATGTACTCATCATCACCTGCATATTCTTCATTTGACTCAAGAGGATTTCCCTCAAGGTCTACAATTTCATCAAAAGTAACATGTACAGATTCTTCATTATTCAAGGTTCTTCTATTGAGTATTCTATATGCTTTGCTAGAAAGTGAATAACCTAAGAAGATGGCCTCATCGGCTTTTGAGTCAAATTTTCCTAAGTTATCTTTTCCATTATTTAAAACAAAGCATTTACAACCAAATATTTTTAAATGAGAAACATTAGGCTTCCTTCCATTTAACAATTCATAAGGAGTTAATTTTATGATTGACCTAATAAGAATCCTATTCAATACACAACATGTAATACTTACAGCATTAACCCAAAAATATTTAGGAACATTTGATTCATTTATTATTGTTCTAGCAAGTTCCTCTAATGACCTATTTTTCCTTTCTACTACACTATTTTTTTGGGGAGTTCTAGGTGTAGAAAAATTATGCAAAATTCCATTTTCTTCACAATAATTTTCAAAGTATTCATTTTGGAATTCCCCACAATGGTCACTCCTTAACACTTTAATTCTTAGGTCTTTCTCATTTTGAATTTGCTTAGCAAACTTTCTAAAACCTTTAAAAGACTCACTTTTCAATGTTAAGAAAAATGTCCAAGTAAATCTAGAGAAGTCATCAACAATTACAAGTGCATAGTAATTTCCACCAAAATTTTTTATCCTAGATGGACCAAATAAATCTAAGTGTAAAAGTTCTAAAGGTTTTGATGTGGAAATAATATTCTTAGATTTAAAATATGATTTCAATTGTTTACCTTTTTGACATGCATCACATATTCTATCTTTTTTCAAATTTTAGCTTAGGGAAACAACAACTAAGTCATTTGATATTAGTTTGTTTAATTGATGCATGTTTATATGAGCCGCTCTCTTATGCCATAACCATGAATTTTCTTCCTTAGCAACTAAGCATGTTATATTCGTATTAGATACACAATCCAAATCTATTAAATAAATATTGTTATGCCTAATACATTTTAATGCTATATTTTTAGAATCCTTTAAATGAATAGTGCAAAACTTACTTTCAAAGATTACCTGAAATCCTTTATCACAAAGTTGACTTATACTTAGGAGATTATGCTTTAGCCCATCAACAAGGAGCACATCCTTTATCTCCAAAGTATTTGCACCACCAATATTTCTGGTTCCAAGGATTCTTCCTTTGTTATTGTCCCCATAGGTCACATATCCTTGTTCTTTCTTTGTGAAACTTGTAAATTTCTTTTTATCCCCAATCATGTGTCTTGAACAACCGCTATCAAGATACCACATAGACTTTTTGGATCTAGTAGATGCCTACAAAACAAGAACATAATAATCTTAAGTCCACATAACTTTTGGGTCCTTGGGGTTAGAGACAAGTAAATCATTTAACTATAGGAACCCAAACATATTTTCCTTTTGGAACACCAAAATGCTTAATTTTACACCTATTAGATGTATGTCCATGTTTCATACAATAGAAGCATGCATTAGATTTAATTCTTGAAATAGATACAACTTTATTTTGAGAAGATTTAGATCTTTTTTCAATCCATACCCTTCGAGTTCTATTTTTAGGCACTTTTAATGGAACATGACATTTTAATTGAGATTGCACAATATCTTCATTCTTACTATTGTTACTTAATTCTTTCTTAGCTTTATCAAGTTAGTGTCTAAGTATGTCACTTTCATGTTCATATTCTTTACATGATGCACATTCTATTTGTTTATTTCTTTTTTCCTCTAAATTCACTATTTTTTATTTTAAAGATTCTACTTCTTTTTTCGATTTATTCAAATTCTTTTTCAAAGATTTATATTCAGTTTTCAAATCTTTAAAAGCAGCAAATAGTTCTTGATATGCATTATGCAAAGCATCATAGTCATTATCATTATTTGAAGAATAGTGGGAATTACTTACCTCACAATCGGAAGAAATATTATCATTTGCCATCAAGCAAAGATTTGCTTCAACCTCCGAATCGCTTGATTCCAAACTTGAGTCACTATCATCCCAAGCTATATAAGCTTTCTTTTTGAAAAATTTCTTACCTTTATAATCATCACTTTTCTTGTTTGGACAATCAGATTTCACATGTCCTGTTTCACCACAACCATAACATTTAAAACTTAAGGAAGAATTTTCTTTTACCTTTCACTTACCTTTGAAGGGTTGCTTCCCTTTAACTTTCATGAACTTTGTAAATTTCTTGATCATAAGACTCAAATTTTCATCTTCTTCATTTTCAGAGTCTTCTTCCTCCTTCTTATTTTTTCTCTTTGAAGTTTTGGTTTTGAAGGCAAGGTTTCTCTTTTGATGTTGGCCTTCTTTATCGTTTAGCCTTCCAAGGTCAAGTTCATGCTCTCTCAACTTTCTAAAGAGAGTCGTCATAGTCATAGTGGTAAGATTTTGTGACTCCGTAATGGCAGTCACCTTTGGTTGTCATTTCTTGTCCAAAGATTTAAGAATTTTTACATTTAATTCATCAGTATCAAAAGTCTTACCAAGCCCTGTGAGATTATTCATAATATCTGTGAAACGCTTTTGGACGTCAAAAAACGTATCTCCTTGTTGCATTCGGAACATCTCACATTCTTAAATCAATGAGTTCTTCCTTGCTCTTTTAACATCATCGGTACCTTCATGAGTTACTCTTAACATTTCCCACATCTCTTGAGCACTCTTACAAACAGATATCCTGTAAAACTCATCAAGGGTCAAAGTTGTTAGACAAAGAGGCTGAGATCAAGAGGGGGGTGAATTGATCTTTGAAAGATTTTCGCAATTAACAGATTATCTATAAAAAAAATTAAGATTTCAGATCTGTTCTTGAATCACACAACAAGCAATCAAAAAATAAATGCAGCAACAGAATTTAAGAAAAGAAAGGTTTAGAAAGATATCACCAAGATTTATACTGGTTCACCCAATCCCAGGACTACGTCCAGTCTCCAGCCAAATTCCAACTGGGTTCCACTAGATTGAATGTTTTACAGATTACAACCTTAACCTTACACTCAATCTACCACAAGAACCACAATTCCAGTTCCTGCACCTAACCTTTCACCAAGAACCAAATTCCAGTTCTTGACAACCTCTACAACCAAATTCCAGCTGCAGAGAAACCAGTGCCCACAATTCCAGGCACCAACAATACAGAAAAGAATGTAAAGAAACAAACAGAAGAAACTAAAACGCTCAAACCAGTTTTATGCAGTTCTGCAATATGTGTTTCTTCTCCAAAAGAATGCAATTTTGCCTCAAGAAAGAACTTTGATGAACTTCACAAAAACTAGCGTGATTCTTTCTTGAAAGTAGTACTTTTGATTGCTTGATTGATTGCAAAAAGATGTGTATCAGATATATTTTAAAATGATCAAGCAACTCTGTTTATATAGAAGATTTTCAAAACTGCTGGTTTAATTAATCTGTTAAAATAATCTTTTAATCTGTTAAAAGCCTTGTTTTAATCTGTTAAAACTTCTTTTAATCCATTAAAACGTTCTTGATTATTTTCCAGATTTGTTTTAACTGATACGACAACGTTTATATCAATTAAAACTCTTTGTAAAAAATCTTCTAATTTGTTTTAATCGATTGTTTCGTCTTTCAATCGATTAAAATACTGCAAGATATTCTTATAAATTTTTTCAAGTGATTTTAACTGATAAAAGATCGTATTAATCGATTAAAACGCGTAGTACAAATTTTCTTAAGTTGATTTAATCGATTGAAACGTAATTTAATCGATTGAAATAATTTTGATCGGTCATAACTAAATTCTGATCGATCATATCTGATTCTGATCGGTCATAATCGCATTCTGATCGGTCATACAGTATACCAAATGAATTTAACTGATTAAAACGAAGTTGTATCGATTAAAATACTACCAAAACACTTCTCTGAACATTTTAAGTGATTTTAATCGGTTATTTCGAAGCTGTATCAGTTAAAATACTGACAGAAGGTTTTCAAAACTTTCTTTAATGAAAACAATCGGTTATTTCGAAATTATATCAGTTAAAAACTTGTTTATAAAAATGTGAAGAACATTTTAGTTGATAGAACATATATGCTATTAGTTAAAAATAGTTAATTCAAAAGATTTTATCAAAATACTTTGTTTTTAACTGTTTAAACGTTTTTAGAGGCATTTTTGCAAAATCTTTTAAGTGAAGAAACGTCATGCAGCAGAAAAGATAAAAATGATTATACCTAAGCAGAGCTGCAGCCACACTAATCCCTCTACTCTTTTATCTAAGTGACTTTTGACTGCCACAAAGTTGCCTTTGACTTCGTTCTTGACTTCATCAAATCAACAAGATCTTTGCCAGATTATTCCAATAAGATCTTCATCACTTTCAGTCTCCTCCTATTTGATGAAGACAAACACCACTTTGAATAATAACTCTGCAAAAGAAGTCACTTGATAATATAGATTAGTAAAGCAACTATTTCTCCCCCTTTTGACTTCATCAAAAATAGGGAACAGAAGAAAAACAATGCATGGTATGTATCATGTCTTAGATTTCGAAAATAGAAAAAAATGGATACGATACTTCACTCATGTAAAGACAAATCAAAGTTGATTCAAGCTTATCTTCATTAACATGTTTGTAATGAATATAATTAACACGTGTAAAGATAAGGGAACCACGCTTTAGTAGCATGTTACAAGAACAACCATTAACTAAAGCCTTTAATTTTTCTTTCCAGAATAAAAATCGATTAAAAACAGGACAACATCGATTAAAAATTTCTTGTTAATGGTTTTAATCGATTGAAATAAAGCTTTAATCGATTAAAACAGTGAAGGAATTCAAAAGTTTGAAACATAAGTTCATTTAATCGATTAATTCGACATTTAATCGATTAAAATAGTAAGAAAAATTATGTATAAATTCTTTTAATCGATTTAAAAGATTTTTTATTGATTAAAACAACCAGTTTTGAAACCTAAGTAATGTTTGATGCATCTAAAATGCCAATTTATCATGCCTAATCCAGTGTAAATTTTGTAAAACCGATCATTTAGAAAGATGTTTTACAATAATATCAACTACATCGATTAAATTTTAACCAATAGATCCATCAAAATTAGAATAAAATCTTATTTAGCTAATTTAACTGATGTAAACTAGTTTATATAGATTTTAATCGATTGATACGCAGTTTAATCAATTATTTTGTTGTGAAAGTGTTTCCTATAATCGATTTAATCGATTAAATCCATTTTGTATCAGCTAAAAATATCAGGGATCTATGTTAAATTCCATCTAGGCTAGTTTGATTCGATTTAAAACCTACATTATATTAATCAAAGCTAAAAAGATTGTACCTGGTATACAACCAATAAATATTACAGACCAGTAAATTGAAATTAGCATCAAAAGAAATAAAACATAAAAGAAAGATAAGAAGGGACCCTTTTTATCCACAAATTCAATCATCCCAGTTTCCTTGGTTCAGTTGCATATCTTCCAAGCTTGGTGTAGATATCAGCAATCTGGTTTCCAAGGGATGCGAATTGATTGTTTGTTTGCTTGGAAATGTTGATATGTCATCTGCATATGCTTTCTCTGATTTTCCTGCATTGTAGCCATTTGAGAAAGCATTGTTCTTTCAAATTGAGATAAAGGAGTCCCATGGTCAGGCTGCTCCACGTAAGGAATGATTTCCATATTCTCATATGAAGCTTGACCACTGGTTGACTCAGGAACCTCTGCAGCAGCTGGAGAGGAAGGAATTTGGCCTTGTTCATCTTCATCTTCATCTTCTCCCTCACCCTCAGACATCCCAGCATCAATTTTAGAGATCCATTCATCATCAACTTTTATATACCCCATTTTTCTCAGGGTAGAGTCGTCAATTTCATTTGATGCCTTGGGGGTTTCTATGCTCTCCCCAGTAAGATCAACTTCAAAATATCTAAAGAAATTATTAATTAACATGGCATAAGGCAGTTTGAAATCTGCCAACCTTTTTGCCTATAACATGTGATCTTTAATCACATAAACCCAGTTACCCGAATATTGTTAAAAATGCAGTACATGAGGGCAAGATCTCCCTCATTAAGAATAGCATGATTACTCCCTCTTGGAGTAAGCATCCATGCCACAATAAAAGCAAGTAGTCTATGTTCAAGTGCAAGTTTTCCAAGCATTTAAAATTCTTACCGAATCATTTGGATCCTTAAGGCAAGACCGGAAAAACTGAATTTTGTTGAAATCAGGAATCTCGAAATATTCCCCCGGAAACTATGACACCCCTATCCTTGAGGCCAGCAATTTGCTCCCAAACAGAAGGAGTAATTTCCATATTAACTCCCTTTACCCGAGATCTAATTGTTGAACCATTTACTATCAAATTTGAATAAAACACCCGAACCAGATCAGTCTGTATGTTCCCAAGTAAACTCCATGAAGGTTTTTAGCTTTTAACTTTTTAGCTTTCTTCTCAGACTAGTAAATCCCTCTTCATCAAGCCATTTGTATTTGATAAATTTTGGAATAACAATCGCTTCTGATCTGAACTCAGAAATGAAGGTGTTCATTTTTCCAATATCACCATGCTTCCAGATGACCACCAGGATTAGTAGCAGAGGAAGATTCCCCTTTTTGCTTCTTTCTTGACTTTGATCTCCTCAGCATCTTGTTGAATAGTTTAGAGAGGGGTTTTGAGACGTGAGTACAAGGAAAGAAGAGAGAAGCAATTTGAACCAGAAAGAGAAGAATGAGAACAATGAGCTACAAGTGAGCAAAGTGAAGATTCACGGATGTCAATTTTCGTGAATTGCGGTTAAATTTTGACAGAACCTGCAAAATCAACTTTAATTGTATATGTCCCCTTGACCGAAGACAGAGGCACAGATTTCTGGATAGTGGGTGCATCAGCTAAACTGTTCTTGGGAAGATGTTTGACTTGGTCAAAGAATATTAAAAAGAATTATGCAGATTTTGATTACCACAAAAACTTGGGATTTTGACTCTGATTTGCTTACCAATTTTCAATTGGATGTTGTAAAAATAATTTTCAGGAACAAATTAATCGATTAATCAACTAATTAACCTATTAATTTGATCTTTAATACTAGGTTTAAAAATGCTACAGTGAAATAATCGATTAATTCATAAAGGAATCGATTAATCTTGTACTAGATGAAATTAATAAAGTGATAACAGAATTTTAATCGATTAAAACGAAAAAGAATCGATTAAATTTGACATCTTAGTGTTTTTAGTTGATATAAATCCTTTTTAATCGATTAAAACAGCTAAACTCAAATCCTGAGAACATTTTAATCGATTAATTCGTATTTCAATCGATTAAAACTGTACGGACAGATTTTCTGGTATTCTCTGTAAGTTATTTTAATCGATTAATACTGTTTTATATCAATTAAAACATTCAGTTTATGAAACCAGAACCTGATTTGCTATTTTGAACACCAAGGGACTTCCAGATTTTGTTCCTGCAAAACAGATTTAGCATGTTTCTGGTACCCTTTATAATTACTGGGTCCAATCAAGTTATTTGAAATGAATTATTTTTGGGAATCCACTTCATTCTACCTCTGGGAATAGCATACTTCTTAATTCTACAATATTTCACTGAATGACCTCTTTTCATGCAGTAAAAACATTTAATCTCAGAGTATGATTTCCTCTTTACATTTGTTTTTCTGAATTTCATCCTAGATTTAAATCCTATGCCAGATTTGTCAAAAATTAGTTTTTGTGACCCAAGTAAAACATCAAGATTAGCTTGACCTTGTGTAAACTTTGAAACAGTTTGTGATAAAAAATCAATCCTCTTTTGTAATTCTGAACAATTATTACAGGGTTTATTACATGCACAATCAGAATTATCATGAATTAATTTTAAAAAATCAAGATCAGCTTCATCTTCAAGAATTTTCTTTTCAAGAGAGTCTACTTTATTTACTAACCAATTATTCAATCCTTTTAGCCTATCATTTTCTTTTTGCGGTTTCTTAGCTTCTTCATGCAATTCATTAAATGCTTCTTGTAATGAATTATAATTCACTAAATTTGAAGAAGAGTTAGAACTTACACTCGCTGGATTGAAGATTTTGATTTGCCATTAGACATAAGTTGGCTTCTTCATTATCAGAATTTTCTGTTGATGAAGTATCATTGTCATCCCATGCTATATAGGCTCTTCTTTTGACTTTCTCTTTTTTCTTGTCATTGTATTTATTCTTTTCTGGGCATTCCATTCTTACATGACCCTGCTTACCATAACCATAGCATTTATAGTTAGAAGAATAAGTTTTTTTTCTCATACCTTTTATGTTTTTCTTTGTCTTGAATCTTTTTCTTGAGAAATTTGTTGAACTTTCTGACAAGCAGTCCAAGATTTTCACTTTCCTCCTCTGATTCTTGATTCCTTTCTTCAACTTTGAGTGCTATACTTCTGCCTTTCTTCTCAGAGACTTCTTGCTCATTGAATCTGTTAATTTCCATTTCATGTTCTCTGAGTTTGCCAAACAAGGACACTGTTGTCATGACGGACAAGTCTTTTGATTCTGAGATTGTTGTGACCTTTGGCTGCCATGACCTGTCAAGACATTTCAAGACTTTAATATTTAATTCTTCTTTATCAAAAGTTTTACCTAAGCCCATTAGGTGATTGATGATGTGAGTGAAGCGCTTCTGCACATCTGCAATACTTTCTCCAGTTTGCATTTTGAACAACTCATATTCTCTTATGAGAGTATGTTTTCTGGATCTCTTTACATCAGTAGTCCCTTCATGAGTAACCTCAAGAACTTCCCACATTTCCTTGGCAGATTTGCATTGGGAGACCCTGAAAATCTCATCCATATTTAGTGCAGAAGTAATTATATTTTTAGCAGCGCAATCACTTTGAACTTTTTTCTTTTCTTCATCATTTAAACTGGACCACTTTTTTTCTGTAATTAATGGACCATTAGCAATTACATCCCAAACATTCCTATCAATAGATTCAATAAAGATCTTCATCCTAATTTTCCAAAATGGATAATCTGTTCCAACAAACAGTGGAGGTCTATTAATAGAAGCTCCCTCAGAAAACGGTAATTTGTTTTCAGCCATTAAAGATTTGATCGAAAGACTTGAATAACTATCAAGAACCTTGCTCTGATACCAATTGTTAGAAAAAGAGGCTGAGATCAAGAGGGGGGTGAATTGATCTTTGAAATATTTTCGCAATTAACAGATTATCTATAAAAAAAATTAAGATTTCAGATCTGTTCTTGAATCACACAGCAAGCAATCAAAAAATAAATGCAGCAACAGAATTTAAGAAAAGAAAGGTTTAGAAAGATATCACCAAGGTTTATACTGGTTCACCTAATCCCAGGGCTACGTCCAGTCTCCAGCCAAATTCCAGCTGGGTTCCACTAGATTGAATGTTTTACAGATTACAACCTTAACCTTACACTCAATCTACCACAAGAACCACAATTCCAGCTCCTGCACCTAACCTTTCACCAAGAACCAAATTCCAGTTCTTGACAACCTCTACAACCAAATTCCAGCTGCAGAGAAACCAGTGCCCACAATTCCAGGCACCAACAATACAGAAAAGAATGTAAAGAAACAAATAGAGGAAACTAAAACGCTCAAACCAGTTTTATGCAGTTCTGCAATATGTGTTTCTTCTCCAAAAGAATGCAATTTTGCCTCAAGAAAGAACTTTGATGAACTTCACAAAAACTAGCGTGATTCTTTCTTGAAAGTAGTACTTTTGATTGCTTGATTGATTGCAAAAACGATGTGTATCGGATGTATTTTAAAATGATCAAGCAACTCGTTTATATAGAAGATTTTCAAAACTCGTTGGTTTAATTAATCTGTTAAAATAATCTTTTAATCTATTAAAAGCCTTGTTTTAATCTGTTAAAACTTCTTTTAATCCATTAAAACGTTCGTGATTATTTTCCAGATTTGTTTTAACTGATACGACAACGTTTATATCAATTAAAACTCTTTGTAAAAAATCTTCTAATTTGTTTTAATCGATTGTTTCGTCTTTCAATCGATTAAAATACTGCAAGATATTCTTATAAATTTTTTCAAGTGATTTTAACTGATAAAAGATCGTATTAATCGATTAAAACGCGTAGTACAAATTTTCTTAAGTTGATTTAATTGATTGAAACGTAATTTAATCGATTGAAATAATTTTGATCGGTCATAACTAAATTCTGATCGATCATATCTGATTCTGATCGGTCATAATCGCATTCTGATCGGTCATACAGTATACCAAATGAATTTAATCAATTAAAATGAAGTTGTATCGATTAAAATACTGCCAAAACACTTCTCTGAACATTTTAAGTGATTTTAATCGGTTATTTTGAAGCTGTATCAGTTAAAATACTGACAGAAGGTTTTCAAAACTTTCTTTAATGAAAACAATCGGTTATTTCGAAATTATATCAGTTAAAAACTTGTTTATAAAAATGTGAAGAACATTTTAGTTGATAGAACATATATGCTATTAGTTAAAAATAGTTAATTCAAAAGCTTTTATCAAAATACTTTATTTTTAACTGTTTAAACGTTTTTAGAGGCATTTTTGCAAAATCTTTTAAGTGAAGAAACCTCATGCAGCAGAAAAGATAAAAATGATTATACCTAAGCAGAGTTGCAGACACACTAATCCCTCTACTCTTTTATGTAAGTGACTTTTGACTGCCACAAAGTTGTCTTTGACTTCATTCTTGACTTCATCAAATCAACAAGATCTTTGTCAGAGTATTTCAATAAGATCTTCATCACTTTCAAAAGCAGGTGAAATTATATTTCTAGCCCTAACATCATATTGAGCTTTTCTATTTTCTTTTGCAGTCCATCGAGAAAATGGTTTAGGTACCTCTTCTCCATTTTCAGTAATTTTTGGAATAAAATGACCACTTAAAATAGCATCCCAAACACCCCTGTCAACGGACTCCAAAAATATTTGCATTTTAACTTTCCAAAAGGGATAATTTTGTCCCGCAAAAAGTGGGGGTCTATTGATAGAAGCACCCTCGGCAAAGGTTTGGTTTTGTCTGGCCATTTTCGAAATTTGAATGACTATCAAAGCAAGCTCTGATACCACTTGTTAGAATCGCGCAGCGGAATGTTCGCGTTTAGGGACAAAAATCAAGAGGGGGGTGAATTTATTTCTTATAAAAAAATTAGGGTTTTGAAATTTTCCCCAAATTTCACCAATTAAAATGCTTGTAATGTAAAGAGATAAGGGAAAGAAGATTACATAGATTATTTATACTGGTTCGGATCAAAAGACCCTACGTCCAGTTGTTAATCACTCTAAAAGGGGATTAACGTTGTCACTATAATCACAAGTTACAACAGATTATAAATTGAAAAAGATAAGGAATAGAAAACACCTCTCTTGAGTCACACAAGAGATGAACACCTCCTTTGAATCCACAAAGGATGAACAACAGCTTTTCCTAGAGACGGCACAACACACAATCCACCAAGAAACCCACTCAGTGATTCTTATCACTTATAGCCCACACTAGGTTTTCAAAAGCCACCTTTTTCTTCCCTACACAAAGTCCTCTAGCAATCACAGCTCTTAAATTTTGTATGAAAAAGGATTTTTTTTTACAGAGAGCCTTAGAGAACCTTAAGTAGAGAGAATAAAGTCTGGAAAATAATGATTTTCAAAACTTGAAGTATTAGGAAAAGGGTTTTCGCAAATTGGTCCAAATTTGAAATTCAAAACTCATAACAGACGTAGATAATCGATTATCTTGAGTGATAATCGATTATTACATAACCATTTTCGCAGAGGAGAAGTTTTGGACCAGGATAATTGATTATCTGGCTTGATAATCGATTATTCCAGAGCTTTCAAACTGGGATAATCGATTATCAACCCAGATAATCGATTATTCCAGTAAGGTTTTCAGAAAATGTTTCAAAGCATGATAATCGATTATTATAGAGTTGTTTTGATAAAAATGAACTTTCAGAGGATGGATTATGCGTTGGCTATCTCAGACTCTAATTTTACAGACTCAACAAGATAAAACAAAGTTATTACAAGTAAATACAAATGATTATAAGTCTTCAAGTCTGTAAGTCCTTTGTTCATGAATCATCATCTAAATCTTCAAGCATCATATCATTGTATGTTCAACAAGAACTAGGGATTAACTGAATTGGAGAAGCTAGCTAAAACCGAAGTGAGGAGTGAACCAAAAATAGATAAATTGAGTGTCAACACTTTATGATGATAACTGGTATTGATTGATTCTTTGATGTGATTGCATGTTAGTGAGACTTGAAAATGATAAAGACATTTTTTTCTTGTGTAGTAGATATAAACCAGAGCCAAATAGCCAACCCTGCATTAATTATAGGACATCCAATTGAACCCCATTTGAGCCAAAAACAAGATTGTTTATTAAACAGAACCCCTGAGCCTAAACAATATTTATCCACATTCCTATATTTGAGAAATGAAATGATTATGAATGTTATCATTTTTTTCCTACGCGTATTGTTCGGTACTGTTATTGTTTTTCTACAAGTATGCTTGGGTAATCTAAAAAACAAAAGAGAGAGGTTGAGAAAAAAGGAAAAGATAAGCATAAATATTGTGGCTAAGCTGAAATGCAAAGTATGAGGAAGGAAAATGAAATCCAAAGTGGTGTGAATGATAACTTGTGAGATTGTTAATTCACTATCTTTATGATTGGATCAAAAATAGGAAGTTTGAGAACCGACTTGAGGAAATGTTAAACAAAAATCATTCATATGAATTGAATTTCTCAAATACTTTTGAATATCCCAGAAAAACTAATGATTTTTTTCTTAGTCCAGCCCCATTACAAGCCTCAAAAGACCTTTTGATTTAAGTCTTGTTTAACAAATGCTGATTGCTTGAAGATGACTATCAATATTTGATTGTTTAAATGAAGTGATTGAATGAGATAAACACTTACCCTTACGAGTTAGAGATGACTATATATCACTCCATGTTAGAGATCAGCTTCTCTGAGGATAGTTGATGATTAATTCTCCTTTGTTAGTTTATGTAACTTGAATGCTTATGTATTCTATTTTCATTTGGAGTTGCAAGCATCGCATTTGGAAGAAAAGTTATTTTTATGTTGTGATTTTGGAAGAGAAAGTGATAATAGGTGATGATTTTGTTTTGGAAAATACTTTGCTTGGGACAAGCAAGATTCTAGGTTGCGGGGAGTTGTTAAATGATAAAAAGTTGATATAATTATGTTTTTAATTGTATAAAATCACTTAACTTATGTCAATTCTAATCTATTTTTCTCCCAATATAGGATGAATTCGAGAATACTTTGATACAAGAATAAAGAGGATAATTATCAACATAATTAGAGCAAAACTGAAAGGAGGAAGCAGATTTTCAGCATGAAAGTCGCTCGAGCGAGATAGACTCTCGCTTGAGCAAAAATTAGTTAAAAATCTCTAGAACTCACTCGCTCAAGTGAGCACTTTGTCGCTTAAGCAAAAATAGGGAACTTTCACTTGAGCGAGTGTTGTCACTTGAGCGAAAGACGCAAGACCCAATTTTTCCTATAAAAAATTAAGATGTGTTTCGAGAAAATAAAGCAGTTTTGGGGAGAAGAGGCGTGACTACTGCTAGAGTTTCATCCAATCTTCATCAATTCTTCACTTCTTCCACATTTGGAGCATTGTAATGGCCACCATGAGTGGCTAACTTCATTATCTTGGGATTTATTGCACTTCCTTTGAACTCTTTTGTATCATGGTGATATTTTGCGATATTAATCTATGTTTTGATGTTGTTATTTTTATCTTTTGTGCTTTTGGAATGATTTCTTCTTGATGTTTGGGGTATGATTGAAAAATATATCTCAAACCTTAGATAACGATAAAAATATTTGTTACATTAATTTCCAGGAATGAAATAAATGTATCAATTGCTTAACACCCTAAACTTAATGCTGGAAAATCTCTTAATTGTGTGCGAAATCAACATTTATTAGGTTTTCTTATGAATTTCATGTGTGAGAAATCAACATGGATTATTTGAGTAGGTGGCTTCAACATTGTTAGGTTAATTGATGTTCTTAATTGACATAGTCATTGCAAAAGAGGGATAAGGAAGGAAGTCAATCCTAAGTGCCTTTAATTGATCTTTTCTAAACAATTTATAGTTCTTTATCATTTAATTTCAATTCAACTTTTTATGCAAAACCCACTTTGTTTTAATCTACTTAGTAAGCATATAATTGGGAATTTCCATTGAAACCGTTCCTCGTGAGATCGACTTTTATTTAATCAAAATACTATAGTATGATTGATAATTTTGGTACGCTTGCCAATAACTTAACAACAATCACCTCCTTAGAAACCCACTAAGGATGAACACCTCCCTAGAATCCCACTAGGGATGAACACCTCCTTTGCCACCAACACACAAAGGATTAACACCTCCCTATAATCACACTAAGGATGAACACCTCCCTGAACAAATCAAAGGGATGAAACCACCTAAGGCCACAAAGGATGAAGGTAATAAAATAAGAACAATCACACCTGGGTAATGGAGACAACAAATTGTAGAAGCTTGTAGAATGCCAACCTCCAAGAACAAGTGTGATTAACAATGAAAGTGCAGAAGGCAGTAAAGAAGAGGGTTTTCTTAGAAGGTGTAAAATATCTTTGTTTCCTTGCTCAAAATTATTTTCATAAAACTGAATGAATGTAAAATTGTATTTTCAAATTTTGTAATTGTGTTTATTTTATTTTTCATCAAAACTTATTTAAATAGGAAAATAGCGTTAGAAAATCGTCGTTAGTCATTAATAATTTCGTATAGAAAAATCAGGATGTATCCAAAAACATTTATTCTTCAAAAACAGATATATTTTTCAAATTTAAACTGCCATAATCGATTATGTTACCAGTATAATCGATTATGACAAAGAGAAAATCTTTTTTCCATTTCTTATGCATCATAATTGATTATGATAGTGAAAAATGTCATGTTACGAAATTTTATCACACTTGTGCTTTGGAGGCTTATGCATAATACCACTTCATCAGCTTGTACCTCCATATCCAGTATTCTAAAACTATATCTAGTCTTTAGGCTTCATCTTGGGCTTGCTTGAATCATCATCTTTATCAAAATCATATCTTGGGCTTGCTTGAGTCTTGAATGTTGTTGACTTGAATCATCATCAAAATCATCTCTTGGGAATGTAGGGACATGTTTCACATTATCATCAATCTCCCCCTCATTGCTTTCAATCTCCCTTTTTTTTATGATGATCAAGGAAACACCTGAAATGAATTAAAATGTTTGACTCTATATAGCCAGCTCAAGATTTGAACAGATTTGCACAGTATAATGTAGCGCAAATTAGCCCAATATATTTAAACTCCCCCTAGATATGTTAATAACAAAGCTCCCCCTAACTCATCTGAGAAAAACTTCTCTTAACTCCCCCTGTTTACTTTAGAATTAAGAATGGATTTCATACAAATTTTAATTCATAAAAAAATCTCCCCCTATTTCATTGATAATCATAAAAAATATTTCAAGAAAAAATCTCCCGTTGTTTTACGCAGATCAAAACCTCTCCCTATTATATTGATAATTATTAAAAATATTGTAAGGAGGCAATATCTAGAATACCTAAGGCAAATGAAGAGAGAGAAAGATAGGGGAATGGAATGATTGCAAAGATAATGGAATGATTGCAGAGATAATGGAATGGAATGCAGTAGTTTCCCCCAATTGCAATCTTCTTATTGAGGTAACTTTCAAATTCAAATTCTCTCCTATTTCAAATTTCAAATTTCAAATTCAAATTGCAACAAATTTCAAATTTCAAATTCAAATTCCAACAAATTCCAATTGCACTTAAATTCAAATTTCAAACTTTCAATTTTTAAATTTTCATAAATTCAAATTTTCAAAATTCAAACTTTCAAATTTCAAATTTTCAAAATTCAAACTTTCAAATTTCAAATTTTCAAAATTCAAACTTTCAAATTTCAAACTTGGTCAACAATCAAATTTATATGGCAGATAAGTGCATATATTCAATGCAAAGGCATGGGAGACAAGAATAAATTTATCTTTGTGATATAATTTGTTGTTTATCCAGCTTTGCTCCTGTACACCCATTTAGCTCCAATAACCTACATTAATTTCTTATCCTTGATAATTACCTGCAAAATCAACATATAAATCTAGGTACCCTTTGATTATTTTTGGGTCCTTAAAGGTTAGAGGAATCATAAGTCTCAGCCAAAAAAACTAAGGATAAATGACAAGATAATGATATAATGAATTATCTAATTCCCATAATAAAAAACTCTTTCAACTCACAAAAAAACGTTTTACGAGAATTCATAATCTATTAGATGCTCAAGCTATCAATTTATGTTTGCCCCTTTGGGCACCCATTCATATTTGCCATTAGATATACCAAAATGTTTTATGTAACATCAATTTGATGTACAACCTAATTTCATACAATAAAAACATGTTGATTTTCTTTAAAGAGATCGAAATGAGTTTCTTAATGTCGCCACCGTCAAAAGAGGCGGTCGAAGCGATGCGATGGTTCCGACTTCCCATTTTCGCGTTTTATATGGATGGTGTTACAACGCCTTTAGGTTGTCCGATAACCGGGTTGGACCCAAGGGCGAGGTTTTCGAAAGGGAGTTTTTAGGTTGTCTGATAACCGGGCTGGATTTAAAAGCAAATTTTCAAAGGGGTTCTTATGGAGTCGCCATCGATGTTTTTACCGAAAACATCGGAAAAGGAAAAGAAGGCGTTGGTTTTTAAGAAAACCAACTTTGGCCATTATAACTAGAGTTGAGTAAGGGAGTTAGTTACGTGTAGGGAAGGTATTAGCTTCCCTACAACGCCCCTTTCGGGTTCCCTATGATAGGCCGGTTATTTCGTAAATAAACTAAAAAAAGACACTTTTACCCTTTTATTTGTGGAATTAAAAGATAACGACTACATGACCCTAATTAATGCACATATAAATGACAAAGCGATAAAAGAGAGGGAGAGAGTGAAGAAACCTCCGGAGCAAGCTTTGATTAATTCTTTAAAAGTTAGGACGCGTTTCGACAGTCCTTCTCTCTACAATGTTAACTTTTCTCTCTCGAAATGCTATAAAAACTCTCTAAGAACTCTCAGAAAACTCCGGAAATGCTTCGGAGGGGCTCTAAAAGAAGAATTCTAAGAAATGCTAGAAGGAGAAGTGGAAGAACTGTGTGAAATGAGGGGGAGACCGCCATCTCGCCATTCAGGACGGCGGTCTCGTCTTCAACAAATGGCGAGATGGGACAGCGGTATTGATTTGCCAAATGGCGAGAGGGTCGTCTTGCCAAACGGGAAGACGGTCTCGTCATGGCAAGTGGTGAGACAACCATCTCGCCAAATGAGACGGCAGTCTCGACCTTGCGAATGGCGAGACAACGGTCCCGATAAGCGAGACGATGGTCTCGACCCTTAAGGTGGGAATCCTTATTTTTTCGTACAGAAAAGCCTTCCTACTCTAGTATGGGGCCTAATAGTCTCCCCTAGTGACTTTTTAGGCCTTGCCCATCTTCGAATAGGAGGTCTTCTGCTCTTTATTTTGAGGTCGGGCAAGATTTAGGGTTTACAGCGGCCCCCCCTTCACTTGACTAGCCGACTATTGGCTCAATATGCCAAAAGGATCGGCTGGAGGGTGAAGGAGTTAACCCTCTTGCCCGGTTGTCCTCTAGTTGGTTGTTGTAGCCGACCTTCTGGACGAAAATGTGTATGCTTTCGAGATGCTCCTTTGATGCGATAGCTGACCCCTTCGGTTGATGAGTACGAACCCCCATCTGGTTGAAAATCTGGTCTGAGCCCCCTTTCATAAGGCTTTGATTAATACGCACCCCCCTCTAGTTTGACAAGTATGAACCCCCGTCTGGTAAGCCCCCTTTTGTAAGGCCTGATGAGTACACACCCCCATCTGGTGTTGAGTCCACTTCGTGGGACCAGTTGCGACTTACTGCTCTGGCTCATGCGCAGTTTTTGCCTGTGTGCAGGTCTTTGTCTTCGGGACTTTTCTTTGCCTCGAAGGTGGTGGTGGCTTACTGCTCTAGCTCATGCACCGTAGTTTGTGAGAGATGCTCTTCTGGTAGAGTCTTCTGATGGTTATCCAGCTTGTTTATTGCTGGGGAGTCTTGTCAGTTTGCCTTGGCTAACGTATCGGCTTTAATCCTGCCTTTTTCGCGATTTTATCTTTTTTCTCACAATTTTGGATTTTGGCTTTTTCGGGACTAAACGTAAGTCTTTTTACTTTTTAGTCATTTTTATTACGCTGACCTTTTTTCGAAAAGAGAGAGTAAAGATGAATGGAAAATTTTTTATTCATGGTAAATTTATTACAACAGTTATTTTGGGGTAATATCCCTAAGACGGCAGCGGACTAGAGTTGGGAGACGATCCGGGAGGGGGAAACTATCGATACATGTATCTTTGAAATTCTTCCTGGCTCCGGACTGAGCTTAGATGTTCTTGTCGGAGTAGTGTCAGGTCTTGTCTCATCCCCTCCTGTATTTGGCCGAAGGTCTCCAGCCGGGTCTCGAAGATATCCTATCTCAGGGACATCTGGTCGAATTGCTGGCGCATGTCATAGATGTTGTGGTTGATGCCAGCAAAGTCATCCCCGTACTACTGTTGTTGCTGTTTTTGTTGTTGCTACTGAAATTCTGGGGGCGTCAGCATGTCCTGCATCGCCACCAGATCTTGGAGGTCCAGGTTCATGACGAGCGACGGGTGAAGGGCCATCCGGGTCCCTTGTCGGATGAGCATCCCCATGCTGACAAGCATAGACCCGCTGATATGTTCGGGTCGAAGATCGGAGGGGATGCTTTCTCCACCGCGGCACCCCCACTTCTTAGCCAGTGGGGTGATGAGGGGACCCATGAAGATGGCTCCCACAAGACGGCACCCAAAATCTTTGAGGGCCTTCATGAAGAAGTAGCCGGGATTGCACCGGCGCCCATGGAGCATGCAGTGTAGGGCGAAGAGGTCCGGATGGGTGACCTTTCCTTGACTCTCCTTCCGCCCGTGGATGGTCCCCGCCAGCAGCTTGTGACAAATGCGGAGAGCGGGGAGGAGAGTGGACCCCTTTAGTAGGGTCAGCATGACTTGCGCCCCGGTGAGATCCTCCCACATATCACCGACTGTGACAGACGACTCCTTGATACCCTGGGGTCAGGATATCCTCAGGTTGTACGAAGCCGATGGAGATGTTGAATTCATCTAGCGTCGTAGTCCGGTAAGACCCATTCATGAAGTAGGAGACCATCTTGACCGGAGGGATGCCTGGGATCATGGTGGGTAGCTCCATCAGCGTAATGGAGGCAAGGAACTCCATTACTGCCTGCGTATACATGCGGGTAGGAGGCGGCTAGAGGAGGAAGTCCCACCCGATGCTCTCAATGAATCCCCACACCTCGTCCTCCCATCCAAACTCGGCGAGGATGCGAAAGTCCAACCTCATCATAGGATGCCAGGTATAGCCCCGAATGTGCTCGAGCAGGGCCTGGTGTTGGGGTGTCAGTTGAGTCAGGTCTGGAGGAGTCGGGGCCGCCGATGTGCTTGGGCCGAAACCCCTACCCCTTTTCCTAGAAGTCTCTCCTCTATGCATTTTTCATGAGAAAGCACTCAATAATGTAGAGAAATATGTGTGAGGATGCAGGAATGGATGCCTAAAACCAACCCCAAGGACCTTATTTATAGATTTTCGCTGTAGGGTCGAGACCGCCGTCTAGGATTTTGGGACGGTGGTCTCGATTTCGCAAGACTCGGGACCGCCGTCTAGAACTTTGAGATAATGGTCTCGTTTTGGGTTTATGACGAGATGGCCTTCTCTCCAAGCGAGAAGGCGGTCTCGTTTTTGTCCAAAATGAGACAGCGGTCTCGGATGTTGGGATGGCGGTGTCGTTTCTACGCGGGTCGAGACGACAGTCTCGATTTTTAGCTGATTTTTTTTTTTGAAGATGATAGGACCTTGTTCAAAAACATTTTATGCATGCAATGTTTTCATGTTTGATGCCTTATAATGCTATTTCATTAGTTTTTCAGAACACTAGTACAGAAAACACCTTTAACATCGGTTCTTAGCAGCTTTCTACATCGGTTCTACAACCGATGTAGATACAACCGATGTAGAAAGTTGGTGAGTTTTAACATCGGTTAAGAACCGATGTAGAAAGTCTGACTTTCCACATCGGGTCTTGCCATAACCGATGTGGAAAGTCTGACTTTCCACATCGGTTCTAGCCATAACCGATGTGAAAAATCAGACTTTCTACATCGGTTATGGCCTAGAACCGATGTGGAAAGTATTAAAAATGACTTTCTACATCGGTTCTAGGCCATAACCGATGTGGAAAGTCATATATTTTTTTTAAATACGAATTTTAGTTTTTGATTTTTCAGAACCTGTACAACATTTTAAATATTTACAGCTACTCAGAATGTTAATCTATAAAGGACATGCATCAACACACAAGTAAACATAATGTATATTATATATCTACATTGTATTGTATCAACAAACAATGAACATGTATTGTATTCTAAGTTTATATATACAAAGAAAATAGTCCTAATGTTTCACAATTAAGTATTCAATCACGACTATAGTTCTTAATAACAAAATCTGCCCAAAGTCGTCTAATGTCATCAATCTCTGCTTCATTTATTGGATGACCATCATCGAATATCTACAAACAAAAAAAACATTTCGAGATAAGCACAAGTAGGCAAATATATGTCAATGACATAGATATAGTCATAACACATACCAAATTCCATGAATCTGTGATATTTGTCTGTGATGATTGTTAACATATGTCTCATCACATAATATCCGCACTCCCAACTTCCTTTTTGCTTATTACACTATAAGAAAAAAAACATTAAATACAGAAAATGAGTAAATTAAAGTTAAGAATTTGAAAGATAACGTCCTTACACGTGGAAGTATCCATGTGGGTTTCTTTTTAGGCTTACCCTCCATGACTGAGCATGCTTCTATACACCTATAAAAGATTAAATGGAAAATACTTCATATTAAGACATGTGGAACTTAAAATGAAATGAATGAAATATTATACAAGGGTGTTAGTATACTTACACATCATCTTAAACAATTGAATGTTGTCTCGGATCGGGATTTGGGAATGAAGCACAATTATTATGAAGTACTTACTTATGAATATAAAAAGTAAAATCTGGATACTATTTAGCTCAAAGGAGTGAAGCACAGATCTTTACAGTTATTAAATCTGTCATGAACCAGACCTAGAGTATTTAGTCACAAAGACAGATTCATATATAAGGGTGTTAGTATACTTACACATCAATAATCTGTTTAATTTCCTTTTTGGGTTTATTCCATAAAGAGCATAAAAAAATAGCCTCATTACGTTTAGGACAAAGGATAAGCAGTTGCCAGTGAGACCTACAAAAAATGTTGCTCAATTAGCAATTCTTAAGAGATTCAAAGTTTGAGAGTAAGTAATTTAAAAAAACTTACCCATAATGATATGGTGCGAGATAAACTTCCTTTGATCCTTCACAAAATCTCTTTTGAATGTATGCTTGAATAGTATTTGGTTTGTTCCCCAAACTCTGAATGTGGACAGGATCAATGAATCCATAGACATCTTCTACTCCCTTTTCCACAACAACTTTGTTGAGGTAACTAGAAATTGAAAATATCATGTTAATTGCATTTTAGACAAGTTGGTGTCTAATAGGGCATACAACCAATTGACTTAAATAAAAACATAAGACTTACATTAACCAGACTTGGAGAATTGTGACGCAAATCATGTCTTGACTCAAAACAACATCCATAATGTCCTTCTGACTCAAGTACAACCTGATGGGCTGCGGATTCCCAATCACATGAGGGTCCATCTGGATCTGTAAAGGTATATGCTTTCCTAGCCTATAAGCTAAGAGGCATAACCTTTGTATCGGATCTGAGTCCAGTTCCTCTTGAACTTTCTCCTTCCCCTTCTCCTTTCCTTTCTGCTGGCCACAAATGTCCTATACACATCAAGGAATTAAATTAAAATTTATGATAAAATAATAAAATTATAAACATGTATCAAATTATTAAAGAAAACATATAATACCCGATCGGTAGGAAACCGGATAAGTGCTCTAGGCCACTGAATGAAATGACCAGGAGCCTCCCCACTGTTCTAACCTCGTCGGATGGAACAGGAACAGGAGCTTCGAAACTTGCACCCGTTCAACCACAACACGAACAAAGGAATCCGTCATTTCTACCCCGTGTATAAGTGGCCCCAATGTATGCACAGTACCATAAGCCACTAGTAAGCCTTCCCGTGTGAAGAACTTGCATAGAGGCCTAGGAGTGTCTTCACCAAGTGGAGTTGACTCATCATCAAGAACATCAACCCGTGCACAACTCCCTTTGGTGCTAACACGTTCCTTAGGGCGAGAAGCTACGGGAACACACCGTTGACCCCCTCCTGTGTTCCCCGAGATAAGCCTAAGGAGACAAGTTCCTGCCTTAGCTCCGCCCGAAGCTCTTCCCTAATTTGATCCCCGATGGCCTGCAACTCATCTCTAATGACCACACTTTTTGTGGTAAATTTAGGAGTGCCAAAATATTGTCGGATGCCAATCCCCCATCCAGCTGCCCGCACACGACCTGGATGCTCTGGTCGTCCAATAGCAGTGGATAATATATCTTGTCGTCCACTAGGGGTAAAGGTCCCTTGTGAACTTTGCTCTAATAATTCATCCTACAAAGAAAATGTAATTGATTAGAGAAGACACAATATATAATTCTATCTCATTATGAACAATTTTTTAAATAAATACTTACAATTTTCTGTCCCACAACACGACTCTCATCTGTAGTATAGTCACCTTTCTTGCTCTGTCGTGCCTTCTTTCACTTCTCATGACGAGTAGGAGGTGATGGAGGTGAAGTCACACCTGAGGGGTCACTTTGAGAGGCTTCTTGAGAAGCTTTATGCTTCTCTTCTATCGACTTCCTCTCAAGTAGCCGGTAACCCCTCGGGACGACCTGTGAGGATATACATTTTTTTGTTGAATTGTTTTTGCCTTTTTTCGTTTCTCCTAATAAAGATACATTCAAAGAAACGGTCAGTTAAAAACATGGGCAAGTTAAAAGAAGGCAAGCACAATATGCTTAAAGCACACGAACCTTAAAAGAAGGATCCATACGACTCTCAACAAACTTATCCCATGTCTCAGTGTCTAGAAAGGAATATTGCTCACAAGGAGACACTCCTTTCTTGCTTCCAAACACATAGGTGGAAGTCAATTGGGTCTTGAAGGCCCTCCAACGCTCACCAGCGAATGATATCCACTTCCTCCTTAGCCCTTTAGTATTTGGAACATTATAAGTGAGCGACAAAAAATAATACAAGGTTAGTGAATCCTACAAGAATTAACAATACAAGTAAATTTAATAGAAAAAAATTCATACCAAGATGCTTTTCCAAATTTGTTCCTTCACACGCATCTCCACATCATCCCAATCCTTCTTTATTATGCTCACTTTGCTGCGGCCCAGAAGTGCAACATAACTTCTAAACTTTGTTGCATGAGGCCCAATAGCATTTCCGGTCGAGTCATCAAACTCAATCGGTAACCTCTCATCAGCATTTCGACTTAGTGTCAACTCACTAAGTCGTGTTGCACGTCTCCCCTTCTTCGCGGGCCTACTAGAATCGGCCATATTCCTGCCAAATAAGACAAATAAATGAGTTAGAATGCAAAGTAACTAATACAAAGACATGCAAAGTAAGTAATAGTGTAAAAACCATAATATACCTATTGTTTAACAATTTTCCCATATTCCTTCTTCATGATCAAATCGGGTGGCATATACATCATCTTGTTCATTGTCATCATTAGAAGGTAAAATGTGTGATGTCGAAGATGGACTGGTAAACTCGTTGAAGTTGTAAATCTTCAAGGTCATCACTACCAGACATGGGTTTCCCTTGAAGCATTATTGACCAACTACTATTAACTGGATCGGAGATATAAAAGACTTGTTTTGCTTGAGTTGCCATAATAAAAGGTTCGTCTTTATAGCCAAGCTTATTCAGAGTTAACCAATGTAAACCCTAATTCATCCACCAAAACACCATTGTTATCGTCAACCCAATTGCACTTGAATACAACAATTCTAAATTTGGTGTAGTCAACCTCCCAAATATCTTGAATTACTCCATAATAAGAAAGGGATGCCATTACAGGAGAATTATCTTTTGAAGTAGCAAAGTGCATTGATTCAAGCAACTACCATCACACCACTGTTTTGCATTGTACTCTTTTCATCTTGAAGCTTAGTATAAAAGGAATAACCGTTTACATCATATCCACTCCATGTTATGACATCAAAGTTTGGGCCATGAGCTAACCATTTCAAAGTTTCAGATGCATCATCAATTGTAACGATCTGTTCTTCAAACCACTTCAAGAAATTTTTATTGTGTTCATTCAACAACCATTTTTCATTCATCCTTGGATATCTTTGCTTGATCATTTCTTTGTGAGTAGATAAGAAAGGTTGAACTTCATCGATGTTATTCAAGATGTACAAATGTGCTTGTAAAACTTCTTCTCGACTCATGTTTCTACCTTTAACACCTCGGGTTCCCTTCCCAAATTGTCTTCCATCATGACGAAACGTTGGAATCCCTATAGGACTTACTTCGAAAGATAATCTGCATGCGAACTCAATTGCTTCTTCTGCAATGTATCTTTCAACAATGGATGCTTCAGGCCTTGATGGGTTTTTAACATATCCTTTCAAGATTTTCATATAACGCTCAATTGGATACATCCACCTTAGATACACAGGGCCACATAACTTAATCTCTCTAACAATATGAACAATTAAATGCACCATTATGTCAAAAAATGAAGGGGGAAAAACATCTCCAATTTGCATAATATCAACACAGACTTCAGACTTCTAGGTTATCCAAAGTCTCAAGGTCGAGTACTTTATTACAAACAAGCATTAAAGAAAAACACAGATGCGTTATAACATGTCTAACCTTCTTTGGCAAAATGTCCCGAATAGCAACTCGGTAAAAGATGTTGCATTAATACATGACAATCATGGGACTTTAATCCAACTAACTTCAAGTCTTTCATTGACACTAACCGTTTAATATTCGAGCAAAAACCCCGAGGCACTTTGATACCTTTAAGACATTCACAGAGGCTTTTTTCTCCTTCTTAGACAAAGTATAACAAGTCTGGAGGCAAATAAGTCCGCTTACCACGTGATTGGGGACCTAATTCCTGTCTTATGTTCATATGAAGCATATCTAAGCGAGAGTTCAAGCCATCTTTGGTTTTTCCTTGAATATTCAGGAGGGTTCCAATAAGACTGTCACACACATTCTTTTCTACATGCATAACATCAATATTGTGCCTTACATCTAGACTAGACCAATAAGGAAGCTCAAAAAATATGGATTTTTTCTTCCATTTTTCCTTTTCATGGGAAACTGTTTGGGTCTTTCCAAACAAACAATGAATGTCTTTCACCTTCGAATACACTTCCTCTCCTGTTTTAGGGTTAGGAGCGATTTGACTCTCTTGAAAGCCATTATAAGCCTTCTTCAACCTCCGATATGGATGATTAACTCGGTAGAAATCTTCTATGTCCTAGGTACACTCGTCTTCTTCCCATGTTTCAGTTGATGATAACACGTTTCTTCCATACAAATAGGGCATGCATTATGTCCTTTGACACTGTATCCACTTAGATTTCCATAAGTAGGGAAGTCATTTATCGTACAAAAAGGCAAAGCTTGCAATTTAAAGTATTCATTACGATATGCATCAAATACCTCAACACCCTCTTCCCAAAGAAGTTTTAAGTCTTCAATCAAAGGCCGTAAATAAACATCAATGTCATTTCCTGGTTGTTTGGGGCCAGAAATCATCATCGACAACATTACAAACTTGCGTTTCATGCACAATCGAGGAGACAAGTTGTAAATTACTAACAAAACAGGCCATGAACTATGTATACTACTTAAATTGCCATAAGGATTCATCCCATCTGTAGCAAGTGCTAGTCTAAGGTTTCTCCCCTCTTGACCAAATTTTGGAAATATGTCATCAATTTTTTTCCATTGCAGAGAATCAGCTGGATGTCGTATCTTCCCATCACAGTGTCTTTCATCTACATGCCACGTTAAGCTCTTTGCATCTTTGGCATTAGCAAATAGCCGCTTAAACCTTGGAATTATTGGAAGATACCACACTACTTTGACAGGGGTTCCTGATGAAATTGTCTTATCACAATTATCTTCTCCATCCTTGACTTTAAACCGTGATGTACCACAAACAGGACAATTATGCAAACTTCGAAACTCCTTCCTGTACAGGATGCAATCATTATGACATGCATGTATCTTCTTATACTCCATACCCATCGGACAGATTACTTTCTTTGCTTCATAAGTAAGGCTTGGAAGTGTATTCCCTTCTGGAAGCATTTCCATTAATAATTGTAGCAACTCTGTAAAACTTTTATCCGTCCACCCATTTTTGGCCTTTAAGTTAAATAATTTTAACACTGCTGACAACCGTGTGAACTTAGAACATCCTATATACAGAGGCTTCTTACTATCTTTGCATAGTTCTTCGAATACATATCCTTTTTCAAATGGCTCTTCACCGATATCACGTATCAAATCTTCTAGTCGATCATTGGTTTCTTTCTGGATTTCAGTTGTCTCTGAAGCCATTGGGAAATCTACTACTTCCCCATGCCAAATCCACTTAGTGTAACTCTTGCAAAATCCATCACAAAGGAGATGCTCTCTTATATCCTTCACACTTAGTTGTCTTAAATTTAAGCACTTCACACAAGGACAATAAAAGAGACCTCTATTGTTACCCACATTTCTCTGTGCAAACTCTAAGAACTCTTCAACCCCTAATTCATATTCTTCTTCTATACGTTTGGCATTTATCCAACTCCGATCCATATCTATAGGTACATGACGTCTTTGCTTAGTGTGAAAATGGAATTACCTCTATTCAGAGGCAAAAAACTTAAACAACTCAAACTATAATCCAAACTGAAATAGTACTGGAACAACAGTAAAACTCCAGGAACAAAACAAACAACACAAAGAACAAACCTAAATCAACAACATAAGAAACAAACCCAAATGAAAAACAAGAGAACCAAATATAATCAATACCCCAAAGCCCTACACCCCAGCGTGGAAACCCATAGCCTTAACTCTTCCGCTAAGAGACTCGGACCAGAGCGACATCAACCAACCCAACAGGGCTTGGATAACACCAATCTCAACCCCACGAGAATAACCAAGTGAAAATCACATATTCAAGTCAAACTAAACGGAAATAATAATACAAAACCCAGAATAAACATGTCTACATACATTAAACCCAGGCAGAATTAGTCCATGACCAAACAAAACAATCCAGAATCAAGGAAAATGCATAAAGGTAATTGACAAAACAAGGATGCAGAAGCCAATAGGATAGACCCATGGACCTGGTCCGAATCACCTCTAGTTCGCGACGAGATCGAAGGTGCGCAGGTGCAATGAGGAGGAGCTCCTAGAGGGTTTTAGAGAGGTGAAGACGAGGGTGACGCGTCGCAATTCTTGGTGCGCGTCGCAGTTCCTGGTGCGCGTCGCAGTTATTGGTGCACGGCAAGGGTGGTTTTCGCTTGGGGGATTCGATTGGGGAAACGGAGGTTAGGGATTCGATTGGGGGAAGGAGATGGGAGAGACGATGGTTTTCGCTACTGCGATAGGGGCAAGGAGACAATGGTTTTCGCTACTGCGAGAATGAATTTGGTAATGGCTAGGAGCAAGGGAAGAATTCCAGAGGGAGTCGAGAATGAATTTTTATTATTATTATTTTTTTTAAGACTTTCCACATCGGTTCATGGGGGAACCGATGTAGAAAGTAAAATGGTATATCAGATGACCGATTAGAATGGCTTTATGACCGATCAGAACTGGATATGATCGATCAGAATGAGTTTATGACCGATCAGAATTATTTTAAATCAGAGTAGAAAGTACTTTCCACATCGGTTCATGGGGGAACCGATGTAGAAAGTAAAATGGTATATCAGATGACCGATCAGAATGGCTTTATGACCGATCAGAACTGGATATGATCGATCAGAATGAGCTTATGACCGATCAGAATTATTTTAATTCAGAGTAGAAAGTACTTTCCACATCGGTTCATGGGGGAACCGATGTGGAAAGTCTTTAAAAAGATTTCTACATCGGTTCTTTAACAACCGATGTAAAAAGTCCGATGTTAAAAGGGTTTTTTGTACTAGTGGAAGGATTAACTAGTATGTTTTATATAGACGGGGGCCTTCTGATGTTTTGCTTCTCTGTTGTACTTGTTTGTGTTGTTCCGGACTTAACGTGACCGAATAATGACTTTTGGTTTGGAGAGCACACTTTGCCACGTCAGTGCCCTTTTTCCTCGCTTTAGGGATTTCAATCCTCTTATTGATTATACGCCTCCATATTCCCAAACTAATTGTTAGAATAATGTTGTGAGGGTCAAGAGAAAAGAATTAAAGGGGGTAAATTCAACGGCTTGTGTTTTAGATGGTTGATTTTATTTAGAAAAGATTTTGTAAGAATGGTTGGCTAGGGTTGGGTTGAGTGTTTTAGCTGTCGTCTAAACAAACGTTTTTCTTTGTAGATTTGTGCCTTAGCCTATTTCCACTGCTTTTACGGCTAATTGATTTCCCTAGATCGCCCTTCGGGTTTTCGAACTAGGATATTGGGTTTTGTCCTATCTTTTGTCTAGGTTCCCCTTTATTATTACTTTTTTTGGGAATCATATCAGACCTTATTTTGTAACCCTGACTTTTGCCTAGCCTACCTTTTATTTTTGTTCGGGTGTCCTAACGAATTTACCCTATCTTTTGCATAGCCCCCTTTGTGGGTTTCCTACCGAGTATTTTGCCCCCTTTTTTTTTGCCTTTGGCTTTCGTGGGCTCTTTCTTTTCTTTTTGTTTTTACAGAATATTAGCGAAATACGACTTTATTTATGGCGAGGTAAAACCTTATTTTGTGCTTCTAATCAATCAGCTTGGTTATTGTGGCAATGACATATTTTGATTATTTTTTACGCCTTTTTATTCTTCTATTTTTTTCTTTGTTTGTTTAGACAAGATTATTATGAGGTCTAGACATGAAGTAGCAAGAAGATAAACAAATAGTAAGAAATGTATTCTTTATTAATTAATAAGGGAATATGTGCCCAAAAGATGCCCGAGGGTCGGGCTAGCCCTGGGAGATAATCTCTAACAATCACTGGGTTTACATCCCTTAAGGAAACAAAAAGAACTCCTAATGACTAGGGTTGCTCGCGACGCTTGTATCCCTCCGCTTCGGAACATCTGCTTGAGTGTGCAGAGGGGAGACTTCCCTTTTCTTTTTTCTGCTCGACCATTCGTAGGGTCATATCCTAGGCCAAACTTTAAAGGGTTATCTTTGTATTCTGGGGGTTCCCTCATCCCTTGGGAATTTGCCCCCAATCCTTGGCCAGGATGGTAACCATGCTTCATCATCATGCGGGCTACCTTCATATTATTGGGAAGTCTTTCTACACTGGCAATTTCGAGCGCTTGAAAAGATGTTTCAAGGGCCTCTTCAGCCGCATTCACATAAGGTTGGGTAGACAGTCCACTAATAAGGATATCGTCTTCTGCTTGGACCGTGACCAGTTTGTCATCTACTACAAACTTGACTCTTTGGTGGAGCATTGAAGGCACTGCCTTAGCGTCATGAATCTAAGGCCTGCCGAGGAGACAACTGTACGCTGGAGTAATATCCATTACGTGAAATTCGATGTTGAAGATAGTGGGTAAAGACCCCAAATCTTGCCCGGCCTCATAATAAAGACCAGAAGACCTCCTTTTTGAAGATGGATGAAGCCTAAGAAGCCATTAGGAGAGACTATTAGGCCCCATACTAGGATAGGAGGGATTTTTGGCATGAAAATAAGGATTTTTGCCTTTTAGGGTCGAGACTGCCGTCTCGCCTTGCGAAAGTGGTGAGACCGTTGTCTCGTTTGGCGAGACGGCCATCTCGCCACTCGCGAAAGGCGAGACGACCGTCTCTATCGCCATTCCTGCAAGGCGAGACGGCCGTCTCGAATGGCGAGACGGCTTGTCTCGAACTGACAGGCGCAAATCCCTATGAATAGGAGCGCCATTCCCCTCATTTCACACAGTTCTTCCATTCTCTCTCTAGACACTTCCTCAAATTCTCTTTCTAGAATCCCTCCGAAGCATTTCCAAAGTTTCTGAGAGTTTTTATAGCGTTTTTGAGAGTTTTCTAGCATTGTAAAGAGCGAAGGGCTGCCAAAAAGCACCATAATTTTCAAAGAATTAATAGAAAGCTTGCTTCGGAGGTTTCTACACTCTCTCTCTCTCTCCTTTACCGCTTTATTTTTAATTATGCGGTAGATATTAGGGCCATGTAGTTATAATTTTAAATTCCGCAAATAAAGGGTAAAAGCGTATTTTCACCGGTTTAATTATTTAAAATAGCTGGCCTATCATAGGGAACCCGAAAGGGGCGTCGTAAGGGAACTAACACTTCCCTTACACGTAACTAACTCCCTTACCCAACTCTGGTTCTAATGACCGAAGTTGGTTTTTCGAAAACCAACACCTTTTTACTCCTTTTCCGATGTTTCCGGTAAAAACATCGGTGGCGACTCCAGAAGAACCCTTCAAAATTAGCTCTTGGATTAGTCTGATTATCGGACAATCCAAGAGCGCCTTTTCGAAAACCTCGCCCCTAGGTTCAGCCCGGTTATCGGACAACCTAAAGGCGTTGTAACCACACCAATAAAAACGCAAAAATGGAAAGTCGAAACCATCGCGTCGCTCCGACTGCCTCTTTTTGACGGCGGCGACAGATGGCGACTTCACTGGGGAAGCTAGAGAGTTGATCCCATTTAGTGATGGACTAGTTTGATAAATAAAAGACTTAAAAAATTACGCTTTTACCCTACCTTGTATTATAACATGTTTTAATGCTTGGCTTTAATAACTGTTGTTTGTTTATATTTACGCAATTGTTTGAAATACAAACTATACACAAACCCTTGCACACAACAGTTCCCTCTATACCCGAGGGCAAGTGAGAAATCCATAGGGAGTGGGTGGCAGGTACGGTTCATTGTAGTGATGGCCTTGTGCCCACCAGTGTGATCGAAAACCACCACTCAAGGTGATAACCTTCCTCTTTTGGCACAAAGACTGACTATGGCCTTAGTGCTAAGCATGGTCGGAAGGTTGGAGAGTGGGGACCCTATAATGGGGGCACCTTAGGGGCCTTAGCCTTGGTAAGAACAGTTAGAACCTACCTTCGCCAATGCACTTTTCTGCAGGAAAACCCTACCTCGTGATTAAAACGACTTCTCGCCTGTTCGCGGATGATCGAATTGTGTGTGCATTTGTTTGTTGCATTTGTTTGTTGCATAGCATAACCAAACAACAGAAAAATCACAAAAATATTTTCACAATAAACACCCTTATCTCGGATAGTCTGCCTTTTAGCTAGCCTGGTTTCAGGTTCTTTGTAAGCTAAGTAGCCACGCAGTCCGACAGAAGAGATAAAAGGTTATGAATAAACCAAATAAAATAATAATAATAATGAATAAAAGAATTTTGACAAAGTCGTATCATTCATATCGCATCATGTCATAAGTGGAAAAACCAAGAGAAAAAAAATAAATGCATAAAGAAGGTATGCATACGCATCATTTTAATAAATCCCTAAAAAATGGGTCTTAGAAGCGTTTTTTGGGAAAATTACTGGGCCAAATCCCCTTTGGGCATTGGCAGCTTGATTCTTCACCTTTTTCTCTTCGTTTTGATATGTTGTACGTCCAAATCGGACATCTCAGTCAAAAGTTATGCCACTTTGAACATCTACCGCCCTTTTGTACTAGTGCATGCATAAATACATTCATTCTAAGGAATATCCATCTCATAAATCATTTGTTTTAAACAATAAAAATCATTTTTCATTCTAGAAAGCGGCTGGTATTCTTAATAAAAAAGCAGCTGTTAGAATCGCGCAGCGGAATGTTCACGTGGTCGGACAAAAACCAAGAGGGGGGGTGAATTGGTTTCTTAATAAAAAAATTAGGTTTTCAAAATTTTCCCCAAATTTTACCGATTAAAAACTGTGTAAATGTAAATAGAGTAGAGATAGAATCTTACACAGGAGATTTATACTGGTTCGGATCAAAAGACCCTATGTCCAGTTGCTAATCACTCAAACAGAGGAATAAGGTTGTCACCATAATCACAATTGTTACAAACAAATTACAATGGAAAAGATAAAGTAAAGAAAACACCTCTCTTGAAATCCACAAGAGATGAAGAACAACTTTCCCTAGAGACGGCACAACACACAATCCACTAAGAACTTCACTTAGTGATTCTTATCGCTTCTAGCCCACACCAGGTTCCAAAAGCCCCTTTTTCTTGCAACAAACAGTTCTCTGGCACTCACAGCACTTAACTTTTGTATGAAAAAGGTTGTTCTTATTTTCTGAGTGCCATAGAGAAGCTTAAGTAGAGAAATTAGGGTTTGGGAATTGGGATTTTCGAAAATAGGAGTCTTGGAATTAGGGTTTTCGAAAATAGGGTTGATTTGAAGTTAAAAATCAAAATCTGACTGAAATAATCGATTAAATGAAGTGTTAATCGATTATTACAGAGCCAAAATCAACAGAACCCCAAAACTCTATGTTTTAATCGATTAAAAGACCTGTTAATCGATTAACAGGCCTGTTAATCGATTAATAGGGGTGTTAATCGATTAAACCAGTGAGCAGATACAGAAAATGGTTTTTCTCACTGTTTTAATCGATTATTTCACCAATTAATCGATTAAAGCCGAGACACTTTGATAAATTTGAGCTTTTTGAAGCTTCTAATGTGCAGACCATATACCGGCTATCTCAAACTCTAATATTACAGACTCAATCTAATCAAAACAGAGTTATTACACTATAAAACAAGTCTTCAACACTCTAAGTCTTGTGTTCTTGAATCATCATCAAAATCAACAAGCTTCATGTCCATCAAGTTCAACATCAAGTCCTTGAATGTTCAACAATCTCCCCCTTTTTGATGATGATCAAAATTATCTTTTAAAGCCTTGTAATAACCTATTTTATCTGTCATACTAACAAACACATTAAACGTACCAGATAATATTTAAAAACAATCATATTAGGCTTTAAATATTTTCTCCCCCTATTTTGATTATAATCAAAAAATAATTCTGCTATTACACACATAAGAGCTCCCCCTCAAAATATGCATAACTTAGAGATAACTCCCCCTCAATCAAAGCAATAACAGAACACCACATTTTATTTCAGAAATAAGCATTCATTACAATATAAGAAATAATAACAAATTTAAAATTCTTCACTATCATCACTATGAAAGTGTGCATCAAATCTATTTTCTAAATGGCACACTTTATCATCTACATAAGATATACGGCGAATTATTTCCTCATGCCGTACTCTAGAAAGAGTGAAGAATGCTTGCATCCTCTGATTCATGTCAGATAACATGTCTTCCATGGATTGTCGGGTTTCATGATGAGTAGAGGAAGTTCCAACACTTTGGATTTGATCAGAGGGAAGCTCAGCACCAGGAGGCATATCTTCATCAGAATCTTCATTATCGTCACCTTGGTTCGAAACGTCATCCTTGTGAACATAAATGTCGTTGACACGCACCATTTGTAGTTGGATCAATGTGCTGTCAAGCATGCGATTCAAGTTATTCGTTCTTACTGTTTGTTCACCTTCGACATTTACTCCTTTGTATTCAAGAATCCGAGAGACAAGGAGGGCATATGGAATTTTGAAGGTGGGATGGCGTTTAGTTTTTAACATAGTCATGGTGACAAGAACGCCCATCTAAAGGCTCATTATTCATTATGGCATGAATAATACGAAGATCAATTGAAGAACATTGAGCATGATTCGTAGCCCGGGGACAGAGGATCCAGACAAGTAGATGTAAAATCATGTGTTCCTCCTTCTTCAAAGGTCCAGCAAGAAGGAGACGCCCAATCTCCATGGAGGGATTTCGCAGAAAACAACATGTTGCCGCCGTCAAAATGAGGCGGTCGGAGCGACACGATGGTTTCCGACTTTCCATTTTTCGCGTTTTTATTGGTGTGGTTACAACGCCTTTAGGTTGTCCAATAACCGGGCTGAACCTAGGGGCGAGGTTTTCGAAAAGGTGCTCTTGGATTGTCCGATAACCGGGCTAATCCAAGAGCTAGTTTTGAAGGGTTCTTCTGGAGTCGCCACCGATGTTTTTACTGGAAACATCGAAAAAAGGGGTTTTAAAAGGCATTGGTTTTCGAAAAACCAACTTTGGTCATTAGAACCAGAGTTGGGTAAGGCAGTTAGTTACGTGTAAAGGAAGTGTTAGTTCCTTTACGACGCCCCTTTCGGGTTCCCTATGATAGGCCATGTCGCCGCCGTCAAAAGAGATGGCGGTCGGAGCGACGCGATGGTTTCGAAAGGTCGTCCTTGGGTTGTCCGATAACCGGGCTAACCCAAGGACTAAATTTTGAAAGGTTCTGTGGAGTCGCCACCGATGTTTTTACCGGAAACATCGAAAAAGGGGTTTAAAAGGCGTTGGTTTTCGGAAAACCAACTTTGGTCATTAGAACCAGAGTTGGGTAAGGGAGTTAGTTACGTGTAAAGGAAGTGTTAGTTCCTTTACGACGCCCCTTTCGGGTTCCCTATGACAGGCCAACTATTTTATTGATAAATAAACCGGAAAATACACTTTTGCCCTTTTATTTGAGGAATTAGAATATTACGACTACATGGCCCTATCTATTGCATAATTTAAATAAAGCAGTAAAAAGGTGAGGGAGAAAGTAGAGACCTTCGAAGCAAGCTTTCTCTATTAATTTCTCAATAAATTGGGTGCGTTTTGGCAGCCCTTCACTCTACAGTGCCGGAAAACCTCTCGGAACGCTCGAAAGCTCACTCTAAAGACACTCAGAAGCTCTGGAAATGCGTCGGAGGGATTCTAGAGAGAGAAATCCTAGAGAGAAGGAGGAGAGAAAGTTGTGTGGTGTGTGAAATGAGGGGAGGGAGCCCCTATTTATAGTTTTTCGCGCCTAACAGGTCGAGACCACCGTTCTCGTCTGATAGGGTCGAGACCGCCGTTTGGTGGTTACAACGCCTTTAGGTTGTCCGATAACCGGGCTAACCTAGGGGCGAGGTTTTCAAAAGTATCCCTGAGTTGTTCGATAACCGGGCTAACCCAGGGATTTATTTAGTTGGGTTCTGTGGAGTCGCCACTGATATTTTTACCATAAACATCGGAAAAGGGGTTTAAAAAGGCGTTGGTTTTCGAAAACCAACTTTGGTCATTAGAACCAGAGTTGGGTAAGGGAGTTAGTTACGTGTAAAGGGAGTATTAGTCCCTTTACGACGCCCCTTTCGGGTTCCCTATGATAGGCTGGCTAATTTGAATAAATAATTAAACTGGAAAATAGCGCTTTTACCCTTTTTATTATGCGGTATTTAAATTTATGACTACATGGCCCTAGCTTCTATTGCGTAATTTAAATGGTGGTAAAATAAATAGAGAGGGAGAATATGCACCTCTAAAGCAAGCTTTATATATTAAAAAGAGAGGGTGCGTTTTGGCAACCCTTCACTCTACAACTCTCAGAAACTCCGGAAATGCCTTGGAGGGATTCTAAAGAAGATTTAGAACACTCTGTGTATGCCTAGAGACACTCAGAAACTCCGGAAATGCCTCGGAGGGATTCTTAGAGAGAGAAATTCTAGAGAGAAGGGAGAGCTCTTGCTGCTGGGTCTCTGAAAAGGGAGCAATGACGCCCCTATTTATAGTTTTTCGCGCCTGACAGGTCGAGACCGCCGTCTCCGCTGACAGGGTCGAGACCACCGTCTGGAAAGTCCAGACTGCCGTCTCGACTTGGCAGCGGGTCGAGACCGCCGTCTGGAAAATCCAGACCGCCGTCTCGACTTGGCAGGAATCGAGACCGCCGTCTGAAAAACCCAAACCGCCGTCTCGAATTTGCGGGTGGCGAGACCACCGTCTGGATAATCGAGACGGTGGTCTCGTCCTGGCGTTGAAACGAGACGGCGGTCTGGTATTCCCAGACGGCGGTCTCGTCCCTTCAGGGCGAGAAACTTTATTTTCGGGCCAAAAAACCTTCCTATCTTAGTACGGGGGCCTAATAGTCTCTCCTAATGGCTTGTTAGGCTTCGGCAGTCTTCAAATAGGATGCTTTCTGATTTTATTCTGAGGCCGGGCAAGATTTGGGGTCTACAGCTGCCCCCCCTTTACCCGACCAGTCGACTGCTGGCCTTTTTGTGCCAAGGTGATCGACTGGAGGGTAAAGGAGTTGACCCTCTTGCCCGGTTTCCCTTCGGATATTCCGTCTTTGCGGCGGGTGATCTTTGGGGGAGATGTTGTGTTGTGCGCCTCTGGGATGCTCCTTTGATGCGGTAGCTGACCCCTTTCGGCTGATGAGTATGAACCCCCATCTGGTTTGACGAGTATGAACCCTCGCCCGGTAAGCCCCCTTCTGTAAGGCCTGATGAGTACACACCCCCATCTGGTGTTTGACGAGTATGAACCCCCGTCTGGTAAGCCCTCTTCTGTAAGGCCCGATGAGTACACACCCCCATCTGGTGTTAAGCCTCCGGATGCCCCATCTTGCGGTAGCTGATCCTTTGGTTGACGAGTACGAACCCTCGCCTAGTTTGGTGCCTCTGGATGCCCCTTCTTGCGGTAGCTGATCCTTTGGCGATGGTGGCGGCTTACTGATTCTGATCATGCACCGTTTCACTGGGGAGTAACTTTCTGTGTTTTGGTAATTGTGGTTGGACCTTTCCGGAATGGTCATCTGGGTTGCCAGAAATCTGGTTTGCTGTTCATCCAGCTTCATTGGTTGCTGGGGATTTTTGCTTTTGATTTTTGTGTTGGTTATCCGACCCTTGCTGGTTAGTCGGGTCTTCTCCTTGTGTTTGACTTTTGCTTGGCAGTCGAAATTTTGGTTGAGGTAGTCTTAACTTTTATCCTGCCTTTTTCTCACGGTTTTATTTCTTTTTTCTCGCGATTTTGGATTTTGGCTTTTTCTTAAGCGTGTGCCTTTTCTCTTTTTTCTTTAAGCTTCTTTTTGTTACGCTGACTTTTTGCAAAAGAAGGCAAAAGACTGCGGGAAATAAAATTTTATTTATAGGAAATTTTATTACAGCGATTTTTTGACCAGTACAGTCCCTAAGAGTCATCATCATCAGAAGGAGTGCGGTGGGGGAAATGTTTATACATGTGGTAGCGGAAGTCGATTTATTCCTGGAGTTCGTCGTTGTAATCCTCCTGGAACACCGCCCACTCCTGCCGCATCCTCTGCTGCTCTTGGCGGATCTCGTTTTGGCCCTCTTGAAGGGTTTGTTGGCGAACGTTTTGGTCCTGCCGCCACTGGGTCTGCTGCTCCTGCCATATCGCCATTTGGCCGAGCTGCTGGCTTAGGTCATCCATGTGTTGGTGGAGGCCGGCAAAGTCCTCCGTGTATGGTGGTGGTTGCTGCTGCTCGCTGCTGTCTGCCGCTGCTGGGAGCCGGGAGATGTGGGCGCATCCTGCATCGCCACTATTCCTCGGAGGTCCAGCTCAAAGTCCGGGGTGGGATGCGGGGCGAACCGACTTCCCGGCGTATCGGCATCCCCATGCCGACCGACATTGGCCCGTTGATGGGCTCGGGTCCCAGATTGCGAGCCGGCTCTTCCCGGCCGGGGCACCCCATTCTCTCTGCTAGAGGGGTGATGAGGGGAGCCACAAGGATGGCCCCGTGGACCTACTCCCAAAGTCCTTCGGGGCCCTCGGGAGGAAGTACCCAGGATTGCAGCGCCGTCTCTGGTGCATGCAATAGAGGACAAAGAGGTCAGGGAGGGATATCTTCCCCTGACTCTCTTTCCTGGCGTGGACGGTGCCTGCCAGCAGCTTGTGGCAGATGCGGAGTGGTGGGGGGAGTGCAGACCCCCTCATCAATGAAGGCAATGTGGTGTCCCCAGTGAGCTCATGCCACATCTCAGCAGCGGTGAGGTTGGTGGGCCTAGAGCAAATGGCCTCACGGTACTCCCGAGTTAACGCCGCCTCGGGCCGGATGAATCCAATGGAAACATTGAATTCCTCCAAAGTGGTAGTGTGGTATTGCCCACCCATAAAATAGTTGACCATCTTGGTGGGCTGCATGCCTGAGGCCATAGAGGGGATCTCAATGAGGGAGACCGAGGCCAGAAACTCGAGTACCGCCTGTGGGTACACATGAACGGGTGGAGGCTGTAGCAGAAAACCCCATCCGATGTTATCGATGTGCGTTCGGTCGTCTTCCTCCCATCCGAACTCAGCCAAGATGCTGAAGTCCAGTGTCAGCAGGGAGTGCCACTGGTAGTTTCGGAGGTTGTCCAGGCGGGTCTGGTGTTGTGGTTGAAGTTGAGAAGGGTCTGGGGGTGGCGGTGGTGCCGAGCTGCTAGCCCCAACAGTGGCCCTTCGCTTCTGGGAGCCGCTTCTACTGAACATCCTGAGTGGGGAAGGCTTGGAGTAGTAGAATGGGAGTTTTGGAGGCTCTGGAGGCTTAGGAGGCAAGGAGAGTTGTGAGGAAACCCCCCAAGCGCGCCCCCTTTATATAGAATTTTTTTCAGGTCGAGACGGCGGTCTCGATAACCCAGACGGCGGTCTCGACTTTGCCCAAGTCGAGACGGCGGTCTGGTTTCTCGAGACGGCGGTCTCGATTT